>OY804606.1:7169846-7769846 GCA_963680895.1 Fragum sueziense | reverse complement strand
AGATAAGCGATATAGGGCCATTTTGACCCTCTTGTTCAATTAATATAACTACAAACCTGAAGTTACAAGACCCTTATACATTTTTTCAGGAAAAATTCAATAATATATATTCTTTCTGTTTACACGTTCCTTTCAAAAAGCGTTTGCTTAAATAAATTAGTATCATTGTCAACAATGATTACGAGCCAGTAATAATGATGCATAATAATAGCCAAAACTTTATCCAAGATTCCCCTTACATGATAGACGAACGGTTCTTCGACCAGAAAATAGAAAAAAAAAAATAATTATAGATCTGTCTCATT
Source organism: Fragum sueziense (assembly GCA_963680895.1). Taxonomy (NCBI): domain Eukaryota; kingdom Metazoa; phylum Mollusca; class Bivalvia; order Cardiida; family Cardiidae; genus Fragum; species Fragum sueziense. The sequence goes on along the minus strand of OY804606.1, from coordinate 7,769,541 downwards.
GACTTTATGAAATGAAATATATAACGTCACAAGAAAGACATGTTGAAAGATAGCCGTGCTCCGTGTCGCTTGCTGGCTAATCGATCACCATAAAAGTAATCAATATCCCAGAGTCATTCATGGTAGAATAGACATCTTATATGAAGGTTTAATAGTCCCACAACTTGAGAGCCATCTTATCAGTCGAATATATTCGACTCTTTTATCTTGGGTTTAACAGTCACTTTCAATAATGCGTCATATAATTTCCATTCATGAAAAGATTGGAGACATTATCAGTTAGTTCACTTAGTTTTAAATGCTAGCGTTAAACGTTATCATCTTTTGCTGAGATTAGAATTTCACCCAAAAAAAGCAAAACGACAGTTACAGTATAATGTTAATCTTAATTTCTTCACAGAGAAATTCATTCTAATTTTACGACTGTGAATCGGACACAGCACGACGTGTTCGTTATACTGCCTAATAAACCTTAGATTATTTCCGGGTCACAGTGGGCCACAACTACATCGTCATTTTGAACCACGATACATTCGATATTTTTTCTCTTGTAATTATTGTTACTAACACTCTTGATGCGTTATTAACAACTAAATCTTAACCAATTTACGGCATACTTAGACTTTCCTTAAAATTTATCATTCGGATCTCAATACACTTTCAAAATAATCGTAAACTCATATGAAAAAAACTCAAAGCCAACTCTTTCCCAAACTAGACCTGGCTTTGACGTTCCTGATAAAAATGCTCGGGAAAACTATGATGATCGGCATTTCTTCTTTTTTCCGTAATGATTTTCTTACCAAATTATACAGAAATCGTTTTTTTTATTAAAGTTATTTTTGTCGTCTGAGACAGCTTTCAAAATAATTGACGTTTGAGAAAAGGTTTTTTATTAATGAATCTCCCAGCGAACATACCTATATCGGGCTTATGTCGGCTTATGTCGGATTATCGGCTCGTTTTACCGATATCGTACCGATGTCGGGTCGATATCAGATTGAAATTTGAGTTGTAGATCTACTACTTTTTCTCCGATAAGTTGACAACGTCGGGCAGATATTGGGCTGATCATAAATATCGGGTTGATAACGTTTGGTGTTTAAAGCCGAAATCGGGCCGACAATTCTGTGAATACCGGGCTGATACCGGACCGATCTGAAATGTGTGCAGGGCCAAGACGATCTACGTCAAGTTTTGGGTACTGATCTGATTCTTTTCTTAAAACTGATCTATAAAGGGTCAGGAAGAGAATTGACCACTTTCCGTTGATAATAACAATATGACCTGCCCAGTCAACTTACTGGTTTATCACGGTATATCTCCGTCTGCTTAAAGAAAGAAAATATCAATAATTTTCTGAACGAAATTTTAATTGCGGAAGTTGCTTGCGATGAGTTATGAAATTACCAATGACCAATGTTATTCCTAAGTTGTGTTTTGAAGAACTACATCTTAATATACATTTTAACCAAATAAATATTATATCAATGCATTGCATTGTATCTGAGACTAGTTTAATGCATTCCTGAAAATACCTCGATTATGTTGAAATCTATATCAAAAAGCTATCTCGATTCACACGGGACCTAAGCACAATCTATGTCTATCACACAAGCCTTTCATCTTTTTCAATCGTGTTTGCCAATCTGCTAGAGAGACAATACAGTTACCAAGAAACCCTCCAAGGTTTGATTGGATTGCATTATCACTTAATTGAATTTTGGTATTCCCTATTTTATACCACTTTATCATTTACCTCCATGGTTCTATGATATTGGAAAAGAAAACGAACTTTGCCGAATATAGAAATTGAGAAATAGGCTCAGCTCCACAGAGTTTGTTTGCAAGTCAATAATATCTGCATGTGCAAAGATGGAATTTAGATACAGACTTTGAACAGTAGAGCCTACTTTATATACGCTTAAAGACACTTCCAACGCAACACTTACAATTTTTATCATAATTGAATACATAATGAAGTATATTTTATGAAATTTTCAGCAACTGTCAATCAACTATGTTTATATATTTTCTGAAAATTTCATCAAAATCGACTGAACAGAACATACAAAATATTTACGTTTTTTCACTAAGACTCAAATATGAAAAGTCACAAAACCTCAGGCAATATCAGAATTTAATAGCATCAAAGCAGCGTCACCAAATCATCCTCATATCTCATACCACTGCTTGATAACATGCTTTCAAGAGCAAAGCAATGCTGGAAATCAGTTACACCTATTTTGTGCAAGAAATAACGTTTTGTACGTGTCAGCATTGCACAAATCATCAAATTTGTTACCAGATATTAGTTGTTCGCATTTTAGCTCCAAGAAATGTTTAACAACTGGAACAGGAACTTAAAAGGGACTAGTTAAGAATCATCCCGCATATATTCATCATCAATTATGCTTTGTCAACGAGAAGGGGTTGTCTTCGTGTCATTTTGGTCCATGGCGGATTAAGAGAATGTTAGCAGATGTCGTAAACTTTACTGTTGTCACATGAATAGCATGAATTTACGTTATCAGCGCGCACAGCTTTTTGCGACTTTTTGTTTTCTAGTCATATTATATGAACTGCAAATTTAATCATTTTTTCCCAATATTTCGTCATGAAAATTACGGATATTATGCCATTGTGAATGAATTAAATTTGTTGAAAATTTGATGAAAAATGGTTCATTAAATTTCAAGATATTACCGAAAAGGTAAGTGTTGCGTTAGAAGTGTCTTTAAGTGTACATATATCAGAACGCCTTTTCAGCTTCCACTTCCATAGTTTTTTACGCAGTGCTGTTTTTGTTACGATGAATAAATTAAAGAACAAAATGCATTAATGTAAGAAATGTTTGTTTTCCTTTGAAAATACAAAGAATCGGCAAAATGATATAAATACACTATTGTTAGATTCAGCGGAGGATTTCTTTTTCTATATAGTAACAAGTTAATATCTAATATTTTTGTATAGGACTGTGGTCATTGTCTTTTAGATAGTTCAAGTCCTATTTCCGGACCCATGAATAATCTATCTGTGATACTCTAGAATAGAAAAAGTTACGAGTATGTGTCTTTTATATGTATCACAAAAAATACTAGACCCTTCGAAAAACCATGGTACATAGAGTTAACATTCGTTAAATTTCCAATGTTTTTATCATTGCCAAAACTACCATTTAATATGAAAAAGGTTTTTGGTTTTGCAATGTCAATGAGTGAAGAGCCTAATGCATTAGTTTTTGTGTCTTTGGATTCCCATGCAAGTTGAATACCATTATATTCCGAGGTTTCAATAGCATTTTTGTCTCTGAATCGGCATCACCCGTATTCAGTTCAGACATGATGAAGTTGTCTACCAAAACATAGTCTTTCATTTTTTACATACGTGCATTCTAGTTGCCGGCTATTTATCAGGAGGCCCTGTTAAAGTGTCAATACATCCTCAGATATACCGAAAAAAGAGAAAATAAGTTTTACTGCAGACTACCTTCATTATCTGACCACGTCGTATTTCTGTCAGTCCTGATTGTGTCAGTGTGAAACATTGATCTCACTACTTCTGTAATTCGCAGTGTAATCATATACTGAACAAAAGTGAAAACGCTACACTGCAAGATTTCTTGTTTCTGGAAAAGTGTCGAACTAAAAACCTGAAATATATTTGACGTTATTTCTAAGGCATTCAGCAATCGTTGTGTCAAAATCTCATCAATATCTCTCTTATCAATTGTAGCGAGCTCTAAAGTAAAGGTCTAACCTGTCAATTTTGTGAATTACCTCCCTTTGACATAAACAAATAGGGAATTTAAAATGTTTGATATTCATAAATTTATCACGGTTTCGCTTGTTTCTTTTAAAAACATAATGCAGGTCTTACAGAGGAATTTTGAACCTTTTTTAGACTAGGATTGTTCCCAGATGTCCATGCAATAGTGATTTCAATTTCCTATGTAGATTGCATTGTAAAATTTTAAAGCTTTGCAACATATTGAAACTTCTGCTTTTCAAACATTATTTTTTAAAAGCTCAAGCAATGTTATGCAAGCTCTTATACATTATCTGACTAGTAAGTTGTCAGAATGCCATTCCTTGCAATCTGGCATGGTTTGTATTCTTCTGCTCGGATTTCTGAGGGCTTAAATTGTGTAACTTTTCCGTTCAATTTGTACACCTGGAAATCGGACCTCTGTCACACTTAAAGGGTCCGTTTTTATCCACGTAATTAAGATCAACAAAACGTTTAGTGTTTGGCACAACCAAGTCAAGGAACAATGCGAAGCATATTCATTTGATTTCTTCACTTGTTGTATTTAGAAGAAATATGACAAGCAATGTAGGTGTAAGGTTTTTACTTTTTTTCAGTATATTTTGAAAGGCCCTCGCTGTGTTTTGTGTTCTTTTCCAAACAACATTTCTACTTGGTGTTGCGAAAATATTGATACAAAACTACTGTGAAGAATGAACAGCAATGCAACAGAATTTCCCCTGTGTCTTTACCAATATCAGATGCATGGTTTTGCCAGCTGTGCTATAAATTGTTTATGTCGTTTGATTTTGCTCTGTTAGACCAGTCTAGATGATCATTAAAAACTGGGAATATGAAATGATCACTAGCCAATTGCCATCAACAGCTTGCTTCCGTAATTAAGGTATTTTCATTGTGATAAATAAGTATATTAAACATGTATGTACCTGATCTGAACGTTGTTGCGGGAAGTTTTTTGAAAGTCACTATAGGAAAAAGAAGGAACGCTGAGAAATAATAGTTTATGTTCAAATTAAGCATTACAAAAAGTACTTGAAGCTACATATCTTGTCTTCATATGGACAATAGACAATGTTCTGTTTTATTCCAGAAAGGCTCAAAAAGTCTGCCGGTTAGTTTGCAAGGTCATGCTTGTTATTTTGGTTATTTTTCAAATGGGCTAATATACAGAAACGGCCTTTCACTCAACAACTAAAGTGACCCTGACTGAACCGAATAATATGTATGTATAGTAGTCCGCTTCGGTACCGCGTCTTTTACGGTACCGCGGTATTCAAAACTGTTCATTTGCAGATGACATATCACCTACCAACTGCGTGCATTAGCAAAACTAAAAGCATAATCATTCACTTCAATATCCGGTGATTATTCTTATCATAATTTCGGTTGCATTTGAATAACTTTAGAAAGAGAAATCATGGAATGTTTTCATGTCCCCATTCCTTATTGATTTTTCCTGACGTCATTAAGTACCATGGTACCGAAGAGAACCATCCTAGGTTGAACACACAGTGAATGTATAGGATTTCAAGACGCCCAATTATGTACGGAAGCAATGTCATGGGGGACATCAAGTACATATTATGTTCACCGAAGACGTCCATTTGTCGTAATTGAAATAGGACTGAATTTAATGCACTGGGTTAAAGATTGCAACTATTCTATGGATGATTTCCTGGACATTGAATCTTCATTACGAGCAAATGGTAAAGTGTTGCTGTGCTTTTTTTAAATAAATGACCTGGACATCAGGTTTTGACAAAACATCGAAAGGGCGTGTAAGTGAAATTTTGAAACTCCCATTATGCCATGATGGTGTTATTTGGTCAAATTCAATAGGGCAAATTGGTACCTGTACCATTTTATTGGAGTTTTAGTACAACGAATATTACGAAATGTGTAGCAGAGTGGAAAAATAATCACATATAACGCTAAATAAATCAAAATGATAATAAATTTGGTTTATGTTCCTTGACACTCAATGCTACATTTGTTTTAAGTGACCCGTCATGCTAAAAGAGACCTTCGGGAAAGTATTCAAAGACGAGTCACACTTTGCAGACGTTAACCATATCATTTGAAATATGAGCATATAGAAAGATAAGTAAAGCAATCTAAATGCGGAGTTTTAAATCAGAATAAAAATAGGTTCCTGGTCTGTCTGGACAGTCCATAATTTTACATTTTCCACTAGGCCCCTTTAAACGTGACGGGTCAAATATGAATTTTAAGACAAAATCAGAAATACTATATTGTGATAGTTCTCCTGACTTTTTGCCACAATGCCATAATCAATTGTCGTCTGGATCTAACACGCGATGATTTGTTTCAACGGAGCTTTTAGACAATACATGTCTGGTATTCTTTTATTCAAAAACATTTCATTTCTTTACCCTTGTGCGATAACAAACTTTCCAAACAACGTAAACTATCATTCACCTGAAATTGTCATATACAATGTGGACCAGACAAATGTAGTGCCACCTGGTAATGACGGTAAATGGACTATTTCAACAGGAACATTTGTTAATCTAATTTCTTTTATTAACACTTATCTAAACAGGTCATAAAAGTTAGAACTCTTAACCCACTACAAAATTTTTGTCTATTCCAAATTCAAAAATCACACAGACGACAATTTCATGTGTATGAAGTTTTACATTTTCAGTCTTTTCGGATAGAAGACATTGTTGGAAATTAAGAAATTGCTTGTCAAAGGTAGTTTCTGCATTTTCCACAATGTATTCCAAAACCGTTTTCGTGAGGGGAGTCATGGGTTGAAGATGTATAAAAGGTTCTGAACTACGCAATCCTTAAATGTTAACTTTAGCAGAAAAAATAAATCTCTCCACAACCCTTAGCTACCGCCATGATTATCTCGAGACATCGTAATTCTGTCATTCTTGGTTCTGTCAGTCTGAACTATTGATCGAACCTCTCTACTTCTCTACACCTTATTTTACAACGACCTCAGAGATTTTTCGTAATCCATTCCAAAATACAGTCTTGATGTCCAAAACACTCGTGAAAATAAGAACAAGCAGTATTCGCAATACTTCCGTTAATTAGAGAAATGGCCGCTGTCCGACCTTTTCTTTATTTACATTATACAGGATTTAATTTTGCTAAGTTGTTTCAGTCCTAAATCCAAACTGCCTGTGTTGCTATTTGATGCGGAAATACATGGTGTCAGCACTTTCAATCTCCCAGTTATGGAATGGAGAAAAAACATCGAAAGTGTATCAAAATGCAATATGGCAAATTTGAATCTATACAATTTCATGGGGGTTTCAGGACAACGAGCATTTTGTAAAGTGTAGCGGAGTGGTAACATATTCACATAGTTCTCCATTAGAGTGAAAGAAGAACTATTCTTTCTCACCGTTTCTTGTTTTTCCCGCCATTATATGCAAAGTAAGCCAATGTTTTAACGACGTTGTTTGGAAAGCGAAATGCGTTTGGAAAGCTTTTATTGAAAAGAATGGGTAATGTCATGTTCATTGACTGTCATGATTTATTTGAAATTGAATCAGAGAAATCAACAATGATCCAAATCACTTTTATAACTTTGCAGCAACCGATTCATTCTCTATCTGTGTATGGTAATGTCTACTGGATAAATGAACCAACCCGAACAAAATATACAGAACTATAAATTTATCACTGAAGATGATAACAATACCCCCGCCACCACCTTTGTTCGGACAAGCGTTTTTGTTGAATCTGGAGCCATACTCAGAAATTGTTAATCCGATTTTCTTTAAATTTGGTCCAATAAGGGGCCATAACTCAGAAAGTAACGGTCGGATTTCCGTGAATTTTGCATCTTGCACATCTACAGGTCCTAATGCATACCTGTGCCAAGTATGAAGCAAATCATTCAGTAACTGCAGGAGGAATTGTCCGGACAAGCATTTTTGTCAAATCAGGGGCCATAACTCAGAAATTGTCGGTCTGATTTTCGTGAAATGTGCGTATTGCACATCCACAGAAGTTAATGCACACCTGTGCCAAGTATGAAGCAAATAGAACAGTAACTAAAGGAGGAGTTGTCCGAACAAGCATTTTGTGTCAAATCAGGGGCAATAACTCAAAACGTAATGGTCCAATTTTCGTGAAATGTGCGTCTTGCACATCTACAGGTCCTAATGCACGCATGTGCCAAGTATGAAGCAAATCGGACAGTAACTGTAGGAGGAGTTGGCCATACAAGCATTTTGGGTCAAATCAGGGGTCATAACTCAAAAAGTATTGGTCCGATTTCTGTGAAATTTGCGTCTTGCACATCTACAGGTCACAATAACATTTGTGCCAAGTATGAACTAATCGGTCCATACGTGTAGGGGGACTTATCCGGACAAGCATTTTTCGGTCAAATCAGGGGCAATAACTCAGAAAGTAACGGTCTGATTTTCAAAAATTTTAGTCTTGCACATATACAGGTCCTAATGCACACCTGTGCCAAGTATGAAGCAAATCGGACAATAACTGTAGGAGGAGTTGTCCGGATAAGCATTTTTGGGTCAAATCAGGGGCCATAACTCAGAAAGTAACGGTCGGATTTTCGTTAAATTTGCGTCTTGCACATCTACAGGTCCTAATGCAGACATGTGCCAAGTATGAAGCAAATCGGACAATAACTGTAGGAGTTGTCCGGACAAGCATTTTTTGGTCAATTTGCGTCTTGTACATTTACAGGTCACAATGAACATGTGTGCATAGTATGAACTAAATCGGGCCACAGGTGTAGGAGGAGTTGTCCGGACAAAGTTTTGGAGACAGACCAACCAACCAACCATCCAACCATCCAACCAACCACTGGATCGACAGGCTGATTCTAGTATACCCCCTCCAAACTTTGTTTGCGGGGATATAAAAACACAATGAAGAATCCAGTCAACATATTTAGATGAATTTAAGATATTGTAATAAGTGCTCTTTTTAAATCTGCAGGAATCGTATGTCATTTTATATAATGTGCACATGTACAGCATGTCGCAAAAGTAAGGTAACACTTCAAATCAAATACATCTCAGCTTATATACTAGTATCACTTTTATATTCCTTATATCGCTGACCATACAAAAGGTCTTGTCGAAAATAGATTAAAGAAATTTCATCAAATTATAAAAAAAATGTACATATTATGTATGATAAATCAAACACATCCTATTTAATCAATGATGACATTTTGATAGAAAATGTCTTTCTCTAGATTCCGCCCCTTCTGCCACTTTCCTGAATTTATTTTTGTGCTATTTTTTTTTAACTGCCTTACATGTGTGCATAGAAATTTTCCTACATTCTCTCTGAATGTTTGATAGCAACATTGTAGCCTGCATGTTGAATTTAACATGTTCTTTCTTTGGGAATCACACTTTAGACTACATGTTTCTCCACAGAAAATAGTCAAGTGAATCCAAATCAGGCATGTGTGCACCTACAACAGTCTGAGCGTTTGACTTTATCTCCCAAAGACTGTGATTTCATAATTGAATATGGTATGGAGAAGTTTCAAATAAAATTTCAAAATGCATTGCACTAAACATTTCAATGAATCTTGTCCTGACGAAATTCTTCTCGTTGACTTTCCCTGACTTTGATATGCAGTCTCATTCAAAGCTGCGATGTTTTCTGCGCTGTGGGATATTTCGGTCTTTTGCTTCTATGTTAATCAAAAAATGACTGAGCTCGTTCAATTGATCTATTGTTGAGTAGATGAGTTTTCTTTGTGAACCTCCTATTTTGAAATAAGATTTTAACTTTCTTTGAAACATATTGAAGATTTCGATTAGTGATATGCTTTATATCATACGTACAATGTGAGAAGGTAGGTTTTGACGTCATTTTGATAGTGGTACAGATGATGTCAAAAATGGCGCAATTTTAATTTGTGCCTAACATTGAAGTGCATGTCAAAAATAAATTCAATGAATTCCGCAGATAATGATAGCTTTCGAAAAGAAATCGTCTAAGAAATGTCTATAGTTTGTAAAGCGCTTTTGAACGTACACCTGTATGATAAAAGCGTTATATAAATATGGTATTTAATAATAAAATGAAAAGAAATAGCAGAGTTGTTCCCTTTTGTAAATGTAACTTTTGGGACACCCTGTATAATGATATTTTGCTATCCAAACAATAAGAAAGGGTATCTCAATAAGTACATTTCCGTGACCTACGCCGATTCTCCTATTTTTCGCAACACTTGACAACGAACATACGTGGTGTAATTTCGCCTGTACGTTCGCTGTTTTCTCTTACAAAGTAAAATTCTAGAAATCAGAATACCCTTTTCAATCTCCGACCGTTGCCAGGGATGATATCGAAAATAAACAAAAGGTTTCTTATACTAATGATGTGTGGAATATCTCAAGCATAGAAAACCAATGATATCTAATTGTATATTTGGGTAAATGCAGCACAAAACAATAATCGGACAGAAATCCAAAGAAATAAATGCTGCTTAAATTTGTTAACTTTTGTGTGTGTGTGTGTTTTTTTGTCATTTGCTAGTTCTGTTTCCTTATTTCTTTTATGTATTTGTCTCTATGTCATGTACAATATAATTAAAAAGTTGTTCATCAGCATATACGCGTATTATTGGTGAAACGAAAAAAAACTTGTATGTTTGAAGTCCAGATATGTATACCCAAAAATGACTCCTGCAAGAATAATAGTGTATTAGAAACACAATTAAACAGCCCACGCACAAACAGTATCTTTTACGATAATCCCTAAAGGGTCTGGTACAATGTCAGCTGTATGTTGAATAGCCTCTGAATGAAATAAATACGGATACTCCTTTACTCACTTATGGCGAAACCGATATAAGTTTATGAATCATATTTATCTGCAGAATTAGAATAAATATTGGAATAATCTCTTTTGTTCCGCTCGGTATTTGCATTATAAACGATGATTTCCTGCATATATTGTTTTCGGCCCATTTTAGTTACCCTTTCCCTTTGGATAAAAACTCGAAACAAAACATTCTCTATTTATTCCTTTCGTACAAGGACCACTTTTGAGCAATACAGAGACCAGACAAAATCAGGAGTTCTATATCGTGTTTGTCCTCATGACTCTTTTGTCACAATGGATAATCAATTGTCGTCTGAAACTAACACGCGATGATTTATTTCCTTGCGAAACAACGGAGGGTTTAGGCAAAACATGTCTGAGGTTTTATTATTAATGAATCATTTCATTTGAAGAAAAGAAGCAAATGTTGATATTTCGAATTTCTGTTTGACATAAAAATGTATACTTTATGTCAAAATGCCACGAATAGTGGACTATAAACAAATAAAGTTTTCCATTGGTTCTAGAACCTTACCACTACATGTTACATGCAGGTTATACATAATGTTACTCATGTATGACATTTTCATCTATTCACTTGTTAGAAGATGTCTAGGACAACTAGATCTAGCATCAAAATGATTTTCCACAAATTCACAGATGGATGTTAATTTCTGACTTTGACATGAATGTTTTTATCTAAATGTGTTTATGCTGTAAATGTTCCAATTTTTTCAACGGGTTACATCTGCGATGGCGGTGTTGTGGCGGTTTTTGACGCCCATATATGGTATAAATACATAGAAAATTGATTAAGGTTAAATTGATTTAGAGTTAATAATATAATTTTGTGTAAATATCCAATATTTTTGCATTTTATTAAAATGCGGCATTTTAGGAACTAAAATGCCCATTTTCATCTCAACATTTGTTGTGATTTTATTCTCTTTAATTTATTCCATACCGTGTGTAACTTGTTGGAACAATTAGAAGCCATTATTAGACTAGCTGCAGTATAATGTCACATTCGTTGACACAATGCTGTAATGCCAATATAGTTTTTCACATTCTATCAATCATGTTCGAACAATTGTAGACTCGGATTAGAGTGCATTGCAATATTATGCAAATACAAGTTTTTCACAATCTGCCTATTTCATTCGAACAACTTGGATCTGAATTAGAAAGCACGGAGTCCATTCTTTTCTACTCATTCCGATCATAGCAATGTAGCAACACATAAAGTGTGTGCAAACATGGACTTTTTTTTCACATTCTATCAATCAATGCTGTATCGTCGAATTTGGAACAATGCGGGGACACAAATATAATTTTCCAGTGGTTATATTAGTGGGGGAGCTTAAGTCCAAAAAGTGGCAGAATACTTCACTTTGTGATACAAGCACCAAATTTGGCACAAATGTTGCTCAGAGTGTACTGTTTTCAAAACAAATGGTATCCACGATGAAAAACCAATATGGCGGCCATTTTTCGAAGATGGCGGCCATCTCTTGAGGTAAAAAAAATCAGTAAAAATACTTCATTTTGAGATACAAGCACCAAATTTGGCACAAATGTTCCCCAGAATATTCTCTTTTCAAAACATATGGTATCCACCATGAAAAAACAACATGGCTGCCAAATTCTGAGATGGCCGCCATCCCTATATTTAAAGAAAATCAAGAAAACCCTTTTTTTTGAAGATACAAGCACCAAGTTAAGCTCACATGTTCATAAAAGTATACTATTTTCAAAACATATGGTATCCACCTTAAAAATCCAACATGGCTGCCATTTTCCAGAATGGCCGCCATCTTCATACAAGAAAAAAAACTGAAAAAATCCTTATCTGTGAAATACAATCCCCAAAGTTGACACAGATGTTTCTTAGAGTTAACTGTTTTCAAAAAGCAAGATATCCATAGTGAAATCAACTTTGCGGCCATTTCCCAAGATGGCCGCCATTTCTGTAACTCAACATATTGGAAAATGCTTCTCTTTGTGATATAAGCACTAAATTTGGCACACATGTTCCTAAGAGTGTACCATTTTCAAAAATAATGGTATCCACTGTGAAAACACAACAACATGGCTGTCATTTTCAAAGGTGGCTGCCATCTATATACAGATCTCAATATGGGTAAAAACATTTTCGACAGATTTTTTACACAAACGCTTTTTTGTGGAGTAGATGTTCTTTGTAAAATATGTTATCATACGTGAAGTATCGGAATTTTCTTCCATTTTTTTTTCCTTTCAAACTGGCTTTAGTATGTACATGTATTATACATGTAGATAATCTAGTTTTCAATTCGCCTTACTTCAACATTCATTTCAACATTCATTACAACATATTTCTTCAAAAAATCATGTATAACCTGACTTTGATAACATTTGCAAAGCAGTTGTAACGTTTAAATTGGGTTATGTCATGTTTTTACTGTTGGTTATGTTGTGTTTTTAGAGGATTGTAACTAAATGTGTTACCATTTTGTTTTTTGCAATGCATAAAAGTTTCTGCATGTTAATAGAGCGGTCCTATTCATGGAATACTATCCTTGTAGGTGAAGACAAAACAGCTGACATTTCAGTAGGTCTATATGGTGGCCATTTCGATTAAAATCTATACAGGTATTAAACTGTAATTCAATATAACTTATAGTGTTCAATCCTACATAAATTGTCATTGAAACATCAAGAAGTAATCTCTTAACAAGCTTTGTCATGATCGTAAAAGTTTGCTTCCCACCAAAATAGTTGTCTTAGTATAACATGGGTTCTTCATGGCCATGACAAATCATAAACTACAAACTATGAAATACAAAATATAGATTGTTTCTGCAATATAAAGGAAGTAACTTGTTCGTTCTACGTATTCTACGTATATCGTTTTTCTATACAAAATATGCAATGGGCTGAGAGGCCTTAAATAAAATTCTGAAAGAATAAACATCAAATGATGATAGAATAATATAGTTTTCCATATTTTTAAAATAGAAAATAAACAAAAAAAACCCTGATGTCAGTTCAATAGGGAATTAATAACGCTTAACATTTTATGTAAAAACTGTTTTGGGCCTTTTTAGATATATTTGACAAATCTTTCACTTATTAAAAATGTGCATGCACAAAATATTCCTTACTGTATACTTTGATGTATAGTCACATATAATTCGTAGAACATACATTCTTCAAAATGCATGGTATCGACCTGAAAAGTCAAAACACCTTGTTGATTTCAATTAAGTCCACCTTTACAAAAGTCAAAAAAGTGGTCTTTGATTTTGGCATGCAAGCCCCCTTTTCGCATAAATGTTTCTTAGATTATATTTTCTTCAAAATACCGTACATAGTATCTGCCATGAAACACTAACAAAGCCGCTGCAAAATTTGTGATATAACTGTATACAATTTTTAAAGGTTCAAATATTTGAAAGATCTACAAAATGATCACAATGACACTATGTTGCAGCTTAATATTTTAAAAGTTGTTGATACATAATTGTGGCTTTATTTGTATTAAATCGTCAATTACAAATTAAAGGAATGTTTTTTAAAGTGGCCGCCAAGTAGTTCTTTAACACACCATGGTGAACATTTTGACCAAGACAATTTCACAAGAACAGCAATACTGACAAAATTGTTTGGTTAACAGTGAAGTCTAGTTAGTCCGTCAAATTTGGAAATTATTTTGTTATTGAGCACAAGAACAATTTTGCTATAAATTGTCATAGTCTTTATCACGTTATGACAAAAATATGGCTATGTAAGATATCATATTTCACAAAGAATAACTGATCCGCAAAAACTTGAAAAAATGGTGCTTGTAACCTAGTAAATTATTGACCCATAAGTGATCTACAGAGATGGCAGTCATCTTGGAAAATGGCAGCCATGAGGTTGTCTTTATCTTTGTGGAAACCATTATGTCTGAAAATGGTATACTCTGAGAAACATGAGAGCCAAATTTGGTGCTCATATTACAAAAAGAAATATTTCCAATATTTTGAGTATAGAAATGGCGGCCATCTTGGGAAATGGCCACAAGGTTTATTTCACCTATGGATAAATCATATCTTGCTTTTTGAAAACAGTTCACTCTTAGAAACACCTGTTTCAAATTTGGTGATTGTATCTCAAAGATAAGGATTTTTTTCAGATTTTCCCCTTCCATGAAGATGGCGGCCATTCTGGAAAATGACAGCCATGTTGGATTTTTAAGATGGATACCATATGTTTTGAAAATGGTGTGCTTTTATGAACATATGTGCTTAATTTTGTTCTTGTATCTTCAAAAACAAGGATTTTATTGATTTTCTTTACATATAGGGATGGCGGCCATCTTAGAAATTGGCAGCCATGTTGGTTAATCATGGTAGATACCATATGTTTTGAAAAGAGTATATTCTGGGGAACATTTGTGCCGAATTTGGTGCTTGTATCTCGAAATGAAGTATTTTTTCTGATTTTTTACCTCAAGAGATGGCGGCCATCTTGGAAAAATGGCCGCCATATTGGTTTTTCATCGTGGATACCATTTGTTTTGAAAATAGTACACTCTGAGGAACATTTGTGCCAAATTTGGTGCTTGTATCACAAAGTGAAGTATTTTGGGATAAGCTCCCCCACTATATTGTGTAAAAGTTTGATTTTCTGTTAGACAAACATAGTTGGTTACTAAATATATTTAC
This sequence comes from Fragum sueziense, assembly GCA_963680895.1. NCBI lineage: Eukaryota > Metazoa > Mollusca > Bivalvia > Cardiida > Cardiidae > Fragum > Fragum sueziense. The sequence goes on along the minus strand of OY804606.1, from coordinate 7,754,278 downwards.
ACATTCTTGCTTAACTTTTTTTACCGTGTATACATTTCCGAAACAAGAACTGGTTTGGACGTCCCCGGATATAAAAGGACAAACGTGGAAACGAAAAGGAAAGCAGTTCCCCTTTTGGCTCAAAGTTTAATATTGTACATATAATCCAAAGCAGTAGGTAAGAGGAACTAAACTATTACTATTTGTTGCCGTATTTCAATAGCAAACCCTAAGTTATGGGTACTCATTGCAATCACTTCGATTACTGAAACATTTAAAAAATCATTACTAATTGTATCTATAACTCTGAGAAGGGATTGTCGTGATGTCTGGAAAGTGAAGATGTACCATAAGACGGAATGCGCTTGGATTAGTTCAAGTTATTGGAAAACAATCCGAGACTCTCGAAGACGCTACTGTTTATTAGTCTGTCACAAATTTGGGGGTCAGTTAGATTGGACAGACGGCGATAATGATAGGAATCAAGACTAAATATTGCTGAAGTATGTTTCTCCAGACATACGGCATTTGAAAATGTCTAGGAAAGCCTGAACCATTTTTTCTTATGTCTATTGTATTGTTTTTCGCCATATGTCCTTGAGACGCAAATTCTTCAATCCAACCCATATTATTTTTTTTTTTACAAATATATCTATATGTTCAAATAAAGCAACAAAAATCAATGTTAAGATACTTAGGGAGAAAATACCTAACATTGTTCTTATCCTTAGATAGGTTCATGGTGGAGTGAAACGGGACAAAATACTCGTAGAACTCAGTGATAACCGATTTTGAAACGTCTTTAAAGTAGTTCAACCAGATCGATGTGCGAATGGTCATGCAATAGAATGAACTAGTAACGTTAGTATTACAGGTAGTGGTTAGGTTATAATAAACCGACATGGACTAAGTTCAGATTATCTTGACGTTCCTATCAGGAGAGGCTTGACGAAAAACATTGAGGCTAAAGAAGAAAATACTGATTATTAGCATTTTCTCATTTGCCACAAAAGGATGGGTTGCAATAAGGGGTCAAAAAATAGATTTTCTTTAAATTTTGTGGATTGATAGGGTTACATTATATCTTAAATTTGTATGTGTAAAAAATCTGGTTTCAGCTTATTTTTCGAGATATGAGTAAATAAAGTGGGTGGGGTAAGATGGACTTTAACACAGTAGGGGTCATTCTAAGTCGCTTATCTTTCTTATTTTTAGCCCCAGATGCGTGAAAATCTGTATGCATGTCTTGTGATATATTCGTAAAACATTTATGGGCTTATATTTGATATTCCATGTATATCTTTTCCGTAATACTCATTCTTCTTTCTTTCGAAGAATTTCGCTATTTTTTAACAACCAACTTTACCAAACTATCTCCACAAGTTTTATTCGAAACCCGATTTCTATGAAACTTTACGGATGTATTGTCCAGATATTAATGTAACTTTGTGTGAAATTTGAAAGAAAAGCGTTTGTCCGTTTTTGAGATATTTGACCTTGACCTTCAAAATGACTTCAAAACTTGGGAAATGCCAAAATGTGATAGTTAAAGCGCCAATTTTATTCATAAGGAATGGAAGCATGGTTTCTTTTTATTGTTCCTAATGAGTTTTGTAGCAATATGTACTTTTTTGTATCGGAAGAATGGGAAAGAAAAGAAATTCTGTTTACTTCTCAGTTTTCTTATCAACTTGTATATCAAATATTGCACATGAAACATGTCTACGCGGAAAGCGCTGTGATTAATATTACTACCACAGGTGAGTGAAATTAAATATTAGCATTATGTTAAGATTGCTAGAACTACCAAAGCTTTATATGCAACTTGAATTGTCTAAGAGATAATATTCACTCATCTCATGATGGACAAGAATTATCAATTTGCTAGGAGAAAACTAATCATTTTCAGATTGTATTTCTTATATGGTTATAAAGAAGACGCATTGTGAATGATTTTACTAAATGAATTAATGTGCTAACAATTAATTAACTTAAGCTAAATATTTATATAACGTTATATAATATCAACAAAAAGAAAATAATGTTAAATGTATAGACAGGCCTGAAACAAATATCTGTCTATCAATGATTTTATTAGATGAAATGACCGGGTAACTCTGAGAGGTGACGAAGTTTATTATATTGAGTATATCAATTTTAACGGTAAAATCATACAATAACAAACCCAATCCTGTGTGAAATGCATTTTTGTCTGAACGGGCTGTCACATGCCATTCAACCCTAATCATTTTCCCAACAATGCGTAGTTTTAACGGACATTCCCGAATTTGATGTTATTTTGAAGGTCAAGGTCAAATATCTCAACAACGGGCCAACGCTTTTCTTTCAAATTTCACGCAAAGTTATATCAATATCTGGATAATACATCTGTAAAGTTTTATAGAAATCGGGTTTCAAATAAAACGTGTGGAGATAGTTTGGTAAAGTTGGTCGTTAAAAAATAGCAAAATTTTGCGAAAGAAAGAAGAATGAGTATTACGGAAAAGATATACATGGAATATCAAATGTAAGCCCATAAATGTTTAACGCATATATAACAAGACACACATACAAAGTTTCACGCATCTGGGGCTAAAAATAAGAAAGATAAGCGACTTAGAATGACCCCTACTGTGTTTCAGTCCATCTTACCCCACCCACTTTATTTACCCATATCTCGAAAAATAAGCCGAAACAAGATTTTTTACACATACAAATTAAAGATATAATGTAACCCTATCAATCCACAAAATTTAAAGAAAATCTATTTTTTGACCCCTTATTGCAACCCATCCTTTTCCATGGTGCATATCGATTGCATCCAAGTACAATCTTTATCAATACCCATTCAGTAGTGTACAAAAGCTTTCGAATTAGACCGTCCTTAAATTATACCGTTTCGGATAGGGCTAAAAGCGTCGCTTTCATATCCGAATAGGCCTACATAGACACTTGGCGGCCTGTTGATCTTGCCCGTGGGGATGTATTAGAGTTTATCATCTACGGGAAATTATTCTGCTAAATTCCTCTTGATGCAAGACAGACTCGGATATTGCTAATTTTGTAGTTCCATTTGTATATCAATATGGGACCAAAATATTATTAGAAAATTGTACTTTCTCTGGAATATGTCATAATTTCGCTGTTAAGATTTCCCGTTACATAATCATCTCTAAAAAGATTAACAACTTTAAAGGAATACTTTGTGGCAAGGGGAAATCAAATTATCGACATTTTCTTTTCTCTCGAGTAAATAGCTGGTAATGTTTTATTTAAGGGGGAATGCACCAGTTTTTCGGAACACTCGGTCATTACTGTAGTAAATTAAATGTTTCGTACCAATATGTTTCGCTACCATATTTTCAATAATATAACACACCCTTACAATTTACCATTTACGATGGTAAAAGTGTATTTATTATGCAAAACTGATTATCTCAAGATGGAACTCGATTATTTAGAGCAAGACAGTCGTAAGTGTGTACGCAGTTACCACTGTTTTGCGTCATTTTATTCATGTGTAGCTGACAAAAATTGCTTTAATTCACTATTAAGTGCGCTGACCTATACATTCTCTTTTTGAATTATTACCAGGACATGTTGCTTAATACAATGAGGGAGTTTTGACACATTCTTTTATGTAGAACTTAAAATATTTACAAAAATATGCAAAATTTGACATAAAACACTCAAGCTTCGTTGATCTAACCGTACACATGAGCATGCTGTTTTATACATCTACGCGTTTATAATGGTACACATTTTGGGTTTTCTGTTCTTATTCAACGTAAGACGTTACGTTAAATCCGTTTTCGGGACTAAACGATGAATATACAGCATTTCATTAGCATTTTAGTGACCTTTGACAGGTGCAAGAAATTTTGCATTTTTTCGATGTATGGGTATGTGATACAAATGCCTATAAAATTCAAACAAGATCGCTGACCATCCATTTTTATTTCATTTTTCAATTGGTAATAACATGTAATTTCAACATACAAAATATAAACAAATTCTATTGTTGGGAAAAAATTTAGGAATCTGGAGCATTCCCCCTTAAGAAAAAAATACTTGAGCTGTTGATTCCGTCTTTTAGAACAGTATACGTAGTCTTTGAACAATCATTATTCTGGTATTACCAAACTGCAATATTTTAGACTTGTCCAAATTCAAAGACGATTCTGACGACAATTCAAATAAATTAAATTCAAATATCGATATTCGTTTTGGTTAGAAAACTTTCCGGAAAATGAAGAATTTGCATCAGTTTTCAACTTTGTTTTCCAAAACCATTATATTGTTGGGAATTAATGTGTGGCAATGCGTTATGCAAAAACATATATTACTGATTTAGCTGTATAATTTGTGTATCAATAATTCGACACAAAAATACTCGTAATACGTATTATCTGAAAAAAAATTCTCTTGAATCGGCTATATTCATCTCCTCAATATTTTGAGTATTTAATCAAAATAAATCTATCAAATCCACATCAATTCATAGATACTAAATGAAAAAGAGTGATTATAGCTTTATTTACTTTTCCTTTTTTCTCTCGAGTGAAAAACCGCTAAAAGTACAGTCACACTATAGCGTATGGAGCTAGCGTATGAGTAACGTATGGAGTTTAGGCATACGCTGGTGTACGCTGAAATACGCTGGAGATACGTCTAGGGTATACGCCGATGTACGCTGAGGGCCATTTTTTTAAACATGTAAAGGCCCGGTCCACTGCACTTTCGGATGCAAACAGGATATAAAACGTACAAAAATCTTGCTTTCCGCTAGACGTGTCTTTCCATCCGTTGGAAGTCCGATGTGTACTTATTGCATACGTTTTATCCAACGGGCATCCGTCAACCGTAATTTCATCCGCGCAAGAAGTTTTCAGCTGCCCAAAACTTTTAGAACGGATGAACCTTCCGTCGTGTACGATATAAATCCGCAATATATACGAGCAACAGACGTTCTATGTCCGTTATCAGTCCGTTGTATCCTTTCTTCATCCTATAGGCATTCTTGAAACTCAAATCAACCGAAACTGAAAAAGGGATTGATAGGGGAACGATAAGGTACATGAACGTCTATTTATCGTTAGCAACACGGAAATAGAAAGGATGTTCAAGCATATGCATCGCGTATATGGATAAAACGTATGCAATAAATACAAATCGGACTTCCAACGGATGGAAAGGGACGTCTAACGGAAAGGAAGATTTTTTGTACGTTTTATATCCTCTTTGCATCCGAAAGTGCAGTGGGACCGGGCCATTATATTTTCGCCATTTACTAAAAGCGGATGAAAACGGATAGTACCACTACCGAAATTTTGCTCGTCCGCTGTGTCCTTTTTGCAAACGATTTCGCCAATTTGCCAGTGGGACCGGGTCTGTTAACAATTTTCAGCGTATGCCAGCGTCGTCTGTTTCTCATACGCTGAATACGTTAGAGGTACACTAAATATACGTTACTCATACTTCGAGTACGCTGAATGTACGCTACTCATACGCCGAGTACGCTTCTGATACGTTGAGTACCAGCAACGCAAATATAGAGGTTCCTGTGCTGCAATGATAATAATAATATCAGAAGAAGCTGTAGACGGGGAAGAAGATGATGATCATGACGACGAAGATGCCAGAGGACGAATCAGAAAAAGAAGAAACAGAGGAATGAAAAGGTAAAGAAGAAAGACAGAAGAAATAAAAGAAAGAGGTGGAGGAGGCGGAGGAAAATATGAAGAAGCCTTTATCCTCCCTCTCCTCCTTCTCCTCCTCATCCCACTTCTCCTCCTCCCCGTTCTTCTTCTTCTTCTTCTTCTTCTTCTTCTTCTTCTTCTTCTTCTTCTTCTTCTTCTTCTTCTTCTTCTTCTTCTTCTTCTTCTTCTTCTTCTTCTTCTTCTTCTTCTTCGTCTTCTTCTTCTTCTTCTTCTTCTTCTTCTTCTTCTTCTTCTTCTTCTTCTTCTTCTTCTTCTTACTATTGTTTGTCAATTTATTTTCTTTTATTATGGCCAGTTAAATGGTGAATTAAGATATGAAGATCTGGTACTTCAGGAACAGTCTTCACATGCCTCCATGAACACTTTTTATACTCCCTTTAGTTTACGCTCATCATACGTTAGGTTGACGTTCCGCACTAATTTCTCATAAGTGAAAGGTACGTTGATGTACTCTACTCATAAATCGGGATACGCTAGGAATTTTGTTTTCATAACCGTTGTTTGATCCCAAGAAAATATCTTACGGTGGAAAGTTGTCCGTATATTAACTTTTCCAAAATATACGACACGTAACTCATACTCATAGTGCGACTGCATCGTAAGGTTTTATATAAGAGAAGAATATTTGAAATGTTGATTCCGAGATATCATCATCTGGAGTCAATACTTCTGGTAAACACTCGTATTTCTGGATGAAACACAGTGTAGTGCAATTTGTATATCAGTACGCGACCATCATATTATTGGAAAATTACACTTTCTCTAGAATAATTCAATCGTAAATACGTTCAGTTACCTTATTGATTCTTTACCTAATGCACAGTATTTGAAAGTTCCTTGAGGGACGATTAAAAATTCCTTGGGGCGATTGTTAATCAGTGGTAATTTCTTCTTTATTTCTTGGATGAACAATCAGTGAAGTTTTATTCAAGAAAGGAAAATTTGACGTAGTGATTCTGTCCCACGAGATGTTAGAGTTTATCGTCCATGGTCATTGATTCGGTGAAATCCATCTTGATAGGAGACAGATAAGACACAAATATATTTCTAACTTTGCGTATCAATATCGGGCATTTTTTAAAAGATTATAATTTCTCTGGAATCTAATAATCATGATTTAGTATGAGCATTATTTTGTGAGCATGATTCTCAAAGTTTCATAAGAACAGGGGCGTGCATCTACACCATTGTTTGTTTGTTAACCCATTACCACACAATGACTCTTTTTGACTCCATATAAGATAATAGCTTTGAAAAACATTGTGGAAAATAAAGAAATTGCTTGTCACAAGCAATTTCTTTATTTCCTACATTTTTTTCTACCTAAAAAAATCAAAGAATGCGAAATTTCATTCATTTCATATTGTCGTCTGCACAATCTTTGAATTTGGACAAGTCCAAAAGTTTGTCGTTTGGTTATGGGTTAAAGGGTATATATTCTCAACACTTGTTTATTTTTTATCAATAAACTGTGATTTACCTGCACATTTTTAAGGAGAAGAGATTTGAAAACTTGTATGTATTCAGTTTTCAGAAATCACAATTACACAGTCTTTGGATTCTGTAATTCCACCCTTGATATATTCAGTCGGGCTATTATCTTTAAACATTTGCACAACATTTAAAGAACAGTTGTGGGAAAGATGAAGTGCTGATTATTTGGACATGTATTTTCCTTATTATATCAGGACTCAGGAACTGAAATTTATTTGAGAATATATGTTGACCTGTTGAATATGCCTCTAGAATTTGTGTTCTGCATGCGATACTTCGGGTAAATGTCTTGGTGTTATGTAGGAACAAATATTGCTAATGTCGTATTCGAATGTGTTTTACAATTATGTAGTCGCAATATTATTCGAAAAGTAAACTTTCTCTTGGATCTATTTTTATAAGCATTTGTGTCAATTTTAAAGAAAAATAAATAAATTAAGAACGACACAGTATACAGCCATTTAGGTTGTCCCACCTCCTTAGCTTTTCTGATTGAGAATCAGTTGGAATCGTCAAAAGCATGGCTTATTTGGAGAAACCCTATCTCGAATCCTGGTTCTCCCTCCCTGGAAATTTGACCTGGTGATTCTGCCTCCGAGATATTAGAGTTTTTTTGTCCACAGTAACAACAATCGGTCAAATTCCTCTAGATTGGAGACGGAAACAGGTATGACTTACTTTGTGGTTCAATTTAGTTATATTTGGGTGAAATATTTTTATGTCGAAAACAGCACATCTGAAAACTTCAATCATCCCTCACTTTTTTAAACCAACCCTACCGTAACGACAACATGTTCCACGTCTCAAGCAGGAGTATATGCTTTTCTCAATACCTTGCAAACAAAAGTATCTAAAACTACTCCAAGTCACAAAAGACTGTTAAAGTGATATTTCACATTTATTTCATTTTTTAAAAGTGTGTCTTGATGCAAAAACTGTTTATTCTAATGCGTAGAAACGCTATCAGTTTTTTTAAGTTGTTATCTACAAGCGAAACACACGCCTTCCAAGTTGAGACAGAAATGACAAATTCTAAATAAATCTGAACTGTTGTCCACAACAATTTGTTTAATTTTAGCACAAAAATATATATTTCTCGTAAACGGTTCAATATTTTGGCTTGAAATTTTCAGAATTTTAATAAGAAAATATGCTCTTGCAGATAGAGTAAAAGTAAAAGTTACGTAAAAATAATCGTGGAATGTCACTTTAAAGAACACATTAAAGTGCTTTTGCAGCATAATCTCTTTTCTGTTTCCCTATTAGCTTATATCCAGTATGGTCGTCATTATCTGGAACTGTTTTGGACAGTGATTGTTGATGTTGTTCCGTGGGGATATCACAGCTCATTGTCTACAGTCCTCTTGATGCTAGACAGACCCAGATATTGTTATTTTTATAATCTGATTTGTTTATCAATATCAGGAAAAATAATAATCGAAAATTGAACATAACTTTTTTTTTGATATGTGGCCCGTCACGCTAAAAGGGACATTGTCGGATGTGTGAAAAATATCGACCCTAGTCAGTCTGCGCAGTCCGCGCAGCCAGACTAGGGCCGACACTTTTCCCTTTTATGCAATTTTCTAAATCTGGAATGTTTCCCCTATCATACTATGTGTTCATTTTTTGCATACGGGATCTGGTTTATCTGTGCTGGGTCTGAAAAATTTGTCAAAGTTTGGGGTTTTGGAGTTCGGATAAGGTCCCTTTTAGCGTGACGGGTCACATTTATTATCTTTATTTTGAATTGTTCATGCGCCTATTCTGATATTCTGTAATTTCATCGTTGTAATTTTAGATAGAAAATAAAACGTATAAACTATTTTTCAACAATATTGAATTTGCTTGTGTATGAATCATTACAAGAATATGGTTTTAATAATTAAATACTCGCATATACAATTCGTTTGATGATATTTCTAGTACCACTTTGCCCAACTGGATACTGATTTAGTTGGAACCGTCAGTTATTTGCGGGGAGTACCGGAGGAAATAGGATAAATTTCCCAGAACTTCGACCGACATTCATCATTATGGAGCACTATCGTTTTTCTGACAGTCCCTGTGATGTCAAGTTGACCTATTCACGGTGTATAATCACGTGACTCAGAATTTCCGATATTCTTCAATATCTTTCTTAAGTACAGTTCTCTGTAAAAATCATGCAAAATGGCATATTTCGTGCTACATGCACTATCACCAAAAATATATATTTTGTAAAAAATCAATAGATTATGACATAAATAAATGCTAACTAGCTCAAAAAGTCAATCCTTTCAGGATTCGTGTAATGGTAAATGTTTTAAAATTTCTTCGCTTTTATATAGAATATATAGTAAAAGTGGTGTATTTCAGTGGATCTAAAATTGTAAACCCCAAGCTGATATCCAACTAAAGTCCTAATAAGTTGAAAGGTGAAATTCTGATGTTTAATCTGATATATATACTTTTTTGTGTAAATTTGTAATATTAGCGTAATTCAATTCTCAAAATGACAAAATTACAGTAATTTGGCCTTTCCAGTCTATATTCCAGTCTACATTCAGTTTTTTAGAGTAACCTCCCTTGAAACTAATGTCAACAACAATGGCCGCTACCTTTTCAGCTTAGATAAATTTAGGCCATATTTTGGTAAACGGCGTGGAAAATATGGCAAATACTCAGAGGAAAAGTTATTCATCTTAAAGAACAGGCATAGATGAGTGTATGGTCACCTAAAATCAAACAGGGATTATCATCAGAAGGACATTTACTCGCTCTGAGAGTTGCAAAAAACATAGCTAAATCAGCTGTGCAGGGACGGATTTTGGAACTGGAATGAACCACGTTAGACTTCTCTGTTTGACACAGATAGCAACAACCCAATACGCGATGTGGCTTACCAAAACATTTAATAGGCTCGGGCTTGAAAGTCACAACAGGAAATGTAGGCAAGATGAAAAGGGAATATGCCTACATCTGCCAAAGTACTAGTAAAGTTGTAATACCAAAAAGAGGAGTTTAGGCAGAAAATATGGATGAGAAAGATGAATGAGATAGACAGGGAAATGTTTGAAGAGTTTGGTTATGGTCAGGTTAGTACAGTATCTTAGTATGATTTGTTGATATGGAATTTTTAGCGAGGCGAGAAAGCTATGTCATCGAAGGTAATGTCACAGCCCTAGCATCAGTGTTGCGCCGCATCTTCCTAAAAAATTAACCGTGGTCTATATCTCAGACACTATAAGAGATTCAACCTTGATATTTCACACAAGGATACTTCTCATCAAGACCTTTCATTTGGGACCATGACCTTTGACCTAGTAAAATTGGAGTTTGTCCTACTTCAAAAAAAAACTTTGACTTTTCTATATATCTCATTCACTACTATTGATAGAGCCTTGATATTTCACACATGGATACCTCCTGCCAAGACCTAGACTGGCTCCAGTCTGACTGATCTGATTTTTAATAAAATATAAGTAATGTACTTTTACCACACTATCATACTCTCTGTAATTGTGGATCGATCAGATTATAACGAAAAGGGCAGTAATTTGAGTAAATGATTTTTTCCAGCAGGAGTGAAGTACCTTTGTAAATTTATTTATTGGCCTATTTATTCTCACGGCCTAGGAGCCAGGCTAGCCTAGACCGTTTATTTGGGACCATTGACCCGTGACCTCGGACTGGAGTTTGACTTACTTTTTAAGGTAGTTCACCCCTAATGAGATTGATGCGACTGCGACGTTGGAATTATTCGGGCGACATCGAAAACATTCGGCGGTGGAACGTTCCACCGCCGGACGTTTTCGACGTCGCCCGAGTATGTTCGGATGCGTAACGAATATTAAACGTCACATGAATAAATCCAACGTCACGTAAATGTCATTAGGGGTGGTATACCTTAAGAAAACTTTAACCTGGCCTAGATCTATATCATGGGCTCTATTGGGGGTACAGCTTTCATATTTCTCACAAATATACCTCCTGCCAGGACCTCTCATTTGAGACCATGACATGTAAACTTATATGTAGTTAAGCTGTTTTTGCGACATGCTCCTGTATAGGCAAGCTACGTTTTCCGCATCAACTCTTGGTAGTCCCCTACCGGCAAAACCAAAGGGGGCGTTAGGTGTGCTCACTGTCTGTCAGTCTGTTTGTCTGTCAGTTTGTTCTATTAGTTTTCCAAACAAAATACTATTGTTTGTTCGAAATTACGTCACTTTTTACTTTATTTTGTTAAAAAACTTGTACTGTGTACAAGTTTTGCTAATAAACTGTTCTATTATGTTCTGTTCTGATAAAGTTGATCCCTATTTCAATCAACCAGATTTGAAACAATATGCTTTTAATTCTATGCCCTTTTTTAGAGAGAAGAAACTCAATAACCATGTATGAAATAATCTACTTTCATTTGGTTTAGTATGTTTGTCTCTTTTATTTTCAGAATGATGAATTAGTTTATTCTTGGCTATATACACAAAGATTGATTTTTGATTCAGGACCTTCAAATTAAAAGGTAAGAGTGAGAATCTTCAAAGAAATTTTATTTACCAAATTCTCATGATTGACACAAATACTTTTTACTGGATGCCTAGAATTGTTAATCTTATTGTGTTTATATTGATTGCTATTGATATCTCATTGTGATTGTAATCCTAGGAATAGTACATGGTTGGATAGACTTGTTGCCACAATGTAATTGTATGTAAATTCTGTTCAGCATGGTATGATTATGAAACCATTCTCCAATCAATCAATCAACCAATTAATTAATCAATCAATCAATCTGAATTTACCAAATTAATAGTTTCTAGATGTGTTTGTTCTCTTAACCCTTTTCCAAACTATGTAATTCTAGACTGCTCAAATTAAAAAAGAATTGTAGGTGGTGGAATAGTTCTGTCTAAGATATGAAATGTATTATGATAGCATAAAAAAAATTGAAGGAAAAGGAGAAGTTGCTTCTTGTCAAGAGGATCACAGGGAAGATTAGATTAATCCCATCTATGTAATATCCTATAATGTTGTCTGCCACACCTTTGAATTTTTGACCTCTAGAATTTTTGCTTGAAAAAGGATTGATAATATATTTCAATTTCTGTATTTTTCAGTTGCAACAAGTTAAAGTTTTGGACTAGCATTGGATATGGACAAGAACTTTATTGGATATGGACAAGTTATAAGTGTTTTTTACTTGATTTAGGACTGATTTTCACTGTATGTTTATAGATACTACAAGTCAGATATGTTGCAATTGGCGGCTTAAATGCAAAACCTTGTATGTTGATTTTTGTGATTTTCAATGTACAAACTTGTATGTCTAGTTAAGTCAATTCACACTGCTTTCGAAATTTTTGTACTTGTCAGTATTAATGACTCATTATATGTGATACATGGTTTATGCATTAACACAATTAAATTTAATTTTAAGATTTTAAGAAATGATAATAATAAATTTATCTTATACTTTGTATACTTGTGCATTTTTGTCTCATACAGAGGTCTATACATATAACCCTTTCCCTGATGACAGAATTCAGACTGGTAATGTAAACTACACTATATGTAGTAAATCTGCCCCTAATTAAGAAAACATTTAAACAAAAGGAGAAAGAAAATAATGGTCATGATCAACTTTGTCTTCTTTTGCCAAAATGTCCAAAAAAGATCCCCCTACTTCAAAGAACACCAAAAGAAAGAGTTGTTTGAGAAATGGCAATCTGTATTTACCTTTTCCAAACAATACCCTTTCTGATGTGCAAATAGAACAAATTTTGTAAACATTGAGTGAAAAGAAAATAATATCTTAAACAGATACTCTTTTTTAGAGCAAGAATCTTGATGAGCATTCATTAGATTTAGATTTTTAGCTCCACTGGCCTTCAGGTCAGTGGGCTATTGCCATGGTAGTGTGTCTGCCATGTGTGTGTGTCAAGCTTCTTTCCTTATCAATCATTTCTATCAACTTTTAAAAAGTGAGTGTTTTAAAAAAGATAAACAAGAGTTGTATATGGAGAACAAAGCAACAGATAAGTGGGGATAAAGGCATTCTAACTCTGTTATTTCAAATCCAAACTCTATAATTCATCACCAATGAGTAACCACACTATGGGGTTTTGATGAACAATAAATGAAATGTTTCATTTCGAAAAGCCATCACTCCCTCTTATTTGTAGCTCTTGAGTAGTTAGCTTGCCTTAACCCATTCCCACACTCTTTTTGACTCCCCACAAAGAAATGGATTTGGTAAACATTGTGGAAAATGAAGACATTGCTTGTGACAAGCAATACTTCATTTCCCACAATGTTTTCTACCCAGAAAGGCATTAAATGTAAGATTACATTTACACAAAATTGTAGTCTGCAACATCCATGACTTTGGAGAAGTCAAAAATTTTGTTGTTTGGTAATGGATTAATCACTTTCAAAAAAATCCTTGTTTTGGCATCCCTTGTACAAAACGGTGTAGGAAAACAATGAGACAAAAGAAGATGGATGCTGATAACCAACAGTTTCTCCTTTGTCTCAAAATTTTCCATGCATTATTTACACATGCCCATTCTTTATAACCTCCCATTTTGTGGTATTGGGCAAGTTTTGTATTGGTCAACTCTGAAGAGAAAATGCTAGTCATCAGCATAGTATTTACTATGATTTGACCATGCCATGGTCATTGAGAGCTATTGTGATCACTCATTGTTTTGACCTGTCACTCCATTCTGGATTTATGTCAAATGTTTGATTTTGAGGTTAAAACGACCATGTAGTTTAAGTTTCATCCTTTAGTGAGCAGGGACTTTATGTCTGGGGAGCTAATGTCACAGCCCTAGAGTTGCCGTCGCGTCGCATCTTCATTGAAAAACTTTAACCTGGTCTAAATCTCAGGCACTATTAGAAATACATATTTGATATTTCACGCATGGATAGTTATCACAAAGACCTTTCATTTGGGACCATGACATTTGACCTAAAGACCTTGACCTTGGAGATTGACCTACTTTTAAAAAACTGTAACCTGGCCTATATCTCATACAATTGTGCAGATAGAGCCTAGATATTTCACATATCGATACCTTATGCAATGACCTTGACATTGAGACCATGACCTTTGACCTAACGACCTTGACATTTGACTCCTATTTTGTGAGAAGCTTTCGTATAGGCGAGCTAAATTGTCAGCGGCAACTCTTGTTAGTTGATGACATGGTTTGTAGTAGAGAATGAAAAAATTCTCAATGATAAAAAGTTGACAATTATGAATTTTTGTTTAAAATCATGAAATTAATGTGGTTTCCTTGGCAACCATTTCTTCAATAACAATCAAATTTACTTAAAAAAGCGTAAAAGTGGAAGAAATATAATCCATTTTGATGTCGATTTATTGACCATTTTACAACTTTTTTTCATTTTTAAAATCTGTAACCATAGTAAACAAAACTTTTAATAAAAAATTATATGTAGATCTATTTCATATTAAAAAATGCAACATAGATCTAGTATAAACATTTAGAAATAATAGGCATTTTTTTATTTGACAACATGGTCTTTAATAGAGAATGAAAGATTTTTTCTGGGAAAATAGTCAATAAATAATGATTTTCCGTGACATAAAAGAACAAAAAACTTGTGATTAGATAATTCATGGTTTCCTTGGCAACTATCTATTTATTTATTATTAGATTTTCATAACAAATATTTCTTGCAAGAGTAACAAATATAGACCAATATTATGTCCATTTATGCACTATTTGACCAATTTTTTTCAATTATAAAATCCGTTACCATGGTAACCAAAACTTAAAATCAAATAAAAATATAACCCATTGAGATTAAGGATGTTAAATTTTATAATTCATTTGTGTTTGAAACAAAACATGAAACTTATGACGATAATAAAGTGTAAAAATGAACAAAATTGATGACTTTGGATTTTTCACAAAAATGAATTATCTCCCTTTACTGATTGAAAAATACAATAATTAAAGAATTTACACAAAAAAGTACATACATAGTAATAATCTTTGATATCTTGGGCTATTATATTTGTAAATGACTTGATAATAGTAGCTTGGGGTTTCCTAGATTTTTTGGGTTGAAAATGTGATTTTTTGTAAAAAAAATGAAAATTTACATATTTTTGACTTCATTACCCATGATTTTGATTTTTCCTGGACATTGTTTTTATGCTGTAAGGATTAAGTACATGAAGTTGTTACATCTTATGTCAATAACTTTTATCTTTTCCTTTATTTTGTTTTGTAAATTTAACATTGGAAATTGACCAAAAACAAGTTTTTTTGCCATAATTTGAATTACCTCCCTTTTTATTCCTTAATAAATGTTGAAAAGCTTGCGTGAATTTGGCTTTTAATCATTTCAAATGATTTTTAAATGAATAAATTTCGATGATTGGAGGTTGTTTCTTAGTTAGTTTCCTACAGAAAGGAGTTACTTAAGCTGAAACTATAGCAAAAATGCTATTTTTGAAGGAAAATAACATACAAAAGTCGTTGCCATGGTTACCAGAATTGGAATTTTGATTTTCTTTAAACATTTTTGCAAAACTGAAGACATAATACAACAGCCTGCCAAATATGGATAAAATCCGTTGACCCCCATGTAGCAGTGATTGCATGATTTTTACAGAGAATTGTACTTAATACTTGACCAATTTTAATTCAGAAAATGTCAGGAATAAGCTGGACGTGTTGGATTTTTGAAAATTCAACTCATAAACAAATTAGTGAAGATAAACCAAAATATTGGTTTATCTCCAATAACCTTTTTATCAATTGATTTTTCAAAAAAAAAAAAAACAACCACGTACATCTAATGCGTGACGTCTGTCCACATTCTCTGCTTCAAACCGAAATCAAATCGGTCTAGTATTTACAAAATTATTTAAGATTTTCTGAAAATATTGTATCACGTAATTATAAGTCGTGCTTTTGGGAGATCTTTTATACTGTTTGATACTGTGTTTGTTAGCGTGTGGTTTCACAAATAAATCTGCTGGTGTTTTTTATCTAACCAGAAAGTTACGGGTTTTTTTAATAAATCAGATAATCATAATTTGTACAGTCGCTTTGAATTTAGCTTTTGTCAACACGAGGGCTTTGAATGATTTTTAATCTCTTTCAAGGAGCCGTTTATATGAGCTTGTTACTGACACAGACGGTAGGTGCGATATTTAAATATTGCCAAATGCAAAGTTTAATCTAATTACAATTGTTATTAAAGGGTTTAACCTGCAAGTAAGGATATATGCAAGATAGATTACTACTGAAAACATGTAATATATAATCAGAAGAATTATGTCCCTTGCACCGTGGCAAGGTCTAACTAACAATGGTGTACGGACTTAATTCATTGCATGTTTTGTTTACACAATTCCCAAATCGTGTGGCTTTGAAGTTCCCGTAAAAAATAACAAGGGAAATGCTTATATAATCATGATTGCAATAATTTTTCTCTCTTCCCTTAAGTATTTTCTATTCTTTATTGTGCGCAAGTCTCATCTTTACATCAACAGTGTTATTATTTTAAAATGTTAACGACGGTGCAAGTTTACTTTTTCATGTAGGGATAGCGGTTTATCTCTGAGTAAAAAGGTTATGCATCTCGTATAAAACTATTACTAAATTACAATAAGCAGCACATCGGATAGAGGGTGTGCGGGGAAATAAAGGATCATCTCTAAAAGAACGAAGCCTGTGTTCATGTGAGGATCATAATAATTCATATTTTATCGTTGTATATCGCATACGTATAGCCACGAGATCTGGGACCGTAAGCTTTACACGGCGAACGGGCGCCGAGCGGAGGGCTTATGATGCAGAAACCCCCTGTCCCATTTCGTAACTTAGATCGGGGTCTCTTACTAAGAATTAGAGCAAACTAGAATAACAAATTAATAACAATAAGAATGAAAATATAAGGCATTAAAGAAAAGAAGCGAATATTGATATTTCGAGTATCAGCCTGACATATATACATTATGCGGAAAATGCCACGAATATTGGTCAATAAACAAAAATTAGTTTCCATTGCTTTAATGATCCCTTTCCAAACGAGGCCTCATTTTGACGTTCCCTGGAACGAAAGGTTTGGAAAATCATTGAGACAGAATAGGAGAATGCTGATTTAATCACTATATTAGTTTCGCCTCAATATTTTCTGTCATATAGTGTAAACATAACCCTGGGCAACAGATTAGGTACTCTCTTAGAACGCCGTTCAAACGTTTATAGTACACATGTACTAAACGTTTTCTAAACGTTAAATGATAAATAACAATGAATCATGACCCATGCTTGGAAGGTACAGATTAGGGGAGTTAAATGCATTGTGTTATAATTTCAAGCCCCACCTTCCGCGTTATCGTATTGACGAGACAATTCCAATGAGTACCTACAACCTTATCTTGTTTTACCCTTTCCCATACAATACCTTGTTATGACGCGCCTAATAGAAAAGGCATGGGAAAATATTGAAACAAAAGAAGAAACTGCTGATACACAAATCCTATCTTTAATAACATCAATTTTGTCATTTATGGCAGTTTTTGAAGTGGATTACTGTGCCCTATAATTTTACCGTTTGGGAAAGGGTTAAAAATAAACAAAAGGTAACATTTAACCCTTTCCCAAACAAGACCTGTTTTTGACGTCCCTGTTAGAAAAGGCTTGGGAAACATTGAGACAAAAGAAGAAACTGCTGATAACCAGCAGTTTCTCCTTTTGTCTCAATATTTTCTATGCAATATTTTACATAAACCATATCTTAAATAACTTCCATTTTATCATTTCAGACAGTTTTTGAAGCGGAAAACCCAAAGGTTTTGCCGTTTGGGAAATGGTTAAAAAACATTCATTATCTATAGCTCTGTGAAGGGATGAGTGTGATGTCTGGAAAGTGAAGATGAAACATAAGACAGAATGCGCTTGGATTAGTTCAAGTTATTGGAAAACAATCCAAGACTCTCGAAGACGCTACTGTTTATTAGCCTGTCACAAATTTGAGGGTCAGTTAGATTGAACAGACGGCGATAATGATAGGAATCAAGACTAAATATTGCTGGAGTATGTTTCTCCAGACATTCAACATTTAAAAATTCTACGAAAGTCTGACTATTTTTGCTAACGTTTACGGTTTTGTTGTTCGCCATCTAACCTGGAGACGCAAAGCATTCAATCCAATGCATTTTTTTACAAAAACATGCTCAAACAATGACAGAAATCAATAGTTTAGGTATTTACGGAGAATATCTAACATTGTTCTAATTCTGAGTTGGCTTCAATGTGGAGTGAACCAGGCACACCTTTCTCGAAAAAACGTAAGTGCGTTCTAAGACTCAAATCTGAACACCGTACTCAAATCACACGAACTCCACGTGAACATCAATCGAATACCCTTCAACGTTGGAAAGTATTCCATTGAAGATGAGCATTTACTCATAAGTATGTACATATTTTTTTCGAGAAACCAGGGCCAGATCAATGTGTGAATAGTCATGCAATATCCTGAACTACTAACGCTACTCTTACAGGTACCGGTAAAGTTATAATAGACTAACATTGACTTAAGGGGGAATGCTCCAGTTTCCTAAATTTTTCCCAATAATAGAATTTATTCATATTGCGTATGTTGAAATTACATGTTATTATCAATTGAAAAATGAAATAAAAATGGGTTGTCAGCGATCTTGTTTGAATTTTATTGGCATTCGTATCACATAACCCTACATCGAAAAAATGCACAATTTCTTGCACCTGTCCAAGGTCACTAAAATGCTAATAAAAAGCTGTATATTCATCGTTTAGTCCCGAAAACGGATTTAAAGTAACGTCTTACATTTATTACGAACTGAAAACCCAAAATATGTGCTATTATAAATGCGTTCATGTATAAAACAGCATGCTCACGTGTTAGGTTAGATCAACGAAACTGGAGTGTTTTATGTCAAAATTTGCATATTTTTTTTAAATATTTCAAGTTCTGCATAATAGAATTTGATAAAACTCACTCATTGTATTAAGCAACATGTCCTGGTAATAATTCAAAAAGAAAATGTATATGTCAGCGCATTTATAAGTGAATTATGGCAATTTTTATCAGCTACACATGAATAAAATGACGCAAAACAGTGGTAACTGCATACACACTTACGACTGTCTTGCTCTAAATATTCAATTTCCATCTTGAGAAAATCAGTTTCGCATAATAAATACACTTTTACCGTCGAAAATGGTGAATTGTAATGATGTGTTATATTAATGAAAATCTGGTAGCGATATATATTGGTACGAAACATTTAAATTACTACAGTAAAGTCCGAGTGTTCCGAAAAACTTGAGCATTCCCCCTAAATGCAAAACCTCAATCTCATATTTTTGAAAATTTTAAAGGGTAAGACAATAACTTAATAAGTTTTCCAAAACTGAAAGGCTTTACTTGAAGTTCGGGGATATTGTTTACATTAATACCGACACATGTTCATGTAAGTCAAAATATCCAAAAAACTGAAAGTTTTGTCTAAATTGGACATACAAGGTTTTACTTTGATTATCGCGAGAAGCGACATAAGAGGTTCTATATTTACACCGACGATACCTTGATCCCTGGTGCATTTAACCCTTTCCCAAACAAGCCCAGGATCAACGTTCCTATCAGTAAGAGATTTGAAAAAAAAAAACATTGAGGCACAAGAAGAAAATGCTGATTATCAGCATTTTCTTATTTTGTCTCAATATTTTCTATTATACTTTTGCATCAAAGTACAATCTTTATCAATATCCATTCTGTGGTCTGCAGAAGCTTTTGAATTAGACCTACCTTAAATAATGCCGTTTCGGATAGGGCTGAAAGCGTCGATTCCGTTTCCGAATAGGCCTACATAGACGATTGGCGGCCTAAAGATCTTGCCTCGGGAGATATATTAGAGTTTATCATCTACGGGAAATTATTCTGCTAAATTCATCTTGATGCAAGACATACTAGGATATTGCTAATTTTGTAGTTCAATTTGTATATCAATACGGGACCGAAATATTATTACGAAATTGTAATTTCTCTGAAATCTGTTATAATTTCGCCCTTAATATTTTCCATTACACAATCATCCCTAAAAATTAACAACATTTAAGGAATATTTTGTGACAAGGGGAAATCCGATTATCGATATTTTCTTCTTTTCTCCCGAGTAAATAGCTGGTAATGTTTTATTTGAGAAAAAATTACTAGAGCTGTTGATTCCGTCTTTTAGAACAGTCTACATCGTCTGTGAATAGTCATTATTCTTGTAAATTCGTCTTGATTAACCCACTACCAAACGGCAATATTTAAAACTTGTCCACATTCAAAGGTGTTGCAGACGACAATTTCAAATGAATGAAATTCTAAATTTGATAACCATTTTGAATAGAAAACTTTCTGAGAAATGAAGGACTTGCATCTTTTTCCACTCTACTTCCCAAAACCATTATCTTGTGTGTGTGTGTGTGGGGGGGGGGTTAATGTCAATAATTCGACATGAAATTACGTATAATCGGAAGAGAATCACTTTCTTTGTTTTTCTTTATATCTCAAGTAATTGATTAAAATTCAATTACCAAATCCACAACATTTCATAAATACTTAATGGAAAATACTGATTTCAACTTGGTTTACCTTTTTTCCCTCTTGTGAAAAACCGCTAAGGTTTTATATGAGAGAAGAATATTTGAGATGATGTTGACTCCGAAATACTATCATTTGAGCCAACATTTCTGGTAAATGCTTGCATGTCTCGATGTAACACAGTGTAGTACATCAATACGCGACCATCATTTTTATTGGAAAATTAGAATTTCTCTAGATTGCTATAATTCCAACATAAATATTTTCGGTTACCGTATTAATGCTTTACCTAATGCAATTTTTTGAAGGGTCAATGTGGACGACTGAAGATTCCTTAGGGATGACTGCTTATTATTGCAATTTCTTCTGTTTTCAGGTTTCTTGGGCGAACAACCAGTAAAGAAGGAATATTTGACCTAGTGATTCTGACCCACGAGATATAAAAGTTTGTCGTCCACAGTCAATGATTCGGTGAAATTCATCTTGATTGGAGATAAGAAACAGATATATTTCTAAGTCATATCAATATCGGGCAAATATATTTTTATAATAATCATGCTTTAGTATGAACACTATTTTGTAAAACAGCACTGCCAAAGTTTCTTAAGCACAAGGGTGTCAACGTCATCGTTTGTTTGTTAAAGGATATAAATCGTCAGCACATGTTTATTTTTTTATCAACAAACTGTGATTTACCTGCACCTTTAAAAAGAGAACAGATTTGAAAACGAGTATGTATTCAGTTTTCAGAAATCACAATTATGCAGTCTTTGGATTTTGTAATTTCAGCGTAGATATATTCAGTTGGGTTATTATTTGGGCTATATTTTATTATACCTCATGATAAATGACCCGGCAGCGCAGCCCGTGCTTATCGAATGGAATGCTCTGCCAGGTCAATTCTCGTCCGCTACAACTATTGTCTATTTGACAAAAGTGTATTTGACCAGTTGAATTTGCCTCGATAATTTATGTTTTACATACAATGTCTTGGTGTTATGCAGGATCAAATATTGCTAATGTTGTATTCGAATATGTTTATCAATCATGTGGTCGGAATATTTTTCGAAAAGTAAACTCTCTCTTTGAACTATAATTATTAGCATTTGTATCAATTTTAATGATAAATAAAATAAATTAAGAAAGAGAGAGTTTACCACTTAGGTTGTCCCACCCCTAAGCCTTTCTGATTGATAAACAGTTGGACTTGTCAAAAGCATGGCTGATAAGTAGGAAATCTATCTGACACACTGGTTCCTCCTCCATGAGAATTTGACCAGAGGCGCGTTCTTTAGAGCGAGATTTCTTGAGTTATCTTGAGATTTCTTAAGATAATTTAGGATAAAGTGTTCTTTACAGCAAGATTTTTAAGACCCTCAACGGGAAGCGCCATTACCCAATACTTCATGCGGAATCCCTCGGTCAACTCTATAGAAACAATATAAAAGAGACTTGACCGAGATTTTCCGAACGTTCCATAATTCATATACCGCGGTGTTCGGAATACACCCAAACACACTTTGAATCTTTAACCGTGACCTGTGTATGCATGAGAGCAAACAAAAGGTCACGTGGTCGTTTTACCATATAATTCATTGAGCGAGTCGTTATTTTCACGCGAGCATTTTTCAATTATTCTGCCTTAGTACTAGGAGTATTTTATACAGTCATTTACGTTAATTATTAGAGTTTTGAGTTACAGAAATATTTTTTCAACTTTGATTGAAAAAAAGAGATTTTTTGGCTTGTAATCATTCGTACCCTGTCTCCATCGCCCGTTACCACCATGCAAGTTCAGGATGAGCTACTGCTTTTGAAAACCAGATAAAATCAATTTTGCAGAAGCATTTGAGCTCCTTAGTACTGTCCAAGTGTGAGCGGTAATATTTTGCATGTGTTTGTGCTCTAGGTTAGAGCCAATAATGGACAGGTCACAGGATGTATTCCCAGCCTCGGAGCGTGGACAATTATAAATAAACTTATGGCTGAAATATTGTTGAGAGGTGTTAAATTAAAAAAAGAAATGAAAAGAAAAATGTTTTCAACCTTTACCAAACAAGAAATGTTAATGTTTTGACTGTCATGGGCGGATCCAGGATTTTTTCGGGGGGGGGGGGGGGGGTCTTGCCCATAAGATGGAAGATGGCTTTAAATTTGTGAATTGTGTAACGATACATGTATATATAGGCCTACTGTACTAACTTTGTATAGTCAAAATTCGATTTTCGGCCAATTTAAGGCGAGGTCCGAATCCCCTTCTAGATTCGCCCTTAACTGTGCTACAGAGATTGTTTCGAAAATCATTTCAAGAGACAAATTAATGAAAGAGGCTAATTTTAATCAGCAGTTTCCCCTTTTGCTTCAACGTTTTCTATACTTCTATGTACACACGCAAGGGTGGGTCCAGGATTTTTTCGGAGGGGGGGGGGGGTCCAAGCCCAATTGCCAGGGAGGCGGAGGTCCACGCCCAAATGATGACTTAAATATGTTAAATTATGACGCTTTGATTATATAGTCAACATTCAATTTTCGGCTTATTCCAGGGGGCGGGGCGAACATCCCGACCCCCCCCCCCTTCTAGATCCGCCCTTGCACGTACAAAATCCTACTTTCAAGATGCCCATTCTGTTGTCTGCAAGAGCTTCCAACTTGAATCAGGTGCCGTTTAGAAAAGGGTTTTAAAAGCCGCTGTCAAACTTGAAAAGTCTAAATAATTTGTCGTTTGGAAAATGGGCTTAAGAGCAATGCTTTTAATTATCAAATTGATCTACCATAATGAATTATCTATCTACATAAGCCTTTCGGTACTGAGATTGTCATCTTCACACTGAAAATGGCATGTTTCGTACATTTTTGTTGGGGAAAGGGGGTTAAATTTATACATGAAAATGACAGTTGAACCTGGCGGCTAGGTCCTCAAAAGATCAGTGGATACTACGTTTTCGGAGGGTCAAAAATGACTTAAAAGCCAGTAAAGACCATAATTGGAAGTCAGTCAATGATATCCCGTCGAGATTCACAGAGGAATCGTCACAAAACGGAGTGTGATTCCTCTCAAACTTCTTCTTTCCTCCGTTCATTTCCATTGCACGTTGGATGCTTTGCTCTCAATTGGGTCAGAGCCTCGATCTGGCATTAAAAAGTGTTGCTATTTTTAGTAACAAATTGGAAGTGTGTTTGGGTGTATGTTCCATACTTTATACAAATGACGTCATGATGACGTCATTTGTATAAATATGAAGCATTCGGAACAGCTCGGTCAAAGTCTCGGTCTTAAAAACGCTTTATCTAAAGCATCTTAAGAAATCTTTAAAAAATCTCGCTCTAAAGAACGCGCCTCGGGTAATTCTGCCACGAGATATTAGAGTTTATTTTCCACAGTAACAAAAAGCGGTGAAATTCCTCTAGATGGGAGACGGAAACAGGTTTAATTTGTAGTTCAATTTAGTTATCAGATATAGCTGAAATATTTTTGTCGAAAACAGCACCTCTGAACATTTCAATCATCCCTCACTTATTTAAACCAACCTTTCCGTAAGGACAAACTGTTCCACTTTTGAAGCAGAAGTATATGATTTTCTCAATACCTTGCAAACTAAAGTATCTACTACTAGTCCGAGTTACAAAAGAATGTTATAGAACACATTTAAATTGCTTATCGTCGGTGCTATGACAAAATGGCGTAACAAATTAGTTACGCCATTTTGTCAATTTTTTTTTTTTTTTATAAATGATTTCTACTAAGTATGTAGGAGCGCATATCCTGTCAAAACGGCGTTTTTCTACACCTATTAGAACCCTTTCAATTATCATGTGACAAAATTGCGTAACTCGATTTAGCTGACAAAATGGCGTTATACGTAGACAAATTTACACGAGAGTAATAATGAGTTACGCAATTTTGCCGGCATATTTTTTAACATTTTTTAAAACGGCAAAAACGTTTTTGGCTCTCCTGAAAAAAAATGGTTTTCGAGGAAAATTTCTATTACGCCATTTTGTCATAGCACCGACGTTATGCAGCATGATCTCTTTTCTGCCCTCCTATTATCTTTTATTATTATACCTCACGTGACCTTATCATTCAATAATTACAAACCTAAAATTTCGTACTATTCATCGCTCAGATAATATTAACCGGTTAATAATTTCTATTATTATACCTCACGTGACTTTCTATTCAATAATAATAAACTATATTTTTCGTACTATTAACCGCCCAGAGATCCAAGAGGGTGACATTACGCAGTGTCAACCGGTTGACATTATGTAATGTCTACAGCTGCATGTTCTATAAATAGTAATACACTCTTTTATGACGTCATTAATTACGTCATGTGATATCCAAGAGAAATTTTGCTATATCATAGTAAATTTTTATATGGCTTAATTAACAGAAATTGTTACGTGACCTGTCACGCAAAAAGGGACTTTCTGGGAAAAGATCCTAGAGTCAGTCAGTTTGGACTGCACTATAAGCTGATCATGATCAAAGCTTTCCACTCTAAGCTAGGGTTTTTTTATTATTTTTTCCTATCTAAGATCTACTAGATCTAGATTTTAATTGCTTTGTTCGGTATAATAAAATAAATACCACATGCCTGTCAGGGTAATAGTACATATCGTCTACCCTCGAGCAGGTTATGTTGACCTTGGCTTACGCCTCGG
This sequence comes from Fragum sueziense, assembly GCA_963680895.1. Classification (NCBI taxonomy): domain Eukaryota; kingdom Metazoa; phylum Mollusca; class Bivalvia; order Cardiida; family Cardiidae; genus Fragum; species Fragum sueziense. Next base: position 7,728,812 of record OY804606.1, on the reverse strand, counting down.
TCAACATTACCGGTCTCGGGTAGACAATATGTACTATTACCCTGAGACGCACGTGATATTTATATAATATCCATTATGGTCGTCATTATCCGGAAGTGTTTTGGAAAGTGATGTTTGATGTTGTTCCGTGGGGATATCATATCTCATTGTCTTCATTCCTCTTGATGCTAGACAGACCCAGATATTGTTTTTTTTTTATGTTCTGATTTGTTTATCAATATTGGGCAATATTGGGCTGATCTGGAACCCTCGTAAGTGTTTGTTGCCAACGATGACGCAGAAATCACTGAGTTTATCCGGATTTTACATCCCGGATAACATCGTCAATTTCAGTTGCCACGGATGACGCTCATAATTGCGCGAAGTGGAATCTAATGATGGATTGAATTTGAAGAAACTAACGATGAATTGAATACTTTAGTGTCGTCTATCCCTAATGAGACTCGTTCGACATCGGAATTATTCGGGTGACGTCGAACACATTCGGCGATGGAACTTTCCACCGCCGAATGTTTACGACCGCGCCCAAATAAGTACGGATACATCACGGCGATGCTCGAACAAATCCGATTTTTCGTCTCAAAATGGGCACATTGCGCATATTCTACCTTAAAGCAAAATACGACATTACCCTATTTACAGAAATCCGATACCAAAGCTGAAACTAATGAAATGGGTGCTACACGAGGAAACGAAATACACATGTCATGTTAACGTAGCATGATAGGTACATGTATGTATACAACATGCTACAAAAACACGTGGCAAAAGCAAAAATTGCTATAATGAGCATTTCTTTTGTTGCTGCCATTTCATCACGGACGTCATTATCAACTCTTTTTTTTCGTTTTGTTTTGTTTGTTACTTTAACCCATTACCAGACAACGAAATTTTAGCCTAGTCCAAACTCAAAGGTGTTGCAGACAAAAAGTTCCTTTGAACAAACTTTAACAGTTTTTGGTCTTTATTGGTAGAAAACATTGTGGGAAATAAAGAAATTACTTGTCATGAGCAATTTCTTCATTTTCCACAATGTTTTCCAAAACTTTAATTTGTGGGGCGTCCAAAAGCGTCAATGTGTGGAAAAGGTTTAATTAAGTTTTTTTTCTTCATTTGTTAAAGTGTTAGAACATGTTGATGGTTTGACTGTACCAAAGGGAGATAACTGTTGTTGTCTTACCCAAACTAATTATTATGTTTGTTGTTTCCCTTACATACATGTTGCGTGTGTCTTTTTGCCGCAGGCTGTTGAAGCGTCAATGTCATTTCTGTAGTATTACCCTTAAGTAATCATCTGGATAAAAAGCGGGAAATAACAACGACCATTGTCGTTGTTGAAAATAGTTGCAAGTCGAATTTAAAAAGCAATTTTCAAATAACATTACTTACGAATTGCACCATTAATATTGCGCTCGTAGATTGACCCTACCTGAGTTAAAAATAGCGAGCAAAACCAACGTGGGTCAAACATACTATTTTGGCGTTCCATCCATCATTAGATACCAAAGGCTTCTTGCAATTGCATTCCCTCGTCGGGGATTGTGCATGATGGGATTGATAACGAATACGGAGTATACGGACAAATTTGTCTAGCTTCAGGTAAAAATTGTGCAATAATTTTCTTATTTCTGCTCCAATTTTCAAGCGGTTTGTTGCATGTACCCCGCATTAGTGAGTTCTTTCCTCGGATATATGACTTATTTGTAGAATCTTTGTACATTGTCCAAAAATTGATCCCAACCGACCAGAAAAACGACAAAAAATTCAGGCCCTTTTTCTAGTCGGTTGGGATCGGTTTTTGGGAAAAGTACAGGGAAGTTCCAGATAAATAATACATCTGAGAAAAGGGCTCAGTAAGACGGAGTACATGCAACAAACCGCATGAACATTGACAGAAGCGCGGTTAATTTGGCCGTAGTCGTTACCATTTCGCTTTCTGGTCGGTTGGGACAATATTTCGGAAAAAGTATTATGAGTTATCTAATATGTCATGCATCCGATGAAAGAGCTCGATAAGGCGGGGTACATGCAGCAAACCGCTTGAAAATTGATACAGAAATAACAGAGTTATTGAAAAATGTCTTACCTGAAGCGAGGCGAGTTGGCATCAAATTTTGTGCAAAAAACAGACTGAGTTTAACCGTTATGTTTTGATAAACCGTCGGTGTTGTTATAATATCTCGTAACAACGGTTTGATTCAAGCCGTAGTTATAGAGGGAAATAATTGACCCGGCAGAGTGACCTTAACTGTACACAAAAGTGGAAAAGTTTATTGTCCAGTTTAGAAGGGAATGGTCCGTCGTCAATTTACGTAAAAGCGTGCACTACACTTAAAGACACTTCCAACGCAACACTTACATTTTTCATCATAACTAAATAAATAATGCAGTATATTTTATGAAATTTTCAGCAAATATCAATCAATTACGTTTACATGTGTTCTGTAAGTTTCAAGAAAATCGACTGAACCGAACATAAAAAATATTTAGGTTTTTCACTAAGACTCAAAAATGAAAAGTCACAAAACCCCAGGCAATTGCAGAATTCAATAGCATCAAAGCAGCGTCACCAAGTCATGCTCAAATCTCATATCACTGCTTCATAAGATTTCATAACATGCTTTCATGTGCGATGCGATACTAGAATTCAGTCGCACCTATTTTGTTTAATGTTTTGTACGTGTCAGCATTGCACAAAATCATTGAATTTGTTACTAGACATTAGTTTTTCGCACTTTTGTCCCAAGAAATGTTCAACAACTGCAACAGGCACTTAATAGGGACAAGTTAAGAATGATCCCACACAGATTCACCATCGATTATGCTTTATCAATGAGAAGGGTGTGTCTTCGTGTCATTTAGGTTCATGACGGACACACAGAATGTTAGCATAATGCCATAAACTTTACTGCTGTTACATTAATAACAGGCCCGTAGAAACAGTGGGCTAGGGGGACTCAGCCTCCCTAATGTTGCCCAAAATGCCAAATTTTCCTTATTTTACACTGAAAATGTAGGGAAATTCCAATTTAGCTCCCCAATATCAAGACACAGGGGCTACAGCCACCCCAATATGAAATTGCTTCCTACGGGCCTGAATAACATGAATTTACGTTATCAGCTCGCACAGCTTTTTTGCGACTTTTTGTTTTCGAGTCATATTATATGCGCTGCAAATTTAATCATTTCTACTCAATGTTTCTATATGAAAATTACAGATATTATGCAATTGTGAATGAATTAAATTTGTTGAAAATTTGATAAAGAATGGTTTGTTAAATATCAAGTTATTACCAAAAAGGTAAGTGTTGCGTTAGAAGTGTCTTTAAGTGTATATCCGTTATACAAAATTGTGCCGCCATGTGAAAATAAGATTTTATCTGATCTAGTCAAATAGAAATGTTAAGTTACCGTGGTCCATCTGGATCGAAATTTTCAGTAAAGCTAGTCATTAAAATGGGCGTAAACTCCAAAAAAATATTTAAATACAGTTCACATCCTGGCCATACCGTACAGATGGCACAGGCTTACCAGGATAGGCATTTTTGCATATTCAGTTCACCATAAACCATTTTAAGACGACGCGACAAATGTATGCACGTGCAAATACTGTTAAGTCGTTGAATAATATGATTATTAGCTGTAAATAGCTAAGCATGCGAAGTGTTCAGCAAATCACGAGGGGTTCCGGCATACCTATCACCCCTGGACGATAAGTCTGTTGACCTTTCCGCTTGGTCTGCTCTGCCAGGTCAAATCTCGCCGTCTATACGAGATTTTATAACAACACCAACGAAAAACTGTTTATTTGTCCGAAATTACGTCACGGTTTACTTAATAAAATCGTTCCCTATTGTCGGTAGTCGTTATCCATCCCATCATGCACAATTCCCACCGTGTGCATGTGTAAATGATAATCATTGCTGTAATTCACCTATCAGGGCGATTACCTATACATTTTCTTCTAAAATCAAATCATTAGTTTCCATAACACATTGATTAATACACCGGAGGGAGATTTATTAAAATATATTATGTATAACTTGAAATATGTCACAAAAAGTGCAAATTGCAACATAAAACGTTGATATAATTAAATGTGTAATGTGCTGTTTTATACATGTACGCACTTCCAACATCACGCATTTTAGATTTTCTATTATTATGGTGGAGATAATACATTATAGGATGAATATCAACTAAGGCCAAAACAGCGTCGATTCTGGTTAGATGCTTTGCTAGTATAACTTTCTTATTTTTTCGTCAATTTTCAAAAGGTTTGTTCCCTGTGCCCCGCATTATTCAGCTCTTTCTTCGGATATGTGCTTATTAGAAATTTCCTAGGACCAGTTTCTTCAAAACATTTAAGACGTATTTTTGTCTTAACAATGACACATTTCGGACAAAAATCACGTATACCCAATATATCAACAACATGGTAAAGTGATTGTTGTTTAAACCGTTTCGTAAGTCATCGGTAAGACGAAGTACGTCTTAAATGTCTTGATGAAACAGGCCCCTGGCACTTATCCCGATACATTGCCCCAACCGACCAGAATGAGAATTGGTAACAACTACGGCCAAGTTAGCCACGATTCAAGCAAAAGAATGTGCAATTAATTTCGTAATTCTATGTAAATTGTCAGGCAGTTTGCTGCATGTACCCCGACTAACTCAGCTCTTTCCTCTTATGATATATGCGGAAACTTCCTGTACTTTCGCAAAAGATTTGTTCCAACTGACCAGAAAAACGATCTGATATTTTTTGTCGCTTTTCTGGTGGATTGGAATCGCTTCTTAGAAAAAGGGCAATGTTGTCTAATCGACGGTGGCCCTCATATAGTATATAACATGTTTTGCCGGCAGCATTTGGATATTTGCCGATAGAATGTACATAAATGCATGATTCAAACAAGAAAACTCAAAGCTGGTCGACTTACGACGACAGTGACCCTGTGAAAACCCTGCCGACTTTGAAGCCCGCAGTATCACAACATACCGATAGGTGGCCATAGGGGAGCAACTATATAAATGGTCTTAAGGCATTTCCTCTTCTGTCGCTTTTATTCACAAAAAGAAATAATCGATCAACTAAATTAAACGTTCACCTGTTTTTTCTCCAAAAATCGTGATCCCAGGGACAAAGATACACATGTATGGATGTGCCCCCTGGGGATTTTAATCGCGGAGCCATTGGCTCTGTCTCTGGAGTTCCCTTATCGTGGTATATATTCACTTAAATGATTGTTTTGTAGAAAAGGAATCGATGACGCACATCCGTTTACTGAACTTTTTTAGATAATGTCAATAAATCTAAAATGACATAAAGGATGGGTTTAATGTCATTCAAACATAAGGCTAATCAGTTAATGCAAGGTTTCATTTAGCGACAAAAGAAAACAACAAAAGTAACCTTTATTTAGTAGGACATTTTTTTACTTTTCAACTATATATGCAATCTTGGACGTCCCATGAAGTTGTAAAGCATGACATACCTTATTGGAGTTCTGTATAATTGTAGGAAATACCAATACTGCTTATCAGAGTTTTCTTCTTTCTCTTTCGTCTTCGTGTTTCACTGTTGCAAACGTCAATAACCATTGTCATGCTCGATTTTAGTAAACATACAATACAGAATAAAACCGCTCTGTATGTATGTGCAGGCCGATCTTCTTCTATGCAGCCTACTAAAGCGACCGCAATACCCCCGGAGGAACAACACCATTATTTAATTAGAATACTCTTTACATATGTGACCCGTCGCGCTAAAAGGGACCTTATCGGGTGTGTGAAAAATATCGACCGTAGTCTGTCTGCGCAGTCCGCGCAGCCAGACTAGGGCCGACACTTTTCACTTTTATGCAATTTTCTAAATCTGGAAAGATTTCCCTATCTTACTTTATGCTCATTTTTCGCATGCGAGATCTGGTTGACCTGTGCTGGATCTAATAAGTTTGCCAAAATTTGGATATTTTGAGTTCGGATAAGGTCCCTTTTAGCGTGACGGGTTACATATACAATGTCGCCATTATAAATTTCATAAAACATCGGATTTTTCGAGCGGCGTCATTACGTATCCTAACATATTCGGGCGCGCTCGTAAAAAATCGGCGAATGAGAGTTCCATCGCCGAATGTTTTCGACATCGCTAATATTTGCGACGACGCGCGAATCTCATTAGTGGTGGACTACCTTAAAGTAAGGGTTAGATAATTTCGTTTCGAACCGGCGACACAGGAAGCTGACACTTTGACAGTTTTCTTCCTGCATGGCACGTGCTTTGTAATTACTTGTTTGTTTTCTACAGCAAAATGAGACTTGTTTTTCAACTAAGTATGTATGCTTGCGTAAAGAATAAACAGTTTGCATTTTCTCGATAAAATGAAACGTAGACATGGCTTTGACGATAATTTTTTTGTATACTTGTATAAGACATATTCAAGACTAGACACTTTCTTGGCCTGAGCCTAGTCTGATGTGTTTTTCTTTATACAGATCTACATATATCTATTCCTTATAGAAATGTATCTGGTCCAGGGAATGCCGTATCTTTTTTTGTTGTTTGTTTCGAGTAACAAGTGTTATATATACATGTGTATGCCTAGTTGTAAAGTGTAGCTTTACACTTACCCAAACATGGCCTTGTTTTAAAGTTCGTGGTACATTAGGCTTTTGAAAAGATTGAGACAAAAAACAATACCGATAATCTGTATTTCTTCATTTTCATTTTTCTTTGCTATATTGGTACACTCTAACCTTGTGTCTTTTGTGAAATAGCGAATGAAAATTTGCGTATTTTACAGTGTGTTACTGAGACAAATTTATAGTGATTTCTGTGGGGGATTGTCTTATTTTGACACGAATAGGACACAAATCACAAACATTAATGCTATATCAATGATAATTTGCAATTACACGTCCGAAAAATGAATGTCTTGTGTCTGATAAAAAACTCCCTCGACGCCAGTATTCTTTCCAAAATGACAATATTAGCTTGGTCCAATTTCAAAACTTCTACATACAAATATCAAGAAGTATATTGTCAACGATATCTTGTTTTCACAAATATAGAAACACATCAGTAAACATTGAGTCGCAAGGGGAAACCGTTGTTTGATAAGCATTTTTCTTTTGTTTCAATACTATCGCAAGCTTTTTAAGGACAGATCCTCCATTTATTTCCTACGGTAAGTCTTTTTTTTCATTTTTTCTGAACTGATATTTAAATATATGAGAAGTAAAAAAATGACTTAAAAACTATAGGTCACCAAGCGAATTAAAAAGTTATTGGATTTCAAGGGAGACTACTCTTGTCTGAAATTGCAAAAATGAGGTGTCACTTAAATACCCACAAAAGGTGTTGGAAATGACTAGGATTACATAAATAAGTCTTTATTGCATTCAATATGTTTTATTCTGTCTAAATGAGTATCAATTTGGGAATATTTATGATGATTTAGAACTTTTTAGTAAAACGTTCTTTCAAAAGTAGCTGAATTGCTCTTTTTGTCGCAACGTTTCTGATTATAAAAAATATTCCAGCGGTAAGATTTTTTTTTATCTTTTTTGGTAAAGACATAGTGCTTAGTCATACCTACTAAAACAAAAAAAGAAAAATATATCAAACCGAGCGTTTTTCATAGTTATAAGAACAATTTGGTTTACTTTTTGCAGCTCTGTCCGAAATTGTTTCACTAATTTTATCCATTTCCTTCCTTATTACCAGCTTTATATAATAAAAAGTGTCATCTTTTGTGTCCATCTGATGCGGACTAGCTCATAAAGACACCACTTTGCTTTTGTTGTTCCGTTTCCTATCGCTAACGCCACATGTTGAACGCGTAACAGAAAGCGAAATGTACCATCCGAGTACTATTACACTTTAATTGGCCAAACAGAGAAGATTAAAATAACCGAAAAGGTTCTTGTCATTTATCAACCAAACAATATCTAAATGTAGAAAATACATATGCTAAAAAGGCCAATTAGTGAAAAAAGCTTTATTTCGTTATTTAGGATATGCACAGTAAGTTGCGCAGTAACAACTAGAGGATCTGTCCTTAAATGTCTTGTTTAGGAAGTAGTTAATTTGATCTTATGTAAAATGATGTCTCCGATTGATTTTTTCTGGTCGATGTACCTAGCGCTTTCGGTCCATTTTTCTTTGTAATTTTTTCCGGTTTGTATAGTACCATTGAATAACCATTTCGGTTTTGGTTCTTTGAATTATGCTCAATTCATTACAACATAACGTCAGTGCTACTACAAAACTGCGGAACTCCAGCTTGATTAAAACTGGAGTTACGCGGTTTTGCAGTAGCACCGACGATAACGAAGCCTTCTGACGCGCTACATATTAATAAATTTGGAAAACGTTGTGGAAAATTGAGAAATAGATCTACCTTGTGACACAAAATTCCTTCATTTCCAACAATGTTTACTACCAAGAGAGACCAAGGTATACACAATTTTCGTTCACTTCACGCGTTTCAAGCAATTTCTTCCATATGCCTTTTGCATTTTAATTTATAAACGTACTTCTTGGTCAAATACAATGGGTATTTTGACTTTATCACGGTACGGAAACTACAGAGACAGAGCCAATGGCTCTGCTACTTAAATCCTCTTGGGCCCTTCTGGCCATGTATGGCTCAGTCTCTTGGATCACGATTTTTTGATAAAAACAGGCAAGCGTTTAACTTTGTTGTTAAATTGTTTTCTTTTGGTGCTTAAAATCGAAAAAAACCGGGAATGTCATGCTCCCCTTAGACCATTTATCTGCCTGTTCTAATTCTGCGGGTTTTAAAGTCGGCAGGGTTTCACATGATTATTGTCGTCGTGAGTCGACCCTATGTGACCTTTTCTTGTTTACATCATTTATTCATGTACATTCCAACGGCAAATAGCCAATTGCCGAAGTCAAAACATGTTATATACTAATCGATGGACATGCTCGATTAGACATCCCTTTGGCATAGGACCACATTTTTTATCCACAGAAAATAGACCAGTGAATCAAAATCCGGCATGAGTTCACCTTCAACATTCTAAGCGTTTGACTTGATCTCCAAATGACTATCATTTCAAAATTTGAATATGGTATGGGAAAGTTTCAAATAAAATTTCAAAATGTATTGCACTAAAGATGTCAATGAATCTTGTTCTGACGAAATTATTCTCGTTGACTTTCCTGGACATAGATACACATTCTAAGCTGAGGTGCTTTCTGCGCTGCGTGATGTTTTCGGTATTTTGCTTGTGTTCATGAAAATCTGACCTGAGATCGTTCAAATTTATCTACTATTGAGTAAATGAGTCTATATCTTGGCGGACCTTCTGTTTATGATAAAGATTGAAACTTTCTTTGAAAACACATTGGAGATTTAGATTATTGATATGCTTTCCACCATACATACACTGTAAGAAAGTAGGTTGTGACGTCATTATGATAGTGGTACAGACGACGTCAAAAATGACGCAAATTTAAATTATGCATATCGCTGAAGTATATGATAAACATAATTTTAATGAATTTCGCAGAAAATGACAGTTTTGCGAAAGAAATCGGCCAAGAAGTAGTAGAGCTATTACCCTATATAAGTGTTGCCTTACTTTCTGGACACCCTGTATTAACATGTTCTGTATAAAGGCTAGTGCCATGTCAAATAAGATCAGTAACATTTTTTTTTTTTTGATAAATGTTATGGTCAAATTTCATATCTGCACATTCAATAAAGCTGTATTTACGAGGTTTATGATAACACCAACACCACACGGAATACTTCTGTTTATCCGAAGTTATAAATTATTCAAAATATTTTACTAATGAGGGACTAGACCGATAACGGAAAAGAGGGGAAGCAGGATGTATATTTGACTATTTATAGTAACAACTTATACAAATGATATCTGTTCAACCCTTAAATAAACCAAAATATTTGTATCGATTCTCGTTTAACTTTGAATGTATAATACCAAACGGTTTACCCGATAAAGTCGATCTTTATCATTATTTGTGAGTCTGTAATTTTGGTCCATAACTTTTTGTGTCGATTGCAAGATACATCCATAGCGTCCTTTTTACTAATCCGAGTCTTCTCTGATGTAAATACGCTCTTTGATATTTTGATTTTTCGCTATTTATTGTAAATAGCGAAAAATCAAAATATCAAAGAGCGTATTTACATCAGAGAAGACTCGGATTACCTTTTTATCAGGTCTTGACTTGATGTTTTATGAAAACAGCCTGATATATAAAATGTATGGTAGACCCGACATGATATTGAATAATTGAGGAAAAAATCGTAGACTTGCTGTCCAGCCGTCGGAATTAATTATCACAACTGATTGAAATACTGGATTTCTCTTTAACATCTAACCTTTGCCAAAACTTTCGTCTGCAGTATCTCTTATGTTTATAAACCGCTAAAACAAATATAACTTATTGTCCGTTTATATACCAATTTAAGTCGGGTGAATCAGGTTCTTGAACCGCAAATTGCTGTAATTTCATAGATTTAGCTACAATAGAAATAAGCCTGATATTAGGAGTGAATTATTCTTGGAACGTACTGGAATATACCTATGTAGATAAAGTTTTATCATTGTGTTTGTCAAAATATGTCAGTGTTTTCTTGATAACATTGACCCCTTTTACAGCATTTCGCTGCTTTTCTTCAAAAACCTCGTATCTGCAGCTTAAAACCAGCAGCAGACACGAGATTTTTGCAGAAAAGCGACGATTCATGGTTCCGGTAACTTATGATTAGATACATGAAGTAGTATTGTTCTAATTTCTATTAATCATTTTCTGCTTCTAGAGATATTTATGCGCATATGAAACATTGTTTTAAAAAATACAACGGTAAATTGAAGTGTGAGAGTAACAGTTTTGAAACAAAATCATAAATTATTGCAGTACTGTTTCAAATAATATTCAAAGAGTTTAACGTATTGATACATGTAATAACTTTTCACTTACGAATATGCAATGAATAATTTTGACGTGGAATAATTAATACAATTAATAATTTGAAATAATTAATCAGCAATCGTACTCTGTCGAGTCGATAGTTTCCGTAGGCACAGCGAATGTGTACTCTGCAAGGCCTCCATATGTTACTGTACGACAGCAGTCTTGAAAATGTACTTGAGTCAGAATCTATAAAAAAGGTCTTTTAACTAATTACCAGACGGCAAAAATTTAGACCTGTCCAAGTTTAAAGGTGTTGAAGACGACAACTCCAAATGAATGAATTTTGACGTTCTTCGTTTATTTTTCATGAGTAGAAAACATTGTGGGAAATGACGAGGTTGCTTGTGACAAGCAATTTCTCCATTTTTTCCACAAAGTTTTTTTTCCAAGCAATTTGTTATGTGGAAGTCAAAAGGCGTCAATGAGCAGTAATGAGTTAAGGCTTTTGAGTCCAATTTGGTTCAAGATCAGCCTGCATATACACACATTCTGATCAAGAACCATGTTGTTCTCCAATAGCTTGTTTATGACCTGTGGAAAACTGAACAGATCAACGTTGATCCCAGTCAGGCTTCACCTAGAGACAGCCTGATCTTGAAAAAAATACTATCTCAAATTAAATGCTATGAGGGACGTTTTTCAAGACCCTGGCTTATTTATAAGACCACTAAACACGGTAGGGATTGTGCATGATGGGATGGATAACGCATACGGAGTATAGGGACAAATTTGCCTCGCTTCAGGTAAGAAAATGTGCAATAATTTTCTTATTTCCGCTCCAATTTTCAAGCGGTTTGTTGCATGTATCCCGGAGTAGTAAGCTCTTTCCTCGGATACATGACTTGTTTGTGGAATCTTTGTACTTTGTCCAAAAATTGATCCCAACCGACCAGAAAAACGACAAAAAATTCAGGCCCTTTTTCTAGTCGGTTGGGATCGGTTTTTGAGAAAAGTACAGGGAAGTTCCAGATAAATAATACATCTGAGCTCAGTAAGGCGGAGTACATGCAGCAAACCGCATGAAAATTGACGCAGAAATAAGAAAGTTATTGCACAATTTCTTACGTGAAGCGTGGTTAATTTGGCCGTAGTCGTTACCATTTCGTTTTCTGGTCGGCTGGGAAAATATTTCGGAAAAAAAGTATCATGAGTTATCTAATATGTCATACATCCGATGAAAGAGCTCGATAAGGCGGTGTACATGCAGCAAACCGCATGAAAATTGATACAGAAATAAGTTGGCATCAAATTTTGTGCAAAAAATAGACTGAGTTTACCGTTATGTTTTGATAAACCGTCGGTGTTGTTATAACATCTCGTAACTACGGTTTGATTCAAGCCGTAGTTACGAGATTTTATAACAACACCAACGAAATAATACGTCCGAAATTACGTCACGGTTTACTTGATAAAATCGTTCTCTATTGTCGGTAGTCGTTATCCATCCCACCATGCACAATCCCCACCGTGCTAAAGCATGCACAATTTTACGTAGGTAATGTATGAATGGAAAACGATAATTTTACCACTGACTCGGGTGATCAATGTAATGTACGGGAATTCAGGTAAATAATCAAATCCAGTGGTTTCTTCAAACATTCGAGCCAAAGTGTTTTAAGCGCAAAACGAAAGTGGGAAGCGTTTACATGCACCGAAAAAAAAACTTTGGCTCGAATGTTTGAAGAAACCACTGGATTTGGAGCAGAGTGAGTTAGAACCGGGAATAGCCCTCTCAAAGGCGCGTTCCGTGCACTTTATCTCATCAAAACCAATAGAGTATAAGCTGAGAAATTAAAGAAAACATACATTGAAGCGGACGATTTTTTCGGTGTGAACGCTTCCTAAAAATGACGTGGATTACCCACCGTGATCAAATATGAATGGTTGATTTAATTCTTATAAGTTACAAAAATATTTTGACAAGAGAACATGATGTCAAAATGGTCATATGGTAACGGTAAAAGGCCCCAAACCCATTGTGTCTTTTGGTGTGGGTTCGAAGCTGACAGTCGTCTAAGAAACTTTAAGAACAAATTTTGTTTTTCATTTCTATTCGTTTTTATAGCACTAAGATAAAACAGTTTTTTTATTTCATAATGCTCGACTAACATAATCTGCACATCTATGCGAATAAAGACACATGTTGTATTGTAAATGGTCTTCCAACATAAATGACAAATCATAATTATACGTTTTCATATATCAACAAATAATTAGAGAAAATGCATGATACGCAAACAATATACATCTGGTTTATAAAAATGTGCTATTCTATTTTTCAGACATATTTGATTTTGAGAAAAGCATTAAAAGTCGAACAATTCTATTTCCCCAAAGATTTCTTTTTTTCTTAGTAAAAGTCACTAGCGCATTTCTTGTTTTGTCTTCAATATGTTTGGCATATTTGCGTAACTGTTGTCTGTAAATGGGTTAAATAACGAACAGTAAACAAAGGATTAGTAGAAAAATAATGAAATGAAAATCCTTGAAAATGTAAATTTCGCATGTCTCTTAGCGGAATCGAACTTGGTCCGTTCGAATAGAAGCCATACGTCTTTCGACTACACAATCACAGACTTACACAAAGAGTAAAGACGTTTGTTAACGAATACTTTCTAAAATTTGAAACCTGTGAACTGTTTTCAAGATGTTGACTAAGGCTACGTCCCACTAAACTGCTAAGGTCATATGGAGACGGGACCTCGGTATACATGTAACGTCTCATCTGAAAGACTGTTCGGGAATATGGACAAGTCAATGTAAATAAACACAATGATCGAATTATCGTGCGGCATTTTTTAAAGTTGATAACTGATTGTTTCGAAACAAACTCGTATTGCTGTAAACTGATGAAAAAGAAGGTTAATTTGCATATTTAATTTTATTCACTATAATTCAAAAGACAAAATTCGGAATAGAACACTATGTGTAGAAGTATATTATATTCATGAAAACGATGTTATTATCTAAGCATTTAATTCCCGTAATACTTGATCAAGGTATTAAAAAGTTACAAACATATTTGATTTTTTGATATTGAATGGAGTATTGGTAAAGGAAAACTACAAGTATATTCACTTGTAAGAGTTGTCACTTTATCAATACGAGGGGTGATCAAAACGTTCCCGGAAAATTTCGTCATTTTTATAAATCATAATAGATTGAACATGATTTTGATATGTTGTCTAAATTAATATGTTTTCTATTGATTTTACAAATTTCAAGAAAATACGCTGGCCCTTGTCATAGTAACGTCGCGTTCGAAAAAGGACCTCAAACATCAACGAAGGTTAGCTTTTACCGCGTTGAAAACGACATTCAACTTTTTTTATGCTAGATATGCTTTTTATTCTTGAATACATGGAACGACCTCTTTCAAAAGTAATTAATGCAGTATCACTTGTTTGTTTATCAATAGTTTAAAGCATGTGCGAGAAAATTAGGCTTCACTTTGTACTGCCCAGAAACGAGCATTAATTTTATAGTCTGTATTACAACGATAATATGACATCAGACATATTCAAAGATGGTGATTCAGTCTAAAGAAGATTTATTCCATGATAATCGTTTGGACGATGAAAAATCTACTTCGTAAAGTGGAGCTTGCGAATAAATCGACGGACGTAAATAACGTTAGAGCTAATCTGCGTGGTCTTTTCATTTGCCTTATTATAACTGGAAAAATGTCTTTCTGTGACCAACACTATTAGATACATCTGATAGATATACGAGAAATATATAAGTACAGTATCTTACGGATATTTTTATACATGCAAAGTATCTACGTCCTAAAGGCCATAAAGACTGCTTGTAAAAAAGACGCATGTCCGGCATCAGGATGCATATCGACGAGCGACGTTACTATGGCAACCACAATTTGATCAGTTCTGTAGTTATCGTGGTGAATCATTATTGATAAAAGCAGAATATTATATTTTTTATTGTGTAGAAGTTTCAGTGTTTTTACTCAAAATTTAAGGAAATGGAAACACTCTTCCGGGACATTTTTGATCACCCATTTATGCGTTCTTGTCGCGGCCATAGTCCTGTAAGGCATGTGGGTAAACCAATGGAATGGAATGTAATAACCTCAATTCTGTGCTGCATGCGCAGCTGGAGACTCAAGATAGTAGTTCCGGTAGTAGAGAAACTGGAGAAATACCACGGTGGGGATTGTGCAAGATGGGATGGATAACGACTACCGACAATAGGGAACGATTTTATCAAGTAAACCGTGACGTAATTTCGGACAAATATATAGTATTTCGTTGGTGTTGTTATAAAATCATGTAACTACGTCTTGAATCAAACCGTAGTTACGAGATGTTATAACAACACCGACGGTTTATCAAAACATACCGGTAAACTCAGTCTATTTTTTGCACAAAATTTGATGCCAACTCGCCTCGCTTCAGGTAAGACATTTTGCAATAACTCTGTTATTTCTGTATCAATTTTCAAGCGGTTTGCTGCATGTACCCCGCCTTATCGAGCTCTTTCATCGGATGTATGACATATTATATAACTCATGATACTCTTTCCGAAATATTGTCCCAACCGACCAGAAAGCGAAATGGTAACGACTACGGCCAAATTAACCACGCTTCAGGTAAGAATTTGTGTAATAACTTTCTTATTTCTGCGTCAATTTTCATGCTGTTTGTTGCATGTACTCCGCCTTACTGAGCCCTTTTCTCAGATGTATTATTTATCTGGAACTTCCCTGTACTTTTCTCAAAAACCGATCCCAACCGACTAGAAAAAGGGCTTGATTTTTTTGTCGTTTTTCTGGTCGGTTGGGATCAATTTTTGGACAAAGTACATAGATTCTACAAACAATTCATATATCCGAGGAAAGAGCTCACTAATGCGGGGTACATGCAAAAAACCGCTTGAAAGTTGGAGCAGAAATAAGAAAATTATTGCACAATTTCTTACCTGAAGCGAGGCAAAATTTGTCCGTATACTAAGTATTCGTTATCCATCCCATCATCCACAATCCCCACCGTGAATACGTAATAAGGCGCCCCAAACGCCGCTATGAGAATGGATATTGTTAAAGCGCATTAACCCATTACCAAACTCTGACGCTTTTTGACGCCCATCAAGAGAAATGCTTAGGAAAACATTGTGGAAAATGGAGAAATTGCTTGTGACAAGCAATTTCTTCATTTCCCACAATATGTTCTACAAAATGATACCAAAAAGGTTTAAAATTCATTCACTTTAAATTGTCGTCTGCTACATCTTTGACTTTGGATCAGTCTATATTTTTGCCGTCTGGTTATGGGTTAAAAAAGTGTGTTGTGCGAATGTCATTTGTATCTGCACTTGGATTTTCTTGTCACAATTCTCAGAAAGTTTCGTTAAGTACTGTATCCAAAATATCAATTTACATTCCCCAGAGAAACAAAGTCTCACGTATACATGTAGTAATCCTTTAAGCTGGTTTTCCTACGCCTTAAACCTTTCCCAATTAATGACGCCATTTAATGTAACTACCGGTAACTCTCTAGATAAACGTTCAGGCACACGAAGAAAATAGTAATACACAACATGATTTTTTTCATGATGTTTTCATGACAACGTTTTATACAGTTTCTTTCTTATTCGAAACTGAACAACCCATGTGTAGTCTGCAGCAGCTATCATTTTGGGCCAATCTTCTGGAATTCCCTTGTTTAGGAAGGATTAAGCTCATTCTTTCTACGCATTAATTTGATCATTTACACTAAGTCACGTACACATGGGTCCAATGAATGTTCGAAGTTCAAATGGCGAAGCAAAACAACGTCGGTATTATAGAAAAACCTCGTTACTCCGGCAATTGTTCAAGCTGGATTAAAAAGGGTAATGCAATTACACCAAGGATAAACGATTATGTTATAGTCGGGACCTTAAAATACAACTTCGTAAACCCAGATATTTCAAAACGCTGTTTTTCCAGCAAAAAACTCGTACCTGCAGCTGGAAACATGCCGCAGTAACGCGGTTTTTGTTGAAAATCGACGAAATGTAACGCTGATAAGATAAAACGCATACATTGCATTGAGAGTAAAAAGAGCAAAATGTAGAATTCTGTCACTAATCGTCTTTCATCGTGTTTCTGGGTATAACATTCTAGCCTACTATCGTCAAACCGAAAAAGCTATAAAATGCGAGTTTGCATGTAAACCTTTTATGTCTCGCTGGTCAAACCTTGTTTATGAACTTTAGCTTGCATGCTTGCCTTTTAACTTGAGCAAACACTTTGTTGAATATCCGGTATATTCTAAAATAACCTCTCTCGGTCACGATAACAGCGAATGATGTTGGCAAGTCTAGAACAAACCGATCCGGATTTTTATGATAATGCTTAATCCTTTTGCAAATTTAAAACTTAAAGCAAAAAAACCCACACACTTTTTCGTTTACAATTTGCTATTTACACCATAGAATGTTATTAGTTATAGTCCTGCTCCACTAACGTCATTGTGTTACATGTTTACGTAGTTTACCTGTGCAAAAGCTCAAAATCTAGCTCCGAACTACTGCAATATTACATAATTATGATGGTTCACATCTTGCAGGTATGAAACACCTGAAATATTTCGAACCGGTGTACGCAATATTCAATTGACAATTTAGGAAAAAATGCTATCGCTTGTTTGAGTAAGAAAAATGTGTAAATACGCCATATATAATAATGACTGGACTATACCGACGTTACAAACAAAGTTTGTTTTTAGAAAATGTGAAATCCAGTAAATCTTATGGCGCTGTCATGCTTGAAAAAAGTTCGAGATTCGATATCGATATTTCAGAGAATTAGTATTTCCAAAGGAAAACATATTGCGGTAAATATCCAAATTAAAAGCTTCGGCAAACGACAAAATGTGTTATGTTAAAGATTGGTAGTCTCTACAGTGTACGTGTATTACAGAAAATGTTGAGACAGAATGAGAAAACGATGATTAAGTTTGCCTCAATAAATTATCATGCCTTTATTTTGATAAGAACGTCAAAATTTCTTGTTCGGGACATTTTTTTTCATACTGCCATAAAGGATGAACCCCAGTTTCTGGGATATATCCGTCCTAGAAGTGTTTTTTTCCAAAATTGCTTTTACCATAATAAAGCACAAGATGATATCACTTTCGTTAAGTAATGAATTTACTAATGGTTCCAAGAACTGAGGCACATAAAATCACAATGAACACGTTCGCCACTAGTAAAGTAGATGTATTGCACAGATCGTCCGTGCATAAACAGAACTCCAGTGTCACGTTAGGTCTCAACGTTATAAAGTGGCAGCCGTCAGATTCGTTCATTCCTGGCCACTGTCCCATATAGTAGCAGGCTCGCAGTATATGGATACGTCCGTCTGTAAATAAATATTAAAAAGGATTTCGATAGAGCAACAGATAGAAAAGGGGATACTGGCAGCCTGAGGATAAAACCCGGGTATCGCAAATCAAAAAAGTATGTTGGTGGTAATCATTGGAATTATCTGGATCAGACACTTAAAATGAGTATCATCAAGATAGGATTTGATGAACGACACTTTGTTCTAAGTATGTAACTCTTTTGGCTAAAATACGGATCCATTAGAACTGAATTAGTAATTGTGTCTTAAACATAGAATGTTTAGGCATTGAAGGTTAAGAAGAATTTCATAATGATATACTTTTATCAACATTCTATTCGTGTTTTTAAAAATAGACTTTGCAAAGACATTTGCCATATTCTGCATTTTTGTATTTAGCCGTTTCCCCATATATACTAGAGGAAAGAAGAAACGCAACAACTATTTTTTTGTTATTTCCCTTAATTCTTTTACGTTATTGAATCCAAACTGTAAGTGGTAATTACGGGAAGTGTATCTTGATATTGATTTTATTGTTTACGTTAGAACCTGTTTTACCTTTGAGATAACGTCAAAATGGACATTTACACGTTTCTCACGTGAAAACCTTTAAATATCCTAACTTTACACAAAACTTTTTTTCATATGTGTAGACGCTCGTCGACTCGATAAAAGGCAATGATTTTCGTTTGGAATTAATCCCTCATATCACTTTGCGACTTATTCAAAGACATCGTCTGGTAGCATTGAGATGTATAAGAATTGAACATCTCAACCCGCAATTGCTGCTGACATTGGTGTACATCGGTTGACAAAATATTGCTTGAGATAACGTCTTAGAACGAACGGAACAGCTGACGGTCGCTCAAAAAGCAGTCGTCAAGGTCTAACGTCACGACGTCAGGGCCATAACGTTCGCTTATTTTACCTACGGAAACACATTCTGTTATCGAGAAAAACTATTGATGTTATTCATGGATAGTACAGCAATCGAATTTCGGCTAGAAATTGTTAACGTCAGTTTGGATTTTCTGCAATAACGCATTTAACGTTGACGCTAAACCGCTCTCATTTAAACGCATATTGATGGCACGTACAACCTGTGACATTGATGAAATTTTAACACGAGAAGGTCAAATGATGAAGTTTTACTATGCATTGAAACAAGTACTCGAATGGGCGTGAGTTTGAGAAAAACAGAAACAAAGCGTATGATCAAATTAATTTGTTGTTGCATTTCTTTTTTCCTTTAGTATACATCAATTTAGATCTACATGTAGTTTGCTCGTATTATAAGAATATGAATAAATACTGTTAGTGAATTGTTCTATTTACATCGATGTCACATGTGAAGATATGCAAATAACATTCGGCTAAACAAGGTATTTGGCACACTCTTGTCTCACCAGGTTCACAAAGCCCAAAAACTTTCTTGATACAAAATAATATTCCATTATCAAATGTTTATTAGTCGAATCACTAAAACTGGAGTGCTTTTAGCTTCTACCTGAATACGAATTTGATCTGAATATTGAAATCAGATTTTTGGCTGCATATAGGTCTATGCAAAGTCCATAACACGTTAAAATGCAATAAAACACATAGGTGTATGTTAACATGAAACAATATCTTTAAGTTATGCTATTATATTTAGAGGTTTGATAATCTTGATTATTGACACTTTCTGTAAATGGATCCTTTGAAAAATCACTATTGTTACGGACACTACATATACTTAAAAGTGTACGCACTTGATTGGATAAATGTCCAATTTTCTTTGGAACAACCCAAAAAATCTCCTGTCATTATTGACATTTATTTATAGTCTCCAGCATCTTAGAAATTTAGATCTTCTAAAACATGAATGTTTTGGAAAAGTTTAATGCGTTGTAATGAATAAATGAATTAAATGTCATTTCGATTACTTCGTTATTTCGCTCGTTATAGTAAACTCACTATGAGTAGGCTGATAAAATACAAAACTAGGAAACGAAAAACATATAATAGGCAATTGATTAGAACAAGAAGGGATATGCAGACAAATTAAGATATGAACAAGTTTCCTGGTGTTACGGAAAAAAAGTGAAGGATATGAAACCATTTCTCCGGAGATACATGATTATGTACAGAAATGCAGACTGTTCTTATATTTCGATATTTATTAAATGATAAAAGGTGCGCATATGTGTATAATGCAAACATGAGGATCTTGACTCGGCTGAAAGGTGATGCTCAACATTTTACTACTATTTCTATTTGTCTTTACCTATATCTTATAAACGATTAAAATAACAATTTTGATTCCTCCTATAATCTGCCTTTCTTACGCACTCAAATATATGTTCTGTAAACTATGTAAATTGACTGAACGAGAGATAGCCACCGATCCAACCAGTATTAGTCAACTTGATTGTTGCGACACAGCATATTCTTTGACAAGAAACTTTTTTTTAAAGTGGAATAATGTGTCAACGCAGAAATTCAACTCTCTCCCAATTAGGAAACACCTGAAATACCCCATTTTCGCAAGCCACTGGTTCTACCTCCACTTTGTTCCTTCCGAAAGGAACAAAATGAGGGTAGAACCTTGGCTTGAAAAGATGGAATCCATTAGAATAGTAATACTGACAGAAAATTGAATTCGCTTAAATCTTTTGGGTAAAAACAAATGATCCTGGATCTGGAAAGATGTCCCTTATAGCTTTTGATGCAGCCATGTTTCAGGATCAGTCTATGCTTAAATGGGTCTGACCGGTATCCATACTGCTGTCTTGCAGGCGACTACAGGTCATAAAGAAGCTACTGGAGAAACATGGTTCATGATCGGACTGCGTGTATACGCAGGCTGATCTTCAACCTTGTTGGGCTCATATGCTTAAAGGCACCTTTTTGCAGATCTTGCTTTCGTACCTGCTGTTTTTGGTTGTCGTTGAAGTCCACATTTAGCGTTCTCCGCTTCTGTACACGATTGTGGTTCATACTGATAGGCCTTAAAGTACACTCCACATGCGGGATTCTCTGTACTCTCACAGTCAAAACACTTCAAACAGTCACCTGAAAGTATACACAATATTTGTATGGGAAAGTCAATTAACCCATTACCAAACGACAAAAATTGAGGCTGGTTAAATTTAAAATTTCCTGCAGAAGACAATTTCCGGTAGGTGAGATTTAAAATATTTAGTTCTATTGGGGTAGAACACATTGCAGGAATTGAACAAATTGCTTGTCACAACCAATTTCGTTATTCCCCACAATGTTAAAACAGAATACCTAGTAGGAACAATTTGCTATTTCCAGATAAAAATGGGACTGGCTACTTTGCATAAAAATACTGAATGGATGTACATAAATCCTCAAATCTGATTAGGAAATTGGCAATGTGTGTGTTGGAATGGTTGACAAATATACATGTATAGTGTGCCGTACAGACTAAATAAGACTGAGCTAGATAAATGTGTGAATTCTAATCGTTCAATGTTTTAGCGCCTGTATTAAAGAAAAACTCTAAAAGAAAAAGCAAAAAATCTTATTAAATATTATTTCACAAGAAAGGATTCTTAAACAATTCCTGTAAGATAACTTATTCCGCACAAGGAACCATTCTTACATAGGCATGTCTCTGGCAAACAGTCGAATATAAATATGTTTGCTTAAGTTGATAGACGGATGCATGCATGTTTTATGCATATTATGCATATTGTAGCAATTATTGAGGCAAATATAGAACATTATGTTTAATACAACTTTCCTTTTTCTCACTTGACGTCAAAAGCACAGTTCGTTTGGGACAGTGTTAATTAACCTCAGTCTATCGTAGCTGAAACTGCCACATGCAAAAGCGTTATCTCCCAATAAAACGTAGGTCCTGGCTACTTTTAATGAAAACCACTGAATGCTTGTATATAAATCTCTAAATCGGATTAGGAAATTGTCATTGTGTGTGATGGAATAGCGGACACGAATTGTGGCTGACAGATTGAGTAAGATAGATCTACAAGATTACATCCGAATGTTGTCTCTACAGAACGGGATTGTGCTAACGATAAAGGGAATTTGCTCAGTATATCACTTGTCAGACTTATTCAATTTTTTTACCTTTCATATTACACACCAACCAATCAAATTGGTCGAGGCATAATTATATTTCGTGCAATCCGATGGCTTGTAGTGTAATTAATTTCTAGTTTGGACCAAGGCAATGTTGCTGAAGACGGTCACGTATTTTTTACATATACACACTCGGCGTCGCTTTTTTAAAAACTCATCTAACACAGTGGGTAACCCACGTCACTTTTTGGAAGCGTTCACATCAAGGAATTGTCTGCTTCCACTCCTTCCAGTATGTTTTGTTCTATTATTCAGCTTATACTCTACGAGATATCCATGTATTGCACCGTACGCGCCTTTGAGAGGGTCATATCCGATCTCAACTCACTCTGCACCGAATCCCATAGTTTCTTCAAACATTCAAGCGTAATCATTCACTTTGTATGTTTGAAACAAATATGGGATTTTGTTCGGAGTAAGTTAGAAGCGGGAAGGGCCCTCTCAAAGACGCGTAAGTTTCAATTTATCTTGTCAAAATCCGTAGAGTTTTAGCTGAGAAATTACACAAAACTTACTTAAAGCAGACGATTTTTCGGTGTGAATGCTTTAAAAAAGTCACGTTGGTTATCCATCGTTTCTAAATGTATTACCGTTTAAAGCGTTGGTGTCGGGGTTTTATAAACAAAAAAAAGTTGCGAAATACATATAAACACTTTTGAAATGTCAGAGTTCGTCTAATGCTCGATCTCTACAACCCTGAAGCGGTTCTCGGTCAATACTTTAAAGTGAACAAACAAGGATAAATCACGTAGAAATCAAATCAACACAGAAATTGAATTTCCTGGATTCAGGCATCCGGTTTATTTATTGGAATTTCCGTCCCAATTAATAAACAGTAGAAAATAACGAGGGAACGCTTTTTCAAAGGATTTAATCAACCAAAATATGCCATGCGGAGTGACATCTTGTTTAATTTAAATGTGATAAAAGATACATGATTTATGTCCGTACGATGCACTTGACGGATTGCTTCATGAAAAATAGTGTAATGTTCCGGAGAACATTTGTAAAGTAGAGTTTGGTTTTCATAAGTAAAAAGGAAGTATGTTTGTGGTCAGCTGCACAGGAATTACTTATCTAAAAGTTTGATGTTCGTGTAATTTTGGACGATGAAGAATAATCGTTCAATGTAAATTTGAAGCTAGTTTTCATTTCCGCATTCAAGCAAATGTGCGATACAAAATGCTTTAAAGTGATTACTTATATCTATTTTTGTCTATACCGGTATCCGTTTTCGTATATTAATCACCAATATCTTTAGATCTATATCAAAACTGCCATTGTTTATGTCATTATTGGAAATAAATGAATATTCAATACCAAAGATGGTTTTTGGTCTATCCAAATAGATTCTAAAAACACACACACACACAAAAAAACATTCCACATACGTTTTGTTAACCCACTATACGTGTGCAAAAAGCGTCTTTATTCTTTAGTTAGTCTAAGGCCCATTTTATAATGTCAGTTCGTATGTTGTTAAACCTACAGTTTTATACACCTGAGAAATGTACAGAAATAAAGGACTATTTCTAATTTGCTTTTATTACCCAAGTGTGTCAAAGACATCGCCCTAATCACTTGTCTCTGCAGTGTTTTATCTGCGTTTACCCTTACTCAAACGGCGAAATCGGTCTTTTCCAATTTGGAAGCTGTTGCAGACTAGCAAACGACACATTAGTTGATAAAAATAAAGTATTTGTGTACAAATGTATACAATTTCAGTGAAAAGAAGAAAAGGCTAATTATCGGCATAATAATAGGATTTTTTCTTTAGTCTCAATGTTTCTCCAAATTTTACTATTGCAATTGTCCAAACCAGTTCTTGCTTGGTAAAACGTTAATGGATTTCTCAGAAATAATTATTTGACATACACAGATTTTATCTATAATAGCTTGTCTTTTGAACGCATTGATTTTCTTTTCTACTGTTGTCCATTAGAATCGAGGAAACACGCTAATGCGTACTTTCACTTCTGATTAATTCATGTCAATGCCTTATCTTCTAAAACCTCGTAACTGCAGCTTAAACAAGCTGCAGTTACGAGGTTTATGAAGAAAGGCTAGGATATACAGATGAACGATCTAGCGGACAAGTTCTGAAGAAATGTTAGGTCAAACTGTGTATTATTTCTTGGATTGTATGGATGAGTCTTTCTTGAACTAATCTATTTGAGCATTCTTATCGCTATACAACCGTATTTCAAAGGACGCCCTTCGTGTAAAAAAGCTAAAAAGCAATAAAACATACATTGTGCAATTCTGTTTTAGTTAGAGACACGCAGGCATTTATTTGAACAAATAATAAATAAATAAACAAATATGTTGAAAACTCATTACTATATATAGCCATACCCAAATTGGCAAATAATTGCAATGGCTATTCTTAATTTAAAGACTGCTATCGACGAAATGACTGTTAAAGGCCCAGTCACACTACAGCGTATGGAGCCAGCGTATAAGTAACGTATGGATTTTTGGGGCATACGCTGGTATACGATGAAATACGCTGGAAATACGCTAGAGGTATGTTGTTATACGTTACTCATACGCTGGGGTACGTCGGTATACGCTAATGTATGCTGAGGGCCAAAATAATTTTTGAACATGCACAAAAAATTTCAGCGTATGCCAGCGTATAAATTTTACGCTTGTCATTCGTTTCTCATACGCTGGATACGCTAGAGGTACGCTAAATATACGTTACTCATACGTCAGGTACGCTGAATGTACGTTATTCACACGGCGAGTACGCTTCTTATACGTTGAGTACCAACATCACAATAATTCATTAGAATTAGAAGTTTGAATGCTGTAAAGATGACACAGCACGAAGAAGAAAAAGAAAAATAGAAAAAGGAGAGGAAAAAGAAAAAGGAAAAAGAAGAAATAGAAGGAGGAGAACAAGAAGAAGAAGGTCCCAACTTTAAAGGCATATTTTTCGTTTATAAACGACAGCTTCAAACAAGAGGCCAAAGAGGGCATAAATCGCTCCACTGGCTAAAGTTTCCAAAGAATTATTTCATGACTTCTTGATAAGTCCTGCCATGCCACAACTACATTAATGGACAAATCAAAATTTCATAAACATTTTAAGTAAAGGGCCACCCAAGGAATATTACTGCCAAAATTGGTCTACATTGGCCTTTTGGCTAATTTAGAAAGAATCATTTTGTGATTTCTCCAATTCTAATAAGCCCCGCCTTGCAATACAATGGACCAATCAAAATATCATGGACAATTTAAGTAGAGAGTCGCCAAAGGTACATTTCTGCCAAGTTTAGTCCATATTGGCCAAATAATTGATTTTGAAAGAAATATTTCGTGATTTCCCTTAGTCTGATTAGAGCATCCCTGCCACATCCACTTTTATAGACCAATCACAATTTCACTAACAATTTTAGTAAAGGGTCACCTAACGAGCATTCCTGCAAAGGTTGGTTGAATTTGACCCACTGGTTTGAGAGCAGAAGATTTTTAAAGAATTATTTTGTAATTTCTCTTAGCCCCGCCCTGCCAAGCAAATATTAATAGACAAATCAAAATCTCATGGACGATTTAAGTAAAGAGTCACCTAAGGTACATTTCTGTAGAGCTTTATCAAAATTTGCCAAATGGTTGATTTTTAAAGAATCATTTTGTAATTTTCTAAGTCTGATAAACCTCGCCCTGCCTCGCTGACATAAATACACCAATCAAAATCCTTTGAACAAGTTAAGTACAGGTCCACCAAAGGAATATTCCTGAAAAAATTCTCAAATGGTTGATATCTAAAGAATTAGTTTGTGATTACCCTAAGTCTGATTATCCTAAGTCTTATAATCCCCCACTATACCACGCCCACTTTTATGGACCAATCAAAGTTCTTTGAACAATTTAAGTAAAGGGTCGCCTCAGGAACCATTCTGCCAAGTTCTGTTAAAATTCGCCAAATGGTTGATTATTAAAGTTATTTCGTTATATCTCCTAGTCTGACAAACCCCAACCTGCCATGTCCACATTTCTTGACCAATCAAAATTCTTTGAACAATTTAAGTAAAGGGTCACCCAATGAAAATTCATGCAAATTTGAGTCAAAATGTGCCCACTGGTTTGAGAGAAGAATATTCTTTTTAAAAAAATAATGTACGTACGAAGGACACAACGCCATGACAATAGCTCACTAGCCTTTCGCCAGAGGAGCTAAAAACTGATAACATTTATATGCATTATAATACTTAGTAACCCATTTTTGCATCAAGGCACACTTTTAAACAAGATGTTCCCGAAAGTTTTCGTGTAAAGGGTTACTAGTAACAGATGACCTTGAGGAAGGTCAAATTGCATGAAACAGATAGATACAATTAAAAGAAGTTGCAAACCAAATTTGAGCTTTATATGTCAAATACTTTTGGATAACAGGCAAATGTTAAGTTTTCGGACAGACAGAAGGACGGACAGACGGACGGACAGACAGACAGGCGGACACGAATAAAACAATATGACCTCGATCTTTCGATACGGGGCATACAAAGAATTTGGAATGTTGTTTCCCTCTAAGATATCTCTAAATAGTACGTTCAAAGTCGCTTTACACAGATCTTGTAGACTGCAGCAGCTTTGAAATCTGGAGGGTTCAAAATGTGTTGTTTTAGACTTCATTGAACAATTTTAAAATATGCAAAGTACTAATCCAAGGAGCCCGATTTTGACGAAAACATCCACATTTCTGTTCGTCCTGATCTCTTATTAATTGATGTAAAAATTACAGTTCTGACAGCACTTTGATCTTCTAAATGTCCATAGACGTCAAGTTGTCAAATCAAAGTCCTTTACAAAAAAATACTGAAATCTGAATGAAAAGACAAAACATCTGATAAACAGCGTCTCTCCTGTTTTCATAATGCTTGCAAAGCTATTAAAACATACAAACTATGCACGTCTTGTTACAAACGATGTCGTCTACATGCCCTTTAAACGTGGATCAATACAAATATCTGTAGTTGGAAAAAGGTTAAGTCGTTAAATGGCGTCACTCGTTAGAGAAAACCTCAAACAGAACTCATTCATTCGTCTACAAAGTGGCAGTTAGACGAAACATAATCTACAGTTTGGCAAGAAAGCATCCCGTTTTCCTAGAGATATTTCCATTTTTGTGTGAGAGGCGAACGCAATTACAAAGCAAGAGTTCAACAAGTATGCGATTGACAATCGTGTCTGGTCTTAAGAATAACCCTAGATTTGTCATACACAGAAATTGTAATGCCACAACATAGATTAACATTATTGAAAGATTTGATCAGATCTCACCTATCCTGTTGCACATTCACCTATTATCAGATGGAAAAAAATAGACAGGTTGTCTTTTAGGATAAACATATATGTAATTTACTTCTGACAAGCAGTTTCTTCATTTTCCACTATGTTTTTCAAAGCCTTTATTTTGTGGGGAGCCAAAAAGCGCCTATGCGTTGTAATGCTGTAATCGGGTCATCTGTGTTAGTACATCATTTTCGCAGGTTCAATTTATGACATGATCGTGTGCTTATTAATATATAACGTCTGTCTTAAGTGGAAGTTGAAATTGCAGAAGAAAATGGCTGGTGTTCCTTTAAAATAATTTTACGAGAACTCATTCATTCGTCTACAAAATGGCAGGTTTGGGAAAGATAATATTCAGCTTTGCAAGACAAAATCTCTTTTATTTTCTTACCATGCACAATTCAGTGAAACAAAAAATGATAAAGTGTTTACTTGGGAAACTTAATCTATGTAAAAACGCAGTTTTCCCATCTGATTTCGGACGTCAACAACAAAAAGAGCGTTGATAAACATTGGAAATGTGCACAGAAAACATTGGGGCAAAAGGAGATAATGGTGCTTATTAGCATGCTTTGTTTGGAAAAATCTATTCATCTTTAAAATGGCAGTTTCGTTTATATCCTGGATTTAGGAACAAATCTCGTTTATTTTCGAACGATGTAAAACTTTGTCATTAAAACGAGCCTAGAATTTGGACGAAGAGCCCATAAACAGGCAATTGAGATCTATAGAATTCCAATTTGTAGAGTTTATCGAAGGCGTTTAATACAGTACTTGACAATGACTATTATATTAGTGTTTCACTTGGAACACCACAAAAAAGAAGACGGTTATTATATAAGGCAAAAAAAAAAACCCGCAACTTCCTTTTCAATGCCTTTTTACACAAAGGAATCAACTCAGATTTAAACAGAATGTAATACATCTAAAGCAATAACATTACACCATATAAAGTTCACAACCTCTTGTTTGTAGTAAATTGCATTAACAATTCCATTAAGTAGAAAACACTAAGTTTACACCGGACGTCAACACAATTTGACGCAAAAGTGTATGTGGGTCGAAAAACACAAACTGGTTCGTTCAGTTTGGTCCAATACTTGAGATTTTGAAGTCCATGGGTTTTATTAGCGGCCTCTGATGTAGTTCTAAACCTATCCCGTAGGTGGGCTTGACCAAGTGATAGGCCCTGCCTTGACGTCATATCCCTTGCATGTCCACTTCGCGCATGATCGGTTGTTGTCCTATTGAGAGCAACAGCGCTTACAGTCGAAAATGTGTCGACTTAATGCCCCAACTACATGTATGTCTTGCTATAATATTTTGCCTTTTTGCAGCAAACAACATCCGTACAGCAGCTTGGTGCTGGTTTTGGCGTAGCCGTTCTATGCGTGGGGCAGTCAGAGAGGTGTGTACTCATTGGTGTCTAATTTGTTTATGTTTAAGCTTGTATTTGAAGAAAAACTGTTTTATAGTTGTTATTAAGAAAGCGGGACAGAAAAAAATCAATTTTAACAATTGGTTATGTATCACGTGCTAAATTTACGATATGTGAAAAAATACACAAAATTTATGTGTATAGATGCAGGTATATCAAATTGTACTCAATAGCAATTATTAACATATTTTGTCGAAAATTTTATAAAAATGGCATTGCGTATCTTTTTTGTCCTAGTATATCACTTGATATTCAAAATCAAAAGAGAATCGTTACTGCTGTTTTGGATTATCAAACCAACTAAAACTATATTTGTTTCATTTTGGATGCTAAAAAGCACCAACCGAAAAAAACGAGAAAAAAAACACTGTTTTCGAGTCCAAAATAGGACTTGGTAGGAGAAACATTCGCGACAAAAGAATAATACCTTGACGAACGGCGTTTTCGACCTTTGCCTTTATAGATCGTTTGTGCATTATTTGCAAAACATATCTTATTTAGCTACCGATATATTGCCTACAATAGTGTGTATGTATTTGTGAGCCGTCACACTATATAGGGTCTTCTGTGAAGTGAGAAAAGCACCGAGATGTTAAGTTCACATTAAAACTTGTCACTCTCCGTGAATTTTCTGTATCAAACTAGATTCTAATCTAGTTTTATTTTCTGTGGAAGGTCAATTATTCATTTCGCACGTGTTTGGGAAAGCGCGAATAGAATATGACTTATATATGAATCAGGATCTGGAAATGGGCCCCTCAAACCTTTTGAGCAAAACATAGATCTACCATGTTGTTTTCCGAAGGTTTCTTCGTAAACGGAAGAAAACATAAGAGAAGACCAAGGGCCCCATGACTGTATAAAATGTTTTGACGGCCCTTTTCCCAGATCATGGCTGATATGTATGTGAAAGTTTCATCCATAAATTCTCAGCAAAATTGTGCTAATTATATGCCATAAAAACGCCTAATTGGATTACCTTCTTAGCTAATTTACCTTGGGGGTCATTTGGATCGACTGACAGCGGTTGGAATCTGAATGAGCCAGGATCCGGAAAACAGTCCCTTAACCCTTTCCGAAACGACAAAATTTTGGGGTGATCCACTTCAAAAACTGCCACAAATAACAAAATAGATGTTATTAGATATCTGTGTAAAATATGGCACAGAAAATATTGAGACAAAAGGAGAAACTGCTGGTAATCAGCAGTTTCTTCTTTTGTTTCAATGTTTTCCCAAATCTATTTTATTAAGGACGTTAAAACCAGGTCTTGTTTGGGAAAGCGTTAAGGCTTTTGAGCCCAACATGGTTCCAGATCAGCCTGCGTATACACGCAGTCTGACCAGGAACCATGTTGTTCTCCAATAGCTTCGTTATTATCTGTAGCAAACATATGAGAGTAACACAGATCCCAGTCAGACTGCTAGCACGCACAGCCTGATCTTGAAACATGGCTTTCTCAAATGCTACAAGGGACATTTTTCCAGATTATGGCTCAAATAAAATTTATGGTACGTGTAGTTGTTTAGCGCTTAGTCCTCTATATGTATAAGTAAGTAAGATAAAGTAAAGATGCTTTATATTCTCATTTCTACGAATCTGTTAATGATATTTAAGAGACTTTTCACTTTATTCCAGGACTATTGAGTGTCAATTCGGTTGTTTACAGTTACGTACAATATGATACAAACAGTTTCGTCTGATACGGGAATTTAGGACAACCATGGTTCAAGATTAGCTTGTGAATACATAAATTCTGACGAGGAATCCGTATCTTTTTTCTTATATACTTCCTTATTACCCCTCACAACTACAGATTATCATAATGGATTGTGTTTACTGATTTTACTGACTAGCAATTTTACCCGTCTCGAAATTTGACCTTTGACCTCGATGACCTTGACCCCTCGATGACCTTGACCTATCCGGGGCTGCCCTCCACCTAATCCCGTCCCGTAACCCGTAAGCAATCCCGTCCCGTAACCCGTAAAAACGATACCCGTAACCCGTAAAAACATAAATTTGACCTTTTACCTCGATGACCTTGACCTTTCAAAAAATGAACCCCTCAAGCTTATACCCGGGGCCGCCCTCCACCTTCCCTCCAAGTTTGGTGAAGATCGGCCCAAGGACCTGGGAGGAGTAGGGGAACAAACGGACAAATTGCTCAAATTATAGTATGATACTGGTCCATGATGGTCTTAACACACAAAAAAAAAAAACTTTTCCCTTTTCTGACTCGCTTGCGTATACAAAAACATGTTCTGTACCATACTTGACCAGCTAGCTTATCCTAGGAATTGCAGAGACAACCAAAAGTACTATAAAATTGCATTTGATTTCATGCCAAATCCAGACAGTAATAATTCAAAGTTTCTTAAGACTTCCGGTATGCCCTTGGGTAAACTAGAAGCTCGAAAATAAAAATAAATAGTCAGACAATTTAGTATCATCGTGCAATTTTATACCATATTTATTTTATCTGGTGAGCCCCCAAAAGGTAGAGTCATGGTTGCGTATTTTGGCTTTCTATTTCTTAAACAGAATTTGACTAAAAAGTTTAAATATTGCGTTCAATTCAGGAACGTTTTTATTAGTATGCAAACTCGTTTGTAATATATTTTGCGGAATAAATATTTCCAAGAATGATAAAATAATATGAACTTCTCTATACTCTTACGCTCAGTGTTAGGTAAAGCTGTGTGAAAAGAAATATAAAGTTGCCTATAATTTCCTGTCATATCAATAAAATTACACTAAAATATACATTAATGCTCCAATTGTACAAATAGGAATAGTAAAACATTGGAAGTCAATATTTATGTATGAAGGAATTTAGTTTAATGTGCAGATTTTCTCAGGCTTACTTTGGCAAGTTCATAAAGCGTTTGTAATTGTTTTAACAAATACGACACTTGTTCTGCTGCCTGTGGGTTCTGTAAATCGATACCGTGAGGTAGAGCTGTACTAAGGTGGTTTTATTGAATAAAATATTCATGAATCCTGAGACAGATTCGCTTCCAGAGTACTGAGTGCCTATCAAGCGCTTCACCCTGGCCGAACACTCGCAGAGCCTACATGCATTTTTGATATTTCTGAGAATTATTTACATCATAATAACTTCCCAATACGGTTATAAGTCGTCAACTTTTCTATGGTATCAGACAACCATGGGACATTTAAAAAGTTACTTTAAAATGTACAGTACGGCTTCATTCAAAGGTGATTCTGGCGACACCACATCGCTTTCTTTAACCCTTTCCCAATCAAGACCTTGTTTTGACGTCCCTTAGAGTATTGTCTTTGGAAATCATTGAGACAAAAGAAGAAATAAAGGATAATCGTTTGTTTCAGAGTAAGATCGATTTATATTTCATTGAGTTGTAACCCGCAAATAAATATCCTATCGACTCCTGTGGGGATTCGATCCTGGGACCTCTCACACCCTAAGCGAACACTCTACCACGTCGCTATAAAAGCTAGCTTGTACGGCGAGATAGTATAAGTGCCCCTTATACTACACCCGGCTACAGAGTGAACAACAAAAGCTTTATTTTCACGAGTGGCGAAAAACAAACGAGTATTCTATTTCTTTAATGCAAAAAATATACAAAATGCAATACGTTTATGACAGATTTTCCTAAAGCTCGTCATTTTGCACGTGACTGCTATGCAACTCTTATGGTGACGTCACTTATTTGGCCCGGCTTACATAAAGTCAGATAGGATGAAAAAAACGAAAGCGGGCACAAGTTTATGATAATTTCACTGGTCAGGCGGTTGAGTTTATCAAAATGATTATCTACCGTTAATTCCCGATAATCCACCGAAAGGCATTAAAGAAACTGCTGATAACCAGCAGTTTCTCTTTTTTCTCAATATTTTCTATGCCATAATTTACGCAGATCCTTTTTTTTGATAACTTCCATTTTCTCACTTAACAAGGTGAAATATTATTGCTTTAAATGTATCACATTTTGTTTGAATCTGAGTTGATGTCTTTTTTAAAGAAGTAATTGAAAAGGAAGCTGCGTTTCTTTTATTTTTGCTTAGTTTATAATATCTTGGTCCGATAACCGTTTTATACCGTAAGATAGGGGCCGATGATCCTTCAAGATATCATTTATTTGATTAAAATATTTTAATCCAAAAGCCAAATTTTAGGGTGGTCCACTTCAAAAACTGCCAAAAATGACAAAGCAGATGTTACTAAATATAGGATTTGTGTAAATATGGCACAGAAAATATTGAGACAAAAGGAGAAACTGCTGGTTATCAGCAGTTTCTTCTTTTGTTTCAATGTTTTCCCAAGCCTTTTCTATTAGGGACGTCAAAACAAGGTCTTGTTATGGAAAGGGTTAATCAATCACAGTACATTCTAAAGACCAAATGTATATGTTAGGGAAAAACTTATTCTCGGTCTTGCATCAACTGATTGATTAAATAAACAGAACACGGAAACGATTTGTTTATGTAATACAATACAATACAATACAAATATCTTATTGTATTAAACATTACAATCTTTACAGCAAACAAACAAACAAAATAGATAAAATGACATGGATTAACAGAAGAACATTATCAGTAACGTGAACGTACATGTATTTTCAATTTCTTTGAAGAAAAGCAAAATACAAATATTTCGATAAATTAAGAACAATTGGTTTTGATGTGTATGTTAGTAGATTTTTGAATAATTGAAGGGTAGGCTAAATGTAGTATTATTGTTTCAGATATTCTTTTCTGATTTCATTGTACTTCAACCCAATCAGAAGGAAAAGGTATTCGTTTTCTATGTTATTTAGGTTACAATTTCTGCTGATCCGATTGTTTCTTGTAATATTCTGGTGTATTTCCTCTTCTATATTGATGTTTTCCTTGTGATTGTTCTAGTTTACAATAAATGAACTGATAAAGCATCTGTAATCGATTAGCCAGAGAACTTTTGCCAGGTGAGCTATACACGAATCTTAAATTTTGAAATCACTAAACACCCAAATGTGAATGAAAAACCTGTCGTAATATATTGCTTCAGTGTAGTTCCCGAATATTTCCCCCGATGGGATCAAACTTTACACAAAATCGAGAAGTTTAAGATTGTTGCAATTCATAAAACATTCACATGAGAGACACGAGAAGATATACCGAAAAAGTTTGTACTATAATAAATGTTAGATTTCCGTTTTTATCAGACTAACTTCGTCGTCGTGTATAACATGCATGGATTTTTTTGTCTTTGAAGTGTAACGTATCATTATAATTTTACTTCCTTCAAGATCATGGTGGATAATCAACATTATTTCAGGGAATATGCGTTCGCTTGAATGTTTGAAGAAACCGTGGGATTCGGTGCAGAGTGAGTTAGAAGCGAATGGTTTTCAGTTTTAACGTTTTCGAAGGGTCACGTGGGTTATCCAACGTACCACTATTCTTTTTTGGCGCAAAGTATGTTTGTATTCATTTCTGTATTTGCACGTAAAAATAAGTACGACCTTTGTACGGATTTTTTTTTCTCTGAACTAGTTTGAAAATGTTAAAATGTTACAGCCAATGACTTGGAAAGAATAAATAAGGAAATGGTATCCCGAAACCTTTGAGGACAGAGAAATGTATGTCGTAAAACCTTGGGTTAATGTGTAGAGTTAAGTACAAATATACCGAGACTTTTATTGTAAAGCCATTAGGATTATGGGGATTGACTTTATACTTTTTACCAGGTTTGACGATAGACTGTATAACGTCAAATACGTTTTGACATATTTGTCATTGTTTTGACATATTTTCCTAACTTTTGTACACATTTTTCTCATTTTTTTTCAATGAAATACTTAACACTCAATATCTAGATACATGCTCTTCGATACGTCGTACTTTCCGGTCTATATATTTCGATACCAAGAACGCCCCTCAAATCCCTGTCAAAGCTGGGAACATTTGTGCAACCTATTTTTTGAATGCCGTGATATATTTCATTAAAAATGTTTACACTTTGCACAAATGTTCCCAGCTTTGACAGGGATTTGATGGAATATATTCGTATTATAGTCGACAATTTTAGGATTATTCACGAACAAACCAAAAATGAACTACAAAATATTGCATCATGACAAGTAAAACAATTTTCTGGAAGTATAAAAAACAATCGAATTGCCCAATTACATATGGTAGCTTGGCGGCAGTCCCAGGAAATTCGTAACTGATACGGAACACACTTCTCAAATTCATGGACTTATATAGGACTAGAAAAGGGGGCAAAATGGGTAAGGATGTGTGTTATCATACTGTTTTTATTCAAAATGCTTAGTTACTAAAATTGCTTCTCATTACATCCAACACCCAAAGTGGCCGTTACCGCTTTTATCCCAACCAACCCCAAATGTCCTCCAAAATCTCTATACATTTAAAGTGTGTTACTCGTGTGACTTTAGCAAGTTTCTAATTAAAAAGAATGTCCTTTACTTAACTCACCAACCGCCTTCGGTTATTGTCAAATATTGAGACATGCTAAACTGGAAGTGGTAATTTTTCATAGCTCTCTAACATTACAACGGAATGGATGTCTGCTAAGTTGACATTTGACGTTTGGTTTTGTTTTAATGATGTCAACTTTTGCAAAAGAATGACAGCTATAAGTAAAAAAACTTATCCCAAAATACTGTTTTGAGCCCATAATGCAATCCAACATGTTCCAGGCACGCTGGAAGCATTTTACCATTGTGGTATGAAAAAGCCATTGGGAATGCGTTTGAATGTGTAAAGTCGACAAGACCCAAAGAAGTGTGAAAAGCTCGGCTCTATGAAAAGCCGCTATTTTTTATGACGGTGAGTATAAAACTTCTTTAAAACTAAGATCTTAAGATTTTCCTTATACATGTAAAAGTTATTGTAATATGTGCAACAAAGTTAGTTTCGGAAGGAACTAAGCAATGCCAACAACATGCTATTAATCCAATTACGATAAATTGAATGGAACAAAAACAGTGTTTATCTTTATATGTTCTCAATTCAAATTCATTGGGGTAAACCTTTTATTGACACAACAAATTAACCCTATCCATAACGGGCAAAAATAAACTATTCTAATAGAAAACCATTCCATACAACAAGGCATACAAAGAACAAGTAGAAAGACCTTAACCCATTATCACATAATGACGCCTTTTGACGCCCTACAAGACAAAGGCTTTGGAAAACATTGTGGAAAATGAAGAAATTGCTTGTGACAAGCAATTTCTTCATTTCCCACAATATTTTCTACTCAAAAAGACCAAAAACTGTAAAATTATGTTCACTTGAAAATGTCGTCTGCAACATCTTTGAATTTGGACAAGTCTAAATTTTTGCCGTCTGGTAATGAGTTAAGGTCTTGTGTCGCTTCACAAGCTTGGAAATTTGTAAGTGTCAAAATTCAGTTTTCAGTCTATAGATTGTTTAATACTTGTGGTTCTTATCTTTAGAGAAAAATAAAAGAAAAACTAAATGTTTGCCAGTTGGAAAAAGGGTTAAAGGAAAGGCGAGAAAATTCAAGCTTAGGTGATGATACTAGCAATGACATTTTTCCTTTCTCCAAACAGATGTAAATCTATTGCTCGATTACTCCTTAATGTTTCTTACCAGTTTGTTTCATATTTGTAGTTCTTTGAGCAAACATGTAAACTAAATGACATTTTGGAATGGAGAACATTCCAGCTTTGGATGATACTAGCAATGAACATATTCCTTCTTAATTTACTGACAAATAAAAAGCTTTGAGTTTTTCAAACAATGTAGAAAATGAAGAAATTGCTTGTCACCAAACTGCTTGTGACAAGCTATTTCCTCATTATATAAAATGTTTTCTACATAAAAAACGCAAAAATGTTAAATTCAATTAACCTGAAATTATCGTCTGCAAGCTCTGTGAATTTAGACCTGCCTAAACGTTTACCCTCTGGTAATGGGTTGACTCCATTTGGAGGCACACTGCACTTTCCAGTACATGTACACCTTTAACTAACCAAAATTATTTCAAGGAATCTGGGAGAAAATAAAAAAAAATCGTCGCTTTTCAAATGAATCCCCTAGAGCAAGAGGCAGTTACGTAGCTTTTCATTCTATGCAAATAATTCCTAAACTTTGTTACTTTCCATTCCAAATGCAAACATAAGCATTTTGTACCGTTTAGAATTTTGAATTAATGCATAATTATGGAAATATTTGACAAAAATGTTCAAAATAACCCCCTCTGCTTGCATATGAATATAGAGTAAACTGATATTTGTAACTTATTTTCTTCTTGAAACATAATATTGAAAGCCGAAACGGTGAATCAACTTATGTGTAGTGAATTTAAAAGTGTGTAGTTTGATGTATTTGGTATGGCTAGAAAGTGGTGATTTTTTCAAGGTTTGTAAACCTTAAGCAAGCATTTGGGTTTCTGACGAATAAATTAAAAAAAAGAATTAGAACATGTTTTCATTTTCTGTCTGAGAATCAGTGACATTAACGATACCAGTCTTGAATTACGACAAGATGCCACCCATAAATTAAGATTGTCTATATTAAAGGAAGTCTCCTTTTAGGACATTTAAATGTACTTTAAAATTACGCAGTTTTACAAGTACATATATGTCAGACATGTAACACAGTTTGTAATTCAGCTAAAATGCCAGACATACATTTCCTTTTCTAATAGTGAGTATATTTTAAATTAAAACAACTGTACTTTAAAGTTGCCTATAACTTGAAACTTGTAAAATTTGATTAAACGCCTATTTCTACATATAAACATATTCAATGACGTTGTACAGCAATGAAAAATATATAACATAGATGAAAAATACAGTAAGTAAGTACAATATAGCTCACGATAACTGAACTGGTAGGGCAACCCTAGCCAATAGACTGGGATGCTCCGCTAGGTCATCGATCGTGAGTAATGCTACACTGCTAAATGTACATGTATGAGACACTGGGTTGTCGACACAATATTCTTAAACAGATCAAAATAATTCTATGACTTCAACTCTTGTTTAAACATGTCTACAGTATCACATTGTCTTATTCCAATGGGTAATTCGTTCCACAGCTTTGGACCTACTACACTAAAACTTCGGTCGGAGAATGTCTTGTTCTTGTTATACGGTACTTTATAACAACCTTCAGATGACTCAGATGATCGTAGAGTTCGTTTTGGCACCTTGAGAGATAGAATTTCAGTCAGATAAAATGGTGCGTTTCCTACTGAACAATTATATATGCATGTTAAATTCTATGTGTAGCTCTACCTTACACAGGAAAAGCTTCCTGTACTAGGCAGACATTTATGGTTCTTCTATTTAAAAAAAAATCGGGTTTTAAAAACCTTCACTTCTTTTTTGCACAGGAAACCAGTTTGTATTTTTACAAAATTGATTTTCTTTTTATTTATAGGACATAGCAATGTTCAAGGGCTATATTTTCATAGATAATGACTTACAGGGCAATACCTTGTGAATGAATAATGCCATATTGTCTTTTTTTTATTTTTCATAATGTTAATAAAATAGTTTAACGAGTTAACTTAAATGAAATTGTATGAGTCATGACTGTGCTACCTAAAACGGACATTTTATTCTATGAGCAAGGATCTGGAAAACGTCCCTTATATCATTTAAGACAGTCGCGTTTCACGACCAGCCTGTGCCAAACTGCAGTCTGACCCGAATACATGCTGCTGTCTTACGGTAATTACAGGTCACGAAGAAGCTATTGGAGACCAACATGGTTCATGATCAGACTGCGTGTATACTAGGGACTCATTTTACAAGGGACTGCAATTTCGGTGTTTGTCTTTCCTTGTAGCAGAACGTAAAATCTATCTTGAAATATGTCACCTTACACAGGGTAACCCATGAATTCACAAAGTTTGAAATATTGCTTTTACGTAAGATGTAATTTTGTTGGCAGACAATAACGCGGAATATTTCGTTACATTTATTGTTCTTTATTGTCCGTCATGTCATCATTATTCATTCAATATCCCATTTGAAAACGATAAAATACGGCATCTACGGCCTCGAGTATTGGATTCAAATTTCTTTGAACCTCTAATTGTTTCAGATACGCTGAAGTTGAAAGATATATTGGTTCTCAAGCTTCTCCGATGCGGCCACACATTTTTAAGTTGTCAATAGAAAGAATACTCAAACATTTTCGATCGACATACGGCTTGTCCGTGCGTCCACACGTTTACAAGCAGCCTACCTTGACGATTTTTAAGTTAGATACATATTGACAGAGTCGAAGATTGTTTGGTTCAGAAATATTTATTTGTCGACACGCATATTTAAAGCAATGTTTGCTTGATACGCGATGAACAATAAAAAGAAAAAGAAACAATTCGATCATATTTTGCATTATGTGTCTCTGGTATCAGTCTAGTATACATCTTATAACCATAAAGAGGGAACGTGGAAAAGGCACGGAATGACGGTACTTTCGATTAGAATGTATATTTATATGAGATTTATGCAAAGACTTATTTTTATTTATTTATGATACAATATGTCACCATTATTCATTCATTAGTTCAGAAAAAGACGTGTTTGCAATCTTTGTTGTGAACCTTTGTTTTAACAGTTATTCCAG
The DNA here is from genome assembly GCA_963680895.1 of Fragum sueziense. NCBI lineage: Eukaryota > Metazoa > Mollusca > Bivalvia > Cardiida > Cardiidae > Fragum > Fragum sueziense. The sequence goes on along the minus strand of OY804606.1, from coordinate 7,689,032 downwards.
ACGCACTTTCTGTAATAGAGTACATGTAAATATGATACACATATTAGATAAAATACAAGACAAAATTTTGACGCATAGCATCAAAGAGGCCGGCAATTTTTTGGTAGCCATCCATGAAAATTTTGCTGAAGTGATATATTTCAACCGTGTTATGTTAATTATATCTTTCCTTTTCTTGTTGAACTCACAGTATCAAGACCCCCAACGGAATTAACGTGGACTTGCAGTAGCAATTATTTGATAGCGTATTGTTTGTTTGCAGTTCCAGTGACTTCTACTTTTAAAATGTATACATTCTGCAAGTCCCTTAAATTGCCATGTTTGCTCATTTGGGTGACCTCAAGTGCAATAATAGACTATGCTGCCTATAGATTTCTCAGCGAATGGTCCTGCACCACCTACACAAGTTCACATTACCATGGTTAACTTAGAACAAATACCAGCTCGCATAACCATGATTAACTTAAAAATACCGAATTTTTAACAACAAAATTGAAGCCTATTGTTCTGAACCTAACTAAATATTTGTTCATTGCTCTACTTCAAAGAAATGGATATTTCGTTCACGTTACTGACATGTTCTTCTGTAAATCCGTGTTTTTTTCTATTTTTTTTTTTCAATTGTTTCATTGTTTGATGTAGAATTTGTAAATATTCAAAGGTGCTCTATCTCGAGTTTTCTTCGAAAAATCAACTTTAAAACCATTTGGTGGTCATTTGCTGGGTCATTAATAATATTTTTTAAACAATACACCTTTCAAGCTCAATTGTACTCCAATTCAATGAAATTCCCCTCTAAAACGAAATACCGGAGGGTTTTTTCCACAAATTACCGCTATTAATTTTATAGAAAAAGTATTTCGCAGGACTTTGATGATGTCATTCTCAGACACCCCTCCAAGCGTCTTCTCACGTGACCACTATTGATGTATCGATCAGCGTTTTGGCAACATGATTCGATTCATGTCAGCTTCGATTAGGCCTATCCTTTCACCTTTCCATCGCTCTGTTTGATTTCTTCCATAGTTCGCGCAAGATCCTTTGGTACATGGATAAAACAATACATTTTTAGGTCGGGAAATCTCTTCGAGATTTCTAAGAGCTATAGTCACCCAACGCTTCTAACTCTTTTCTACGAAAAGCTCGCATCTGCGGCTTGTTTTAAACTGCAGATACGAGGTTTTCGATATAATCTGGTCGCCGCATAGTCGTTAACTTTGTCTGAGTCCGCCGAAAAAGTAGAACTACCTTTGAACAATTCAAAATTGCTCAAATAACATAGTTATCGTAAATAGACTTTCATTTCCTAATTGTTTTGTCAAAACAATGCAGCAGTTAGCTCATTAGTGCGAACACTATCAACTTCTCTTTTTGACGAAAAGTTTGATTCGAACTATTTTAACTACGCAACAATTCGTGTAATCGGACATTTCCGTAAAATACTCGTAAAATTACGGAAATTCTATTCATAACCTGATTTTAACCTCGATTAACCTGTTTAATGCGTCAAAATAAGTACACACTTCGCGTAGCTCACTTGATACACAAACCTGCTAGTTTGCACGCAATTAGGGCTATGCTAAGATAAAGTACAATGTCCAATTTAATTCGACAAGTAAAAAGGCACTTTGTCGTTTGGGGCGTCGAAAAGGCAATCGGTTGGTTTCAATTCTTATCGGTTTCAAAGGTAACAGTCACACTTTAAAGCAAAATGACTGTAAGTGTCAAAAGCGTGCGGTACCCGTTCGATTATTATGCATTCAGGGAATTACCGCAAGACTGTGCAATACTACTGTAGGTGAAGATAGAATTTATAGCACTTACAATAGTTTTGCGATTAACCCTTTACTTTCGTTTGATTTATAGTAACTGATATGAATACAATGTGTGTTAGTTTATTAGATAATTACCCGAAAGCAAACTTTCATTTGTTTGCGTATTTGGTTATCCATACCTTTTTTCACGAAATAATTACATGAGTATGCATTTGTGATTTAAATAAAAAAGAGGTTTCATTAAAATACGCATTTTTCAATGTTTTTCTCTAAATACCGTGGACAGTGCTGTGTCTCCATAGGTTCTACGAGCAAGGGTTATATTTGAAACAGTTTAGTTGGGTTGCTTTATTACCGTAAGTCTGCGTTAATATCGCACGCACAACTAGTTTCTCTGATTAAGGGGCTCACGTCTTTTCATATACTTTTAGTTAAAAACCTGGCAGCTTTTCTGGGATAGTTTTTCATGACGATTGACAGTTTCTCTTTTGATTCTGAAAGTATTGTCGTTCATGTACTTAGACAGGATAATGTTCCGCTCGGTAGCATCTATTAGGAAGTGTATCTCATTTTCAACCTCTCCCGAGTTACAAAGCGTAAATAAACGAGCGTTTTGTGGCTCACCGAAATACCGTCCGGTTTCAATCCTAAGTAGCAAAATTCCACAACGGACCTTTCATTTTTTGCCAAATTCAGTCGGAGGTATTTTTCATTGGAAAATTCCGATTTATAAGCTCTATTATATTTGTAGCTTGCTAATGTTTGCAACCGAGTTGGACCATATTTCCTTATAATAACCATTTACTCTGTCTTCAACTTCCACCATATTCACTTTTGTCTTATTCTGATAGTGTATTGAAAAATCAAGGTTATTCATTATACGTTTTACTTCGCTAAACAAATTGTTTTTGCCACTCAGTCTCGTATAGTCATATTCAATCAAAGTACTGAAAGGACTGTCGGGAAGCAAATTTGTCAATAATGTAGGCCTGCCCAGAAGTAGAGTACTTTGATTATAAACTTTGATTATCCATTTGAATACCTTGAATACTTTGATTCGTAGAACCCATTGATTAGGTACTTTGATTATCCAGAATACCTTGAATACTTTGATTCTATGCTGGAGTTGTATCTATTTTTAGCACAACTTCATGCATATTAATCGTTTGTGTAAGCTTTGAATATATTTCATAGTTCAGTAAACTTCACTGACCCATTTACAAGGAAGGCCACTGGACTGATCTTTGAACCATAATAAAGCATATCACTACGTCGATCTTTTCTTCTCTTAGAGACATGATTAATTGAATGTTTCGTTTTCAGTAACACAATTCAATATCTACACATAACTTCAGACTTACATATTGAATGTTCGAATGACTGTTACCTCATTAATCTTTGCTTTTGATAGAACTATTAATAGTGAGGAGGACCGAAAGATGTTGTGTGGTATGCAGAGAATGGTAAAGTGCAGAGACAGGTAGCTGCAAAGAGAAGTCTTGTGAGTCTGCAGACCCGTAGGAAGCAATTTCATATGGGGGGCTAAAGCCCTTGTCCTGAATATTGGGAGGGGGCTAAATTGGATTTTCCCAAGAATATCAGTATACAATTAAGAAATTACGGCATTTTGGCCATATTTTTTTTTTTGGGGGGGGGGGGGGGGCTTAGTCCCCTAGCCCCCCGTTCCTATGGGCCTGGACTGTCTTCACTAAATGATAGTAGCATGTTCCAATACCGGACAATGATGACCCAATGTCTATAGAGGCTGGGTAGCCATCCCGTATCTCCTATAAGTGCGCTGATAGGTGCAAATCTGTGCACCCCAATAAAGTATCTCATAGCACGGTGCTGAACGTTGTCAATTGATTTGTAATACACATGTAGTTTGTTCCCCAGCTAGAAGCACCGTAGTCCAAGATAGGAGCAACACAGTTGAAGTACAGTTTTTCATAGGTGTTAAATCCGACGTGTTTTAAATGGCGTACATTTGATATCACGCTTCCTAGAGCTCTTCTTGCAGCTTTTGATACTGATTCACAATGGCACGAGAAGTTATTTTTGTCATGGAAAATCACCCAAAGAAAAAAATTCTTACGTACACGTACCCCTCCCAAACCCTTCCGTCCGCTGCCCGCAAAAACCGACACCATATAATGCAATATGTTGTTTACAATTTCTCTCTTGTCTATTAGGATTTGTTTTATAGATATATATCACATTTCTACTGACGTACCGTGGGAATACGAGTATAAGGGTTAATTTTAATGAGACCACCAGATAGGAACATTGAGCATATTTTACGAATTCAACGTTCATTTCTCAGATTTAAACTTGAAAAGAAAAGATAATTTATTGAATTTCGAACCCTCTATTTCCCGACCTTCAGTACTATCAGTACTTTGATTATATTTAATGGCGTAATGACTAAGAAAATTTAGGTTGATAGGTATACCGGTCAGTTTTCAATTATGGAGCCCCGAGTTCGAATCCAGCTGTCTGAAGATTTTTCTTATACTTTTTTCTTCGTCTTCAATGGCTATTAGCTACGAAATTTCATTTTCTATGCAGATGGCAGCTTGTATTTTGTGTAAAAATACAAATGAGGGACAAAAAGAAAAGAAAAAAGAGAGTAAAAGAATCGCCGAGACCCAGGATAGAACTCGGATGTCCTGTACAGCACACATACCGCTCAATCACTCTACCTAAATTTTACCCGCATCTACGTTATTACTTTATAAGAGTTTTATTGTGTTTCATACAAAAATGTTGTGTTTACATCTGGGCAAAATGTTAACAGTGAGGAAAATAGATTTGAAAAACGTGATAAACGTTTTTCATTTTTTCCACGGATTTCCCTTAATTTCGGCTATAACTATCTTATTTTAGGTTCATTGTTTGTTTGAACCGCCTTCCGTTATTAATCCAAAGGTGGTCAATATAAAAATTCTGCGTTTCATTCTATTTCTTCCGTTTTTTTACAATTTGACCAAGCGAGGGACTGCAGCTTTAATACAATGCAATATTTGTATTTTACTGACTAAAGAATTACAGATAGTACGATTTATCTTAAAAAAAAAATATCTACAGCAACTCCGTAATAAGGTCATAATTGTCATTTTCATTGCGAGATGAAAGTGTTTATTTATATTTTTTAAACAATTTGTAAACTTCAACTTTAAATTGATGCAGCCAAAAGATTAAACCTGGTCACTGTTGACTCGTGCTGCCAGAGTTAATTTTCTTTGTCGGAGAAGGTTGTTCTCAGCCATCTATTGGCATTCTGTCAAATCAGACTGTTTTCATGTGTGATTTTTATCATAATGAAAAGAAAATGATATCAAAAAAGTTAAAAGCTTTAAATGCAAAAACAGAAAAGAAAAATAGAAAAATAAACACACACAAAAAGAAATCAGATTGCATACCTAACTAAATATATAACAAAGGACAAAAGTTACTTTCAAAAAAGTATTTGAGAAAAATTTGACACAAGCGACAGTGGGTATTGAACCCACAACGTAGAATACAACTATGACTGTAAGTACGAGCGGCTAACCGATTGAGCTACAGCGTTCGGTTGAAAGTCTAATCAAATTACAACTTATTTATCGGGTCCTTCAAGGGGCAGTAACCCAGTATATCGGGTCCATAGAAATACCGAAACGCATGAGTATTTCATGATCGGATGCTTTCAATAGAGACGTTCACGTGGGATTGGGTTAAGTACCGGATTTGATACGCGTTTCAATAACTTCCAAAGCTTGCCGATATCGTTTAATAGATAATATATCGACATTCTATGTACGTCTCGGTTTTTGTGCATTCCAGTATTTCTATGGACCGTGGTTAATCTGATAGTCACGTGATCGGGGGCGGTCAGTTATTGGAATTGGAACGATATAAAAATACGGTCAATTTTGCGATATTTTTGCTCGCAAAGCAGAAAATATTTAAAAAATATAACTTGCAAGGTGAACGTCAATTATTGACTTACAAATCAGTCAGTTCTACACCAATATGTCGAAAATGTTCTAATTGTTAGCCTCCCACATCCTACATGTCGAAATCGAAAAAAAAAACATTCCAAAGAAGGCCTTCAATAATCTGCTGTGTATTTGGATCTTACACAAAATGATATTCGTGTATATATTATTCGTCCTGTATACATAATTTAACAAAGCTTACTGTTGACAGCCATTTCTTTCTCTCAACTCAAACAATCTTTCATTTATCCTTATACAAAGAGAAAAAAAACACGTAAATACTGCTATTATATCTTGTGTTACTATCGTTTTGTTTTTGTTAGTCAATAAGGTGAGCTGTTTTGAGAAATATATGGTTTGCAGCGTCCCCGAAAATGTGAATGATTAGACGTTTTCAGGTGGTCACGTATAGATTGAAACGATTGATAATTGGTCCTGAACGTCTATCACTCGCGCCCTATTTCAACTTAACAACATCTATTCTAATTATAAAACATGCGTTTAAATGTAGCATGGAATATACTATACGGTTAGGTAGACAATTGTTGCATACAGAGATGTGCACTTGTGTTTTATAATGAATATTCCTTTATACATGGTATTTAATTGATTTCAAATTAATAAAAATGTATTGCCGAAACAACACAATGACAGGATGGGTGGATTTGGTTTTCTGTCAACTATTGTGTTACACAAATCCCATGAATGGTCGATCTCCAGCAAGCTGTTTTAACTGGTAGTTTCATACTGAATGTATTTACTCGGAAATCAGACATATTTCTAATATTCCTCTGGATACTTTCCTTTTACATTTATAACAGGGTGTTGCTAGTAAACGATGTGTATGAATAATATAGCAAGAGTACACATTATTGTTTTAAATTTCACTTTCGGTAGACAACACAATATTTACATGAGTTGTAAAATTATCTAAAAAACTGTTCTAAGTATTGCCCATTTTGTTGGATGAGTTATACTCCTTCAACAGGTTATTGGGACAGTTAAGGTATTCACACACTAATGGGCATAAGATTCTACGGGATGAGTCACATTATTTTTTCAATCTACATACAAAGAGACACATTTTCTGAAAAAATAAGGGAATTTTACCGCAATTTGACAATTTTATGACAAATTTAAGATCTACATTGTATCACACCGATATGTAAAATGGGCACTTCGCGCACTGAGTAACAAGCACTCAAAACTGAATAAAAGGTGACATTTCCCAGATATACCTATAATTTATGCACCAAACAAGAGCTTATTAAATGTACTACTATAAAAAAATACTCCTGATATATTGTGTCAACAATAATATTGGAAAAAATGCCAAAGTCGGAATGCATAGTAACAAAATTCTCTTGAAAATATGTTTGAAATTTTTTGGGTTGTCGTATTTACAAAGTCATTCTACATTAAGTATGAGTGGGGCCTTTCTAATCCGAACTTCAAAAATATCTACACAGGTATAGGAAGTAAAAACATAAGAACAGGGAAGTTTTGCCGTCAAAAATTAAAGAAATTGCCATGGAAACATGCCTTGTGCGTATTTTGACATATACAAAGAACAAGTCAAATTTTATCTTACTTTCAGTATCTATCCTTTTTGACATAATTTTGTGAAGTGGTTAAACTGAAAATTGAAAGGTTATTCACCTACAAATCACCCATTTACAAATCTATAAACCGATTTCCCGAAAGTTTGGTATTAGCTGTATGACAACAAGCTATACACGCGTCGGCGTCAATTATACAGAACGCAGGAATGACGTCGTATTTTTTGGCGGCGACGTTATGACGTCATCAAAACAATTCCGTAACTTTAACTTTTGTCTCAAGAAAAATGTAGTAAAAGGTTACATTTTATCTTTACAACTCTAAAATATTGGAACAAATGGATTTAATTATACTAACACAAATAATTTTCTTTGGAAAAATATCTGACAGAAAATACGGAAATTGTCGACATATAAATTATTATGTCGACATTTGCCGACGATTTTTGACGTTCATTAGTGTGCGAATACCTTAAAACATGATCCGTGATCTGGAAAACAAACTACCGAAAAAGGGTCCCTTATTGCGTTTGAGGCAGCTACATTTGTAAGCTTCAAGATCCCCCTATGTCCAAATGCAGTCTATTTGGGATTCATGCTGCCCTCTTACTATTGCAACAGGTCATGAAGAAGAACAACATGGTTGTTGATCAGACTGCGTGTACACGCAGACTGATCTGGAACCATGTTGGATTATAAAGCATTAAAGACCTATTATGAATATCCTAGCTCATATGTTCCAACATAAATCTGCATTGAAAACAATCATGAACATAAAGATAGTGTATACCATCTCAAATGAATAAATGCCTCCAACGACCCAACGCTTTCTGATGTTCATTTATAGGTTAATTGAGTATTTTTTAGTTATTTTAGGTTTTAGGTTTTTCTCGGACAAGTCATTTTAAAAATTTAAACAGAGAGTGACTACCATTATTTTGTGCAAGTGTAATAGTATCTTTAACAAGGTGGATAATCACGTGATACAATATTTGCAGATAATCTTCAATAATTTTGTAAATACTGGACCGATTTGAATTCGGTTTGAAGCATACACGTTGTCTTGCTTAGCTTTCTACCTTAGAAGCATGACGTATTTGGTGGATAAATCTAACATTTTTTCTGGACATTGATCCCAACCGACCAGGGAAATGATCTGAATAGACGTTTTCAAATAAGTCATATGAAGAAATAACGTGGTACGGCGGTGTACATGCTACAAACGCTTGCAAACTTCCTCAGAAATAGGAAGTTTATTCCAATTTTCTTACCTGAAGCTATTTTCTCCGTAGCTGTTATTCGTTCGGCTTTTTTGTCAGAGGGGGTAAGTTGTTGGGACAAAACAAAATTAGTATTGCAATGAAACATACACCTTATGAAGAGATAAATAAGGCGGTGTATATGCAACAAATATTTTGAAATTGACGCAGAACATAAGAAAGTTATGAACATTTCTTACCTGAAGCCGAGCTTCTTATCATTTGAATTTGTACCAGTATGGTGTTGTTGTCTTCAATAGCCTGTATATACATGCAAGTTAATCAACACTTTCATGGCCTACGAATAGAATCAGTCTCAAGTGGCAAAGGTTTTTTTTTTATTCAGACTAAATTATTCTCTCTGAAGAAATTGGGTGCAAAATGGTAGCTTTAAGATAACCATTTTTGGAATACTTTTTATACTAAGCACTTTTAGAGCGATCGGGAATCAATTTACAGGCACTACACAAACAGCCGCATTTGAAATCAGAACATGGATACTGTCGGTAACTTTCCATTTGGAGTAAAGATAGCGTGCAATTTCAAAAGATCAATTCCGTTCATCCCTTGCGTCATATTTCAAACTATAATCAAAGGCAATTGTTTAAAATTGGATCAATCATCGCGTGTTGGCTTAGTCTGAGCTTTTTCTGGGAGGTTTCTCTTAACCCTTTCCCAAACACCGTACGTTTAGGGTATTTCATTTCAAAAGCTACAACAGATGACAAAATGGATTTTGATGAAAATTGGATTCGAGCATAATATTATAGTCAAGAAAATATTGAGGCTAAAGGAGAAAATGCTGATAGTCAGCATTTTCTTCTTTTGTCCCAATGTTTTGCCAAATCGTTTCCACAAAAAATGTCAAAACCAGGTCTAGTTTGGGAAAGGGTTAAACATGTTAGTGGTCCTAAAGGAGATAAAACTATGAGCAAAATGAATGCGTTTTATTCCCTTTCTCTTCCCTTGAGGCATCAAACGCAAAAAATCGGTTTGAATAAATATTCTCATCAGTGGATATTCTTCCTCGTATCCGAACGGATTTTTCAGATGTAAATACATGTACATGTGTATGGCTTGTTAGGAAACATTAATAAAGCTTTAAAGTGATATTTTGCAGGTATTTTTCATACATTTTACAATTATTTCTATCTCAAAGAGCATATCTTCTGATAAAAATTCAGAAAATATGCAAATTGATAGAAGTTCAGATTTCTTGGGAATTTGTCATCACTTTGAAAGCGTATTTTTCGCTTATTAACATTAAAAACTGATAGCATTTATATACGCATTAGAATAACCAATATTTGCACCAAGACATAATTTGAAAAATGAAATTTAAATATTATGTCCCTTTAATGAACTGCACGAACGACAGAAGGCTTTAGAATGCCCTTTCCGTGATCCAGCTCGATTGTCTTCTTTTCGCCACGCTTGACAACTTATATTATTAACCTTAATTATGTAGGCAAAGTATCAACTTGAACGGAACCTTGGTTCAGCAGATCTACTCAATCAAAGAGGGTGGGGTAAGCCACCCATTATGTCATCAGGTGGTAAACAATTTCTTGTAACCTTTTACTAACAATGCTTAATTTCGAAACTGATGATGCAGTGAAATGCATATGTCATGCACGTTGAATACATGTTGGTGTTTATTCCATTGGGGGTCATGTACATGATAAAAGAGGCAATTCACATTGTTATGATTTTTTTGTAATTTTTCAAAGGATTAGATTTACGAAAATCTGCAACAGTATTTTATTTCTCCTCGCTTTCAATTGATCTTTTTAGTTGTGAACAAGTATAAATAACCATAAATTATAATATCAGATTTTTTCAAAAAAGATTTATGCAGATTCTAGATAACTTGTCCTTGATTTCTTGAAAAAAAAAATACCAAAACGTAAGAAAAGTTCTATTTCGTGTGTGAACCAAGTATCTTTTTCGACTGCCTGCAGACAGGGATGTATGAAAATTGTTACTCTTTCTCGAGAAAGTGGATATTTTCACAAAAGTGTACTTTATGTACACGAAATGGAAAGTATACTTCACAGTTCAGCAGTATATTTTACAAATACCAATTCAACCACCTTTACTTTTACTTTTATTCAGTTATAGTCGACACTCGTTATATCGACATCGGATAAGTCAAAGTTTATGTTTGGTCCCGTCCTCTTCAACGGATTTCAAAAAAGGTTAAACACAATAATTTTGAAATAAATATAGCCATTGGAATTTAGTAGGAAAAGAATAGAAATAAAAAAAATATTGCTCTTCTCGAGCAAAGTCTTTCATTTCCTACTATTTCAATCATGAATGCACTTGATGAGCAATATAATGGTCAAATGTCTTTCAAGGTATCCAAACCCTCAAAGCCACCAAAGAGCCACAGGCAAAATTTTAAAGGCCCGTTTTCCCAGATTTGTTCCAAAAAAAAAACAACTTTATAAACCTTTTTATTGTGATTAGTAGGACTAAGGAATTGCTTTTTAAACCAGTTCATTCAACAAACTTAAGGTTTACGAACTGAGAATGAAAACACCACTTTCTAGCCATACGAAATGCATCAAATTACACACACTTGTAAATACACATCACATAAGTTGATCCGACGTGCCGGATTTCAAGATTATGCTTCAAGAAGAATATTATTTTAGTCTATATTCATATGCAAGGGAGGTAATTTTGAACATTTTTGACAAATATTTCCATAAGTATGCATTAATTCAAAATTCTAAACCATACAAAATGCTTATGTTTGTATTTGGAATGGACATGTAACACAGTTTAGAAATTACTGGTACTTTTCAAATTTCGTCTCTGGCTCTGCATTTCATTCTCAGTTCGTAAACCTTAATTACACTCAAATTGCGCTAAATTCCTCAATATTTTGTCGAAGCGTAAATGGTCTGGGGAATTTTCCAATCCATTTCGGTTATTTATAGAAATGTACGTTGTGAGACTTTGGTAGTGAAGCGTGTTCTTTCTCACGTGACTGCTATATATAGAAAACAAAGATGACCGAACTTTGGCGGCATCGGAGTCGGACTGTGCGTTGACGATCTTCTTCACATCATTCCAACGCTTTATTTGATCGCCGATTATGACCTGTTTTGGTCGGTATTTCCTCTGACGCTCTAAGTTCACCCCTTTTTAGCGCTATCGGTTTTCTTCTTCAGACCCATTTTTTCTTTTGTTGATGTTTACATAATTTATCGTACGACGACCTTGACCTATGAATCTCGTTTGGGTCCGCGCTGTATGCTATATGCGCATGCGCAACAAGTTAAAAATAGTTTTAACCCCATCTGTGACGGGGTTGAATTTAGGTTTGGATTCTCTCTAAATTCGGCTATCTGTCTTGTAATTTCGGCTCATGCAAAATATTACCGCTCACACTTGGACAGTACTAAGGAGCTGACTTGCTCCTGCAAAATTCTTTTTATATGGTTTTCAAAAGCAGTAGCTCATCCTGAACTTGCATGGTGGTAATGGGCGATGGAGACAGGGTACGAATGATTACAAGCCAAAAAATCTCTTTTTTTCAATCAAAGTTGCAAAAATATTCTTATAACTGAAAACTCTAATAATTAACGCAAATGACTGTATAAAACATTCTTAATACTTAGGCAGAATAAATGAAAAATGCTCGCGCGAAAATAACGACTCGCACAATGAATTATATAGTAAAAAGACCACGTGACCTTTTGTTTGCTCTCTTCATGCGCAGGTCACGGTTAAAAATTTGGAAGTGTACTTGGGTGTATATATTTCCCTAAAATTGACCCCAACTGACCTGAAAAGCGACCAGAATTTTTGTCGTTTTTCTGGTCGGTTGGGATCACTTTTCGCAAAAAGTACAAAACGGTTTCGTGTAAAGCACACATCGGAGGAAAGAGCTCAGTAAGGCGGGGTACATGCAACAAACCGTTTTTAATTGACGCAGAAATAAGGAAGTTATTGCAAAATGTCTGAAGCGAGGCAAATTTGTCCGTAGATTAACCCATCCCAGCATGCACAAACCCCAGCGTGATAATTCGTTGATTGATATTTCTGCGTGCAATGTCAACACTGCATAATTATATGGTAAAATGGAAGAAAGATATGAGAAAGACCTGAACGATATCGTCAGATTTTCACAAAATAAGAAAGTACATTTTACACACACCAATTCACTGGTATTGTAGTGTAATACGAACACAGTAGCATTTTGATGGTTTCATATAAAATGTCAAATATTCAAACATTATGTCATGTCTCTCTTATAGAAAACTATGTCTAGATCTATAGTGTGCCTTGTACATGTTCGTTTGTCAGGCATTTTTTGAATAATATGGTGAGCCTACGGCAATGGCATTAAATCCTTCTTAGAATTATTTTGAAAGCATAATACTTGCAAGTGGTTGATAAAGACTAACAACCGTGTATTTTTTCTTTTGTGGAAAGATTATTGAGACCACAATATATCATTGCTATTCTATTCAGTACCGATGTCATACGAAAGGCTTAAGTCAAATCCCATACCTTCCCCTCGTTTATATGTGTTATCAACTGTTTATCGTTGATTTGCAACAAACATCACAAGCTGCAGTTACGTGGTTTTAGTTGAAAAGCGACGGTATTTAACATGAAATATTTACATTGGAGTATTATGACATATGCTTTTCAGAAAAGACGGGGACGAATGGTAGGATTTTTATGTATCCCTTCAGACATATTTGGCTCCGTACGCTAAAAACGACATAACCGGAGGCCCATAAATTCAAGGTTTTGAGAAACGGGTCGGACTTGTCAGACGTCAACCAGATGAAGCACTTGAAAAGTAAAAATAACATACGTAATGTCGTCGTGCGTAATCGCTATACCATTTTATTCATTCTAAAGAACTTTGTAAAACCGGTTGAGGTATATCAATGCATTTAAAACATGTTATACTTGTCATTTACCATACATGTTTTATATGACCACGGGTATTTAGAGAAAATGTATAAACCAATAAAGTGCAAAAACGTTTCTGTCATATAGTCAGTCTTCGCGCACTATGGTTCTTACTTTTAAAACCCCACATACTGTTCTTTTTATCATGATGGAACTAGTATTACATTCCGAAAATTGTTTAATGCGTCTTTCAAATATAATCACATACGTTTGTATTAATTTCCTATTTTAAAGTATTGAATGGAATTACTTGCCACTAACGATTTATAGAATAGTTCGCCAGATACAGATTGGAGTACACGCACGCTGGGGATAAAACAGAAGCAATTAGTTTCTTTAGAAATCACGCAATTAATTTGTGTACCTCGAAGGCAAGGACAAAAATCCGATTGTCGAAACCACACACTGATTAAAACTACTCGATTTACATTAATGTTTTAGTAATTGACTATAACTATATTAAAGTTAGATACTTTATTATGGATGGACAAAGTCAGCTCTTTAGACATTCTTAGTTTTACTGTTGTCAGTAAATGTTTTTATTTTTTGGCATACAGTACTAAAACGTCCGTGTTGGTATATGGTAAATTGAATCTACCTCTGTTAACCCTTTCCCAAACAAGACCTGGTTTTGACGTCCTTAATACAAATGGCCTAGGGAAACATTGAGACAAAAGAAGAAACTGCTGATAACCAGCAGTTTCTCCTTTTGTCTCAATATTTTCCTGGCTATAACATAAACATTTTGGCCTTATGTGATTATTTACTTTGTCATCTGCAGCCCCTTTCAAATTGGACCGCCTTAAAATTTTGTCATTTGGGAAAGGGTTAATGACACACACTCGATCTACAGACATTGGAATTTCTGTACAGCTAGTATTTAGAGGGTCTATCATGTCTATAAAATGGCACTCTACTTGACCATCGATAAGAAGTGCATTTTTAGAATAGATTATTATACATTTACAATGTTATTCTGTAGGAAACTGCTCAGTTAGTTTGTTTCACATCTAAAAGCAATACTATCCCCTAACTTAACGGTTAGATGATCTTCAGTAAGCGTATAAATATAGAGGTTTGAATCTTCTCCCAAAACAATATTGAACATAAAAACAACGCGTATACATGAAAAATGATAAAGTTAACGAAAGTTAGGCCAAAATCACCGGCTGAAGGCATTGTAAACGTTAAGGAGAAAATGAAATGTAGCAATATTTATTCGACTCCCACAACCTAGTTTTGAAAACTTTAGTCAATGATAAGAAAGACAAAAATTAGCCGAAATCTGGACAAATGTCCTTTATTGCTTTTGAGAACAACCTAAATCCAGATCAGCGTGTGCATACGCACAGTCTGATCAGAATTAATGCTGTTCTCCAATAGCTTGTTTATGACCAGTTACAATTATAAGTCAGTAGATTGGATCCATTTTGGACTATTTTTAACCACAGGCTTATCTGGAAACTCAATTTTCCTAAGTGCTACAATGGCCTCTTTTCCAGATTCTGGCTCAAATATATTGTACTCACCGATTGTAATCATGATGAGTATAAAGTAGATGACAATCCAACACTTCGTCATCTTACTGGCCACATCACAGGGGATTTTGGTGATCACAGTTCTGTACTATTCTGTTCTACTTTGAAATCAGTTCTGTCCGATTTCGTTCTAATGTATTTGCTAGTATCTCAATTACTAAGTCACAATGTTTTATTTGGTGATTTGAATTGGATTACAATCTTTTCCACGATACATGATCACTTACGTGGAAGTATATTTAAGTATATTATTTTAATTTCAAATTACGACAAAAACGCATCTACACAGTGTTAGTATACGGAAATTGACGACATTGTTCAAATCATGCATACACACCAGTAAAAAAACTTATGAATCAGTGTTCGACAATCAGATCTTTTTATCAATGCACCCGTGTAGTTATAAGTGTTAAGAATGTAAGCAACGTCTTCAATAAAACTTATCTTTATAGAAACGTTTAATATTACACATAATAAACGCAGCTAATAAGTGTTTCACAATTTGAGTATTCACTTATATTCACAAATTTTTAATCCATTTAGTTTATAGAATATAGATGATGTCATTAATTGAAAGTCCTTATCCACCGTAATAAAATCGATATAAATCTTGTCACCAGTATAATATGATAGCATCAGTGTTCATCAGCAGTTAGTGTATAACACTATTAAGTAATTACGGTCTGATCGCCACACAACGACATCTGTACAAGAATATGTTGTTTGTTCTCTACAGAAAAATCCGATAACTGTTTTATACTCGCGTTCAACCATCGGTTCTTGCTTTAACTCTTTTCAAACCACGCCTAAAATAGATGTCATTGGTGAACGTTCAAGAATACATTGTAAGGAAAAGAGAGGATATCTAAACCAGTTTACATTTTTTTGTTTTCTCTAACTATTTTCCATGTTATTGTGTTTAAATATCTTGTTTGTCCTAACATGAATGTTTTGACAATATTGCCTTGGGTTTTTATTTTGCCTTAAACAGTGTCGTTTCGGTAAAGGGTTAACCCATTCGCTTGATCGCTGCTTTGTTTAGTATTGGCTCTTTTTGCCTTCCAGGGAATAAGAGACACTCTGTGTCAGAGATAGCTAGGTCCTTAAAGACGACACTCGAAACTCGCTCTGTATATTTGTCTCTTCTATTCTATTGGTCTGTACGCCAGGGCGACCAGTTTATGTACAAACAAGGAGAACATTAAAAGAGTAAAACATTTCACTAGTTACGAGTCACTTTGTTTTTCCTGGGAAATGTGCTTCTCCAAAATATGGTATGTTCATCATTATCCTCCCAAAAGGACATTTAAGCTGACTTTAGAACATACATGGTCACGTTGTCTTTGTACAAACGAATCCGAATAAACACATCATGTTTGTTCAATATTAACAATTAAGACAATTAATTTATTAAATCAGTTGTTAACTTATCTCAAATTTTCCAAACCAATCAATATATATTACCAGCTAAACAAATGTACAGAATAGTTTCTTCACAAATTGTAACGACACAATCCCACACAATTTTAATCAGAACCATAAATCTTGTTCAATGTAAGCGCCAGTTCGCAAAAAAGACGGAAATCAGTTTTGACATGTGCATTTGGAAAGCTTTTAGCTAGAATTACCTTAAATAGGTTCGCTTTGAATGCGAGAGAATGTCGATAGCCTTTCTGTTCGCGTGCAACTCGGTGCTTTTTCCAGATTGTGTCGATTAATAAACTAAACGTAAAGAAAATGAGGTTGATTGGAAATACAAAACGACTTTGACTCGGTACCATCTAAAAGGAAGAAAGAAAAATCGTCATTAAATGTAACGTCGGGCACAAGACATAAAACGTATATTGACCAGTAGCATGTATATCTACGATGAAATAATTCAAGTGCATATTTTTGCTGACGTCGTTCTGGTGACGTCATTTGATCTTCGGTTCGCATACAGATGAAGAGAGCATGGAGATCGTTGCTATCGATAAGACAAGCAAAGTCAGGTTGTTTTAAAACGGACAGATCAAACATCAAATAATTTCTGACGGAGCAGATCAAATGCTACCTGATTATTTAGTTTTTCTTCCCTCCCCCCAACGATGTTTTTTTTTCTCGAAATATTCGGTAAGTAAAACGCATAACATGTGGCTTTTTTATCATACGTTTATGGACTTATCTATCGGGCAAAAACTGTTGTGTGGCCCGAAGCGAAGCTGAGATCGATAGCACACATGAGGCCCAACGGACAATGCCATTGGCCGAGTGTTATTTATTAAATATAATACGGAAATGAAACCCCATTGAAACAAATTAAATACGTGTTTAAAGGGTGATACAGGAAATGAAGACAAAACACATAGGTCATAATTTGATAGACGATACTAAAACCGGGAGATAATGTCTTAAAAACGTTTATTCTTGAAATGTGAAGTTACACCATGTAGCGCTACTTAAGGGGGTTGGAACACATTGTTTACGGCATATTTCCAATGAGTTGTCGTAAATTTAATGGGATCGCTTTTAACTTTATTTAATACAAATGGAACTTTTAAAACACACCTTTGCTTTCGTATGAAGTTAATTTCATAATTTTCTGCATTTTCCGGTCTTTTTCATCACATTATTTACGACGAACAAAAACCGTCAAATATATTGTCCGGATCATGGAAGCGTTTGATTTTTTAGTCAATACATATTTACCACGAAAAAAGAAGCGTCTATTGATTTTTAGTCAAACGTCATTTGACAGCTGTTTTCGTCGGCATTATGCCTTGCTCAAACGAAGAATAGAGGATAAAATGTGGAAGTTTGACATTATTTCAAGCAAGTAAAGAACGAAGAAAAGTGGTTTAGATGATGCGAAGCATACCGATCTTTCTGCAAGCGTTCATCGCGAGCTTAATGCTATGCAGTGGGTGGAGACAGTTCCGTGAACTACATGAACTAGGAGCTCTGTGTGAGATTTTAGACAGTGATTGCTGATTGATAGGGAGAAAAGTCGTAGAATCAAATGTTTTGCAGAAGGTCTTTTGCTTACTGCTCGGGTTCAAAACTGGTAGGTAGGCCTACAGACATGGGACATAATTATTCACCCACCTCAAGGAAATGTTCTGTTGAAGTTATTTCCCTTTGCAAAAGCTCAAATACTGATGATGTCACAACACTTTTGATGATGTCATGGTGTATGGTTACCAAAATAAAAGGAATCACAGATTGTTTTTTCAAGAATTTGACTGTAAAATTTTATTTAGAGAACCATTTTAGGTGTTAAGTATCCTTTCCTGCTATTCTGTGTAATTTTGTGGTTTTCATGCAAATAAAAATCATAGCCTATTGAAAATGTTAAGTTTAACTTCAATTTGAGTTAGAACTGTCAGTCAGAGAAGGCTTTAAAAACATTGATCATACAAAAGAAGGAAATAAGAGCTTGAGAAATGTCTTGTTCATGCCAAAGGAATCCTTATTGGCATATGTAAAAGTTCGTTTGTTGGTTCCTGTGTATTTCCCCTGTTCAACAAATTCAAGGCATAGATGTACAGTACCCTGTTTTGTCTCAATCTTTTCTTTTTTTCTACATTGTACACAAATTATGTCAATATCGACATCCACACTGTAATCTCCAGCACATGTCAACAAAAACAAATCTAGAATTTTGTTGTTTGGGAAAGGGCTTATCAGTGTTCAATTTAAGTGAAAAATGGAAGTAAAACAGTGAAAATTCGTGATCTAGATCTTGATTAGTATGGTTGAACTTAAATTTTGATGCTTTTAATTACAGATTATTTTGAGGGCATGAGGGGAGAGTGACTGTATCTAAAGTCTAAGGAAGGATACAAGTTTGGAGATAGTACCACAGGGAAACAAACTGGTATGTGTTTCAGGTTAAACAGTCGAAACTTGTTATGTCGACATTGGATAAGTTGAATTTCTGCTTAAGTCAAAGTGAAACTTTATTCTAGTCCTGGTCAATGGATATCAACAAATTCAAACAAAGTAATTTCAAAATAAATTAAGCCATTCAAATATAACAGGAAAAAGGAAAGAAACGGCTCAATTCGAGCATTTTTTCCTTTTCCTACTATATTTCACTTATGGCAGTACTTGATAAGTAACAAAACCCATAATTGATCAAAATGTCATTTTAATCCAATCGACATAAATTCGGATTAATCGAATTCCGGATATGTCGAGGTGTTTTGTATGTAGACTTTGACACAACGAGTGTCGACTGTATTTTCTTTCACAACTTTATGAAAAATGATTACTAATGATAATCTATACTGATAAATTGTGATAATACTGTAAATTTAATACACACTTTATTGTTTATTTTTTGATAATAGAACAACTTATCGTTACATAATGCTTGGAGAAACCATAAGACAAAAGAACATAATAAATTTAATTATAATCTGCATTTTTCCTTTTGCCTCAACATTTTCTGTCCAATTAGATCTGTAAGTACCGAAAAGTAAATTTCATATTTATTTGATTCTTTCCCAAACATCAAAAATTTGGAATATTAAAGCTAGATGTACAATAAAGATTTGATTTATGTACAAAGAGGATCTAGTTAAGAAAATATTAATGCAAAAGGAGAAAATGCTGATTTTCAAGCCTATTTTATTAGAAACGCCAAAGCCAAGTCTTGTTTGGCAAATAAACCAATTTTGTCATTTCATTTCTTAGCTCCACGGCCATCAGGCCAGCAGGCTATTGTCATGTCAGTGTGTCCGTCATGCGTCTGTCTGTGTGTGCATGTGTTCATTTGTAAACCTTTTAATATAATTTACTCAAAAACTGATGGATTTAAACCAAATTTCACAGGAATGATCCTTGGGTGACTATCACTCAGATTCCTTTAAAGAATTCTGATTGAAGATGAGAGTCTGGAGTTATCTGCCCTTGAATGTCAGAAAATGGCTGTTTTTACTTTGTTTTCACACTAGCAACTATGAATAAAGACAAATGAAGACAAAACTTGGACAAAATGTTGATGACCATATGATCTTGCTTGGACTGAATTTTACATAATTGTAATAAGGTATGTGCCCTTGAAATTGACAAAATTGCAATTCTCGTCTCGTCTCTTTACATCCACAAATTATGATCACTCCGGTCAAAACATGGATAAATGTTTGTGAAATTAAGACATTGCTTTAGTGTGATCCTAAGCTTGATAGAAATGTAACATTCTGAGTTATGTGCCCTTGAATTTTATCAGATTGCCAGTTGTGTCAGTTTTCACTCCAAAAGCCCCACATACTCATGCCAATCAAGACAAATGTTGATGACCCTGATAAGATCTTCTATGACATCTTTTCACTTTTGATACCTGAGTTGTCTAGCATGGGTCCCTTTAAAACGAGAGCTCCTTTAAGTCATTAAAAGAAGTCATGCATTTGTTTATCCGTGCAGCCTAATTTTTTGAAATTACAATCAACAGGACAAAAATTCTGGTCTGTGGAGCGATTCCAGCCCGTTAAGACTGTCTAGTTTTTGAAAACACACTGTAAACAATAGAGCATGCATCTCAGGCCATGAAATGCCTCCTTTTATTTACAGACACAAGAATGAAATAGAACATGGCTTTGATGCAGGTTTGAAAATACCCAGCGCAGCGCGCACATGGACCTTGTGCGCCACATACCCTGACACTATTCAAGCGAGGAATGACTATGCAAGTTCTGTGTAAAAATTTGTGATCGCGTTTAAAAGTTATAGGCTTATTTTACGAGCTTTAAAAGTGTCATTTGTATAATACAGAACTCAACCAGGACCAATTCTCTGTATGTGTTATGATAATTATCCCTCAAAAGAAGATCTCAGCAAAGGAAGAAGAGGTGACTAGAGTTACAGTGGTAGGCCAGACTATGCTAGTTAAAGGCAAAGAAGCAGAAGCCATCAATTTAAGAAATGCCTTGGGAGACTCTATTGAAAAATACATACCAGAATAATTGTTCAATAATCTTAGCTGACCACTACTCAACATTGAGTCATTTGACTGTAAGGTCTTACATAATTCATTGCAAAATTGTGGGAAACATTTACATTTCAAAAATAAGGTTGCTGGATTCATGGACAAAATGAAGTTGATAAAGAATATCATATGGGAAATGTCATCATATAGACAAGAGTATAAACTTTAAGGAGAATCATACACTAGAATTTATTGAATTATCTGCATCAGATGAGCAGCTCCCTACTCAGTCTGCCCTCAATTTGGATTTTAACTTTGTATCTTTCCAGGCATTAGAATTTCTAGGAACACATTTAAAGTGACATTTCACGATCAATTTTACATAAATTTTACTTTTATTCTATCTGAAAGAGCATCTTTTCTTATGAAAATTCTGAAAATTTCAAGTCAAAATATTGAACCGTTTACCAGAAATATACAATTTTGTGCTAAAATTAAACACATTTTTGTGGACAACAGTTCAGATTTATATAGAATGTCATTTCTGTCTCAATTCAAAGGCGTATTTTTCGCTTATAAATAACAATTTCAAAAAACTGATAACATTTCTACGCATAAGAATAATCAATCTTTGCACCAAGACATGCTTTTAAAAAATGAAATAAATGTGAAATGTCACTTTAAGATTTTTAGGTGACCAGCCACACAATAGGACTAAAAAATGTTGAATGCTACTTAACCCTTTCCTAAACAAAACCTAGATTTGATGTCGCTAATAAAATCAAGCTTTTTGCAAGCATTTAAACAAAAGTAGAAAATGCTGATGATCAGCATTTCCTCTTTTTGCTTCAATATTTTCTCTAGGCACAGACAAACATTGCATCTTTTAGAGGAGTGTTTACAAAGATGAAATTCAAGAAAACCATGTATTGTTTTACAAATGCTTTAATATGTGAAATGTATTATGTCTAACTCCTTCCCGGGTAAGGCATGATTTTCATTTTTCATAATGGAAAATGCTTGGAAAACAATGAGGCAAATAATGAAAAAAGCTGATGTCAGGCATTTTCTACTTTTGTCTCATAGTTTACTGCATAACTTTTTCTAAAAAAAGTGCTAATTAGTTAGCATCAGGATAAGGTTCAAATCAAAGAAAACCACTTTTTGCCGTTTTGGGAAGGACAAAGATACATGTAAGGTGCAATACTGAAAGAATCATTATGCTTCCAATAATAAAAAAACATGTACTTATACACGGTGGATAATCATGTGATACAATATTTTCAGAAAATAATTTTGTTGATATGCGACCGATTAGAATTCGGTTTGGAGGCAGACGTCACGCATTAGATGGATCTGGTTTATTTTTGAAAAATCAACTGATAAAAAAGTTATTAAAGCTTATTCCTGGTATATTCCCACCTTCTCTGCTTCAAACCGAATTCGAATTGGTCAAGTATTAAAAAAGATACTGAAGATTATTGGAAATTCTGAGTCACACGATTTTACACTGTGTAATAGTCTTACAGATTTCATGAATTCCACAATTAAGATTTTACACTTAGTCGATTGTGGATGCCGAGTGACTCTCTATATGAATTTGAAGTGTGTAATAAGTATTACCTATTACTCTGTTAGAACTGGATCTCAGCAAAACTAACACATAGCTTGAGTCACTGTGATGGAGAATGGTGCAGGCCCGTAGCAACAGGGGGGGGGAGGAAGGTGTGTGTGTGTGGGGGGGGCTAAGCCCCCCCAAAGTTGGCCAAAAATGCAGAATTTTCTTAATTTTACATTGAATTTTTTTTTTGGAAAATCCAAATTAGCCCCCTCAATATTCAGGACAAGGGCTTTAGCCCCCCCCCCCCTATGAAATTGCTTCCTACGGGCCTGTGGTGTCTGCTTTATTTTTTTTTTATAATTCTTTAACCACTTCCCAAACATGAGCTGGTTTCGCCATCTGTATTAGATAATTAGATAATTAGAAAATATTGAGTCAAAAGAAGAAAATGCTGATAATCAGCATTTTCTTCCTTTTACCCAATATTTTCTGTGTTACATACACACATTCCTTCTTTATCAACATACATTTTGTTGTCTGTAGAAGCTTTCAAATAGGGAAAAATGACATTTTACATTTTGGAAAAGGGTTGAAGAAGGATAATGTACATGTACTTTTATACAATAAATGGATTGTTTTATATGACATGCAAATGGTTTTATGTATTTTACATTCATGATACAGATATAAACTATAAAATATCAAAATTACTATGAAAGCATTGAGAGAAATCAAGAAAATACTGATAACCAGCCTTTTCTCCTTTTCCCTCTATACTTTTTAGGTTATAGCATTACAGTTTAACTATATATAATTATTTGGTTGCAACCATTGTATGCAATACTTTGCAATTTGGACATACAAATCTTGTTGTTTTGGAAAAGGTAACATTCCAAATGAACCAATTTTAGAATAGTAATCAGCATTCTGTTGTAGACCGCAATTGCCAAGGAAATCTTTGAAACTTTAGTTTTACCTCACCTGCAGAACGAAGTACTTTAGGTGAGCTAATGTTTCCAATTACTGTCCGTCTGTTCACAAGATGACAATTACTATATAGCATCCATAAATATTAATCTTAGTGTATTTTACAAACTTTGTCAAATTATGTATAACCATAATATATCAGATAAATTGGATTATGGTCAGATCGGGGAAAAAAGGAATTTCGGCACCACTTTTTTATCTTTTACAAAATGTGACCTTGGCATTGGAGATATCTAGATAATCATTCAGACCAAATTTCAGCTGATCAGACAAAAATAAGGCCTTTAGAGTGCTTACAAGGTTTTCTAATATTTGACCCCGTGACCTTGTTTTTGATACCAGTTGACCCAATTTCAAACTCATCCGTCATTTCATGTAGACAATCATCCTGACCAAAATTCAGATTGATCAGCAAAATGTTTGGCCTCTCCACAAATACAAGGTTTTTCAAAGGTTTGATCCCGTGACCTAATTTTTGACCCCAGTTGACCAAATTCTCAAATATTTGGAGAGTTTATCAAAACAATTATTCTGACGAAATTTCAAGTTGATCGAACAAAAAATGTGGCCTCTGGAGTGCAAACAAGGTTTTTCCTAAGATTTAACCCCGTGACCTAGATTTTGACCACAATTGACCCAATTTCAAACTCAAGCGAGATACTATCTAGACAATCATCCTGACCAAATTACAGGTTGATTGGACAAAAAAATGTGACCTCTAGAGTGCAAATAAGGTTTTTCCAATATTTGACCCCATGACCTACTTTTTGACCCTAGTTGATCCAATTTCATACTCATCCGAGATGTTATGTAGACAATCATTCTGACCAAATTATAGGTTGATCGGACAAAAAGTGTGGCCTCTAGAGTGCAAACGAGGTTTTTCCAAGATTTGACCTCATGACCTAGTTTTTGACCTCAGTTGAACTACTTTCATATTTGTCCGAGATACTATCTAGACCATCATCCTGGTCAAATTTCAGGTTGATCCGACGAACAATTGTGGCCTCTAGAGTGTAAACAAGGATTTTTCTAAGATTTGACCTTGTGACCTAGTTTTGACCCCAGTTGACCCAATTTCAAACTGGGTCGAGATACTATCTAGACAATCATACTGACCAAATTTCAGATTGATAGAACAAAAAATGTGGTCGCTAGAGTGCTAACAAGTTTTTTTCTAAGATTTGACTCCGTGACCTAGTTTTTGACCCCAGTTGACCCAATTTCAATCTCGTCAGAGATACTATCTAGACAATCATTCTGGCCAAATTTCAGGTTGATCGGACAAAAAATGTGGCCTCTACAATGCATACAAGAAAAAGTTCACTTGCGGCCAGACAGACACACGCATAACCGACACAACGCAAGGCCGATAGCTTGCTGGCCTTTGGCCATTGGAGCTGAAAACAATATGTTTTAGCAAAATATGCTTTAAAGTAATGATTCATGTTAGTATATTCACTTTGAATTGATAAATGAATGCTTTAAGAAGAAGTGTTCTGACATGTTCTTATAATGCAATTAAAGTGGGTGGGGGTAATGTCATTTATTCAATAATTATTTGAAAGTAAAGAATGATGTGTATGCATAATCGCGTTACTCATGTAAAATTTGGTGTTTATCTTTGTGTTTTAACTTTTCAAAATGATTTAGAACCTTACGTACTCAATGAATTTAATCATAATGACAAATTATTATGATTTTGGTATTTTCCGAAATACCCCTAAATTTCAAATGCATATAGCAAAAAATAATCCACGGTGACCTTTCAATTTCTTTTCATAAAAAGTTTGCCTACTCCCTTGGTTTGCTTGTAGAAAAAAAATTATAAGAAAATAATTTACGTAATGAACACAAAATATATTTTAGTGAACTTAGTTCCATTTCTTAGATTTAGATTACTTTCCTTTGAGATTTAGCAGTTGTTTGCTTTGGAAATTTGTAAAATTTTGATTATTTTCTGACTGCTCCCAATGAAAATTATGAGATATCATAAGTGCATCACACTTCTGTATAAACATATTAATTTTGTGGATCAAACCTTGTGTTTTCCCATTATTTTGCCTTTTTAAATAACCCATACCCTGTATTTTTGCCTGCACAGAGCAATCAAATTATGCAACATACATGGTTTGCTTCTTGGCGGTTTATCTAAAAATAATTCACGGTGACCCCTAGGTTTCTTCATATCTTAAGAAGTATTATATAAATGCCTAACAAGAAACAGTATTGGTTAACTCCTAAGGCGCTTTTAAAAAATAGCTACATGTGTTCCAACCCCCTTAAAGAACGTGACTGAAAAACGCCTTTTGGTTGCGCTTGTAATATGTGAAACGCTGCGGGTGTTTTGTTTTTATTTTTCTATAATGCAAAGTGCGAAATCGTCGAGACAAAAACATGCCGTTGGTTTGCTTAAATTTGTTCTCGCCCTGTGGTGTTTGACTGGTAAATCGCAATGTGGACTTATATTGAAATGAGAATTACCATGCAATTCACGATTTCATGACCAGTTACGCGGAATGGTTAATGGTTTCAAATGTGACATCGTACCTTTTCCTTAAACTTAAGCTGATTTAACTTGGTTTTTAACTCGTATATTTGCAGTAAATTGACTCATTTGCATGTACACATTTATTTCAAATGTCTTAACTTTCATTTTCGCGATGGGTGTATTTGCATCATTCATTAGATCACGTTAGGAAAAAGTCAAGGAATCAAAAAGACGTATAACATTATTAAAAATATGCTGAACATGTCTGCATAGCCTAAGGAAATTAGATCTGACAAATGCGTTAAAATTCTTTTATCGTTGATTTGCTAGGCGTGATTTCCTACCGGACTTGTTTGTACAAATGTTTCGAAGCGGGACGAACGCTCAGAATTGAAAACTGGTAGTGAATTGAACAAAAATACACATTTTGCCTGAATTGCGTTGCATAACTAACTTGGTTACGACATATGATGCACGGATGAATCATTAAACTATATTTTTCATTAACCGTTTCCTAAATAATTTTTTGGACCCCTCCGATTTGAAAACAGATGTTTACAACAAAGTTAAGTATTGTAATCATACTATTGCACAGTTTTACTTTTACTTTTTTGGCTTTGCGGAAAAGCTGGGTACATGTATGTCAAAAAGATACTGACTCAATTTTTAACGGTTATCAAAATATTTGTTAATTGAGGTGGGTAGAAACGGCTTACCAGACAAGTTTACAACAACATTTGACATTTCTTATTATACATTATGTATCTATAATTGCATAATATGCGATACATCATATGTGATTATCAAGGACCCATTTAGCATACATAATATGTTGCTTTAGGTAAATCATGCATGGGTGAGTAACAAAACATCAATACAAATCTGCCAGGATCAGGAAAAGGGTCTGTTATAGCACTTGAGGCAGCCCCTGTCAAGACAAACCTGTGCATGAATATAGTTTTACCGGATTCTATGCTTCTTTCTCATGTCCTCCATATGTCACAATAAAGCCATTGAAGAACAACATGGATCCTGATCAGGCTTTCTAAAGTGACGTTTTTTTTTTCTAGATCATCGTTCAAATATAAAACATCAAAGACCCTACATAAACATTAGCAGATTGATGATACAATAATAATCGAATAATGCCTAACGTTACAAAGAGCAGTCGACACTCTCCAGAGAAATCAAGGTAAAACAGAAACAACATTAACGTAACCATTTATGTTTATAAAGTGTAATTAACCCTTTCCAAAACACGACCTAGTTTTGACGTCTAGTTTTAGGCTTGGGAAAACATTACGGCAAAAGAAGAAAATGCTGATGATCAGCATTTTCTCCTTTTGTCTTAATATTTTCTGTGCCATATTGTCCACAAATTGCATCTGTAATATCATCCATTGTGTCGTCTGCAGCAGCTTTCAAATTGGACTAGTTGAATATTTTGCTGTCTGGTAATGGGTTAAGGAGTATCTAATCATCTGTATCGAAAACATCCTAAACATTGACCCGTTTCCACAATTATTTAAACTGAACTAAATCCAAAGTGAACTGTTTGGGGGAACATCAAGAACTTTCTTCATTGTGTGTTTTACCTACCTTTTTGTTACTGAATAATACGTCGTTGGAATCCATACGAGAAAATGGTACAATTTCGTTGGTTAAGGCTGTTCAATATAAACTAACCAGCCATAAAACGGCATAAACTATAAATAAGTAAACATTAACCTCTCTAATGCTAATGCTTCATTATTTATATCTGTTTATTGCATGCGTATCTATTAGCTTAAAAAGAATAGCACGAATTTGCAAATTTACCAGTATAACTTTTTTGTTTAGAAGAGCTTAAGCTGATCTTTGGTATCATATACTAAGCAAAACAATTGAAGGATATTAAAATTTTACAGCTATTTTAGAAACTTTGACAAAATATGATATAATACCCTAATGCTTTTTATAATTACATACATTCGCTCTCATATTTTATGGTGCCATATCGAGTCATGCTTCAGTGGTCATGCCAAAATGGGACAATTTACAAGGCAGGGGTCAACTGAAAATTTTACCGTGTTCTTTACGTGCTGCTTTTCATAAGAAGGCATACTCTGAGCTGCTTCATTGAGTAAATTAACACGTACTTGCCTATAATCAATTCATTAACAATGATTGAACGTTGATTGTTGACAGATCTGCAGCGCTGGTAGGCCGTTGGTTAATTGAACGTATGGGAACGTCAGGTTGACGTTATCGGTAGATTTTGCATTTTGCAAAATGTATTTAGTCGATTGTATCAAAGGCATGCCCAAACTGTCGAAATTTTGAAACGTCATGACAGGTCACGTAAATAAACAACGTCTTTGGCTGATGATCAATACATTCTCAAGAACTCGTTACGTTCTAGAACTCCAATTTTTCCAAAATTACTCTAAAGTATAACAGATGTTAACCTTAGAATTCAGTCTGTGATTAACAGATTCAATAATCGGAGACTTAATGGCAGTAGGCCGTTGATAGCCAACGCTTTAACGCGAAAGCACTGACGTATGGACCAGAATACATATGAGATGGAACAAGCAGCACTGGAGTACGGTGCTCATAACCGACGAAAGTTGGTATATGTTGTCGCATGTTGACAGTAGAATTTGTGTTTTTGTGATATAGGAAGGAGAGATAACACGAGCGCAATGTCCCTACACAAGACGCATATGGTGGCGGAAGCGTTATGGTGTATACGTAAATCTTACGTCTTATAGAGACAAACGTTTTCGTGCTAAATAACGTCTACTGACCAACGTTAAATTGACCACGTGATTGACCCCGATCCTGTAAACTTTACACAGCGAAATTGAGCAGAACACATGTTTATGGACGTCAACGTAACATCAACTGGCGTCGTTATTGTAACGCGCAATCTTCAACAAATTTAGGTTCAATCTATGGACTAGCCATCCAATTCACAGAACATTTATCCAATTGAGCCTGATTGAAACACGTTGGGTAGACGTCTACGTGAAGGACAACAACAACCAACCAACGCGGCTTAGTTCCAACATGCACGTATTCGAGAATGGAATAATGTACTGCAACATGTGGTAATTCGATCTGCGAGGAATTTGCGAGTTACTTGTAAGACTTGAGTTAACTTTCGGGATGAAAATATCCGTTTTTCGCGGCATGTGACTTTTCAGTTGTAGGGTACCAGCGTTTAACCGGATATTGTAGGGAAACCGGAAATGATTACACTGTATTTTGTTTTTGATTCTCAAGATTAAACGTTCATATGAAGTCTTCTGTAGGTTTTCGTTCGAATTGATGTATTTGTTATTTTTTACAAATAGTGAAATTTGAATATCCTTAGATTGTTTTGCTTAGTATATGATAAGTAACAAGCACAAGAAAGCCAGATACTGTTGAATCGATATGCACAAAAACGATAAAAGCAACTGTGGTTTGTAAAAGCCTTTGCCAGACATCTGATCATCTTATTCATTTGAATGATATATCACAAGAAGGGATAATAATTCAGATAGACCAGTCACGCTAATAGGGGACTTCTTGGAAGTGTGAAAAGCATCGGTCAAAGTCAGTTTGTACAATCTGCGTATTCTGACTAGGATCGAAGCTTTTCACTCTAATACAAATGTATGAATGCATAATGTCCCCCCTATCGTGTTATAATATGTTCTGTATCAAAATATGACGTCTGGTTGACCACTGCTGCGTCTGATCTATTTCTCCAAATGTTGTGATGAGGACTTCTAATTAGGTCCCAATTAGCGTGACGGGTCACATATATTTTGGCAGAGTAAGTAGATTAAATAACCATAAAGCAGAGCTACAAGTAATCCTGAGATGACTTTTCACATTGCAACATCTTATTTATTGTAGACCCTATGTCTTAGGTGCTCAAATGAATAGAAAAGGGGGTACTTATGGCGTTTGGTAAAAGCATGGATCAGGATGGTTATCTAACAGTTTCAACATAACTAGTAGTATGTATAGCTTCAGAGGGGATACGAGTTCAATACAGACTATTTAAATGCGCAACCTGGTTTAACTTGGCCCCTTCATATGGCCAAGGATCATTTCAATAGTTTCAAGAGCATATGCCAAAGAGGAATGGAGTAACATTTGAATTTGCCACGTTTCTTTATTTTTTTCTAAATTTGGGAAACACCTAACAGTCAATTATTTTGAAGCAAACTCTATTAACTAAATAGTTTAAGTAAGAGAAATATCTAGACCAGTCATGCGTTTATGCATCTTCGCAAGCTAAGGGTAAAATCTACGACGTAACGTCGTTTCTGTATTCACCCTTGGCGTATTTAGTCCGATTTTCTTGGTGTCCTGGAAAGCTGGAACCAATCAGATTATAGACTGACACATTTGTTATGAGTAACCAATTCATGGCAACTGGCGGGAAAAGGCATTGCATTTGCAACTTAAAAACGCGAAGATGGGCGATTTTTCCAAAGAATTTCACTGCAATAGACAGGAATTCCATATCTTTAATCGACCAATTATTATATTTTCGACAATTCGACCAAAATGCAGCTAACTCTTACCTAACCCGCATGGCGTATGACGCGAAAGACAACGCGCGTTAATGACGTCATCAATAATGGACGTAAACAAACAGCAGAACAACCGCTAGGCGGAGCTTCGCGATTTTAAGAATATCGGACTAAATCTGCCAAGGGTGAATACAAACGTAGGTAGGTTCAACCTTGGCTAGCGAGGATGGCGTTTATGATACTACCATTTCGGAATTTTCAAAGTTTTTTATTAGAAGGAACTGGTCACTGATGAAGTCAATATACAACTACCATCAAGAATATGATCAGCTTGTCAATCAGAATAGTGCCCACATTAGTTCGTCGGTCTACAACCTGCTCTCTTGACGTGTGTCTTATTATTTGATCGTACTTCAGTGTAATCCGAGTTTTCTCTGATGAGAATCGCTCTTTGATATGTTGATGTCGCTCATTTACGAGCGACATCAACATATCAAAGAGCGAATTTCATTTGAGAATACTCGGAATTATTTCAGCGGGACTCGGTCTTAAGACAAAGTAGTATTCTACTGTCACGAATTTAGATCAAAAGACGTTATATGAATAACGTATTGGATACAAATAAAATAAATGAACATGGTGCGTGCTAAAGAAGTATGAGTGGAGGTTAGAAATGTAATTTTGAGAATCTTGAATTAAATGGAAATTCCATTTGCATTCGTTGCATATTATATGATGCAAGATACCAGAAAACGATTTTATTACGCTTTGAAACACATTTTGAGATACACAGTTTACTATGTATACAGAGAATAAAATAAAAATCACCAACATAAAATATATGTTGTAATTACTATCCTAATATAGTAAATGGCATAATTGAAAATGTAAATTATATCATTAAAAACTCTCTGTGCATGGCAAATGTATAAACAGTCAATCTATCATTGATCAGAAAAGGACATCAGCGGTCAGGATCCTATACCACCCAGTTATTTTTCACATGAAAAGTAACATTCATGACTGCAAACAATCACTTTGTTTTCTAAATATCATTTTTGAAGCTCGTGCCAAAAGACGAGCGTGTGTTATTTAAAACTGTCAACCTGAATAGCATCAATTCTCTCCTGGGTCTCGTTTCCAGTCAACTATTATACCAGGTTGACATACGACATATCCAATCAATAGTAAAAATGAATTTGTGTTTGGAAGGCCTTTGTGAAAATTCTCTAATTCGTAACTCCATGCCCAAAATGATGTAAAAAACTAAAATGTTTGTTAACGACCACCTCATATTACAGTACCAACAGTACTGTTTAATATAATCTTGAAATCATGATCATTGCGAAGTGTTGACATTTTTATGTGTTTTACTTTGCATAAAATATTACGGGAATCATTTAAAAAAAATCTATCAAGACAAGCATCGGATAAACACTATAAGATTGCAACAAATGAAGTAACAGATATAGACCAATGACGCATTGATGATACCTTCTTCGCAAGCCAAGTGTTCTACCTCCACTTTGTTCCTTACGTTCGTACGGAACAAAGTGGAGGTAGAACCCTTGGCTTGCGAAGATGTGCTGATACAAGCATTGATCAAAGCTTGACATCGTCGTTTGATGGATCTAATAGACTTGAACATTCAAGTGTATGAGACTTTCCCTTCCTAGAAAACCAATTCTAACTGTAAACCGTGAAATATTGCCTTGATACATCATCGGTAAAGCCCGCATATATGCGGTATTAGGTCCGAAGTTGGACCTTTCCAGGGGACTGATAATTTTTCAAGTGTTTTGAAGCCACCACGTTACATGTATGAATACAATGGACAATGATAACAACATAAAAAGTAGGCCTCGATATGTGGTATGTGGACATTATGATGTATTTGCGTCTTATAGTTTATCGACGGATCCCTTATTTTCGGTCAGCAGAAGTGAATATGTACAAGATATCAATAGGCGTACATGTAGTTAACGCCATGTTAACACCAATTTCAATTCTTTTTGTGCGGAGGAAAGGCGGCCGTCATAGAGCAGTTGGAAGAGCATAATACTCTCAGTAACGAGGTCCAAGTCGCAGCAACCAAGCTTTCTGACAGCAATCAAGCTTTCTGACATCACACCAACGGTTGGATAACTTTTAACAATATTGTTGTGGTACTGGTGGCATCAACGGGGGAATTCCTAGTATTGTTATTCGAGACATTTCACCAGTGCTTTTTTTCCTAAGATGAATATAAGTAGAGAGGCCATTTAGAACCTTTAGTAATTTAAAGTATATTTGTGCTCTATCTTATCTGTCTTTGTACTTGCACATTTTGACGGAGCGGTGGCAAACTTCTTTCCGTTGAAATGCGCTATATGTTTATAAATTACATGCATGCCTGTCGACATTACTGTCCGTACGTGAGTTTCTCGAAGTCGGACTGAAATACGTTAATAGACAAAGAAGATAGTTCTATGGATGTGCTATGATTCTATCCCGGTATATTTCAATACCTACTAAATGTATAAATAACGTTCTTTATCGCTGTAAAAAAAATCGTTCATCTCAGACATTTGTAAGTGTTGGATTGTATGTTCCTGGCTATTACAAGAAATTAATGCATAAACTTGAGAATATCTTGTTATCAATATCAATGTCTATTGACATTGTAACAACACTCTAACGATTATTACTTTGTCTTTACTACATGATTATGCATATTTTGACGCCTAGTAGACAGTTTACGTTACAGAATATATGAGTATTAACCCTTTCCCGAACAGCCAAATTTTAGGATGATTCACTACAAAAACTGCCTAAAATGACAAAATGGATGTTATGAAAGATAGGATTTGTGTAAAATATGGCACAGAAAATATTGAGACAAAAGGAGAAACGGCTGGTTATCAGCAGTTTCTTATTTTGTTTCAATGTTTTCCCAAGCATTTTCTATTAGGAACGTCAAAACCAGGGACCCGTATTACTAAACATCTTACGACCAAGTTTTTGTGTAAACTGTGTAACAAGACATCTGATTGCACGAGAAATCCGACTGAGCCAATCAGGACTGTTGTTACAAGTTATTATGCAAAAATCAAACGTACGATCGTTAGTAATACGGGCCCCAGGTCTTGTTTGGGATTGGGTTAATACACACTTCCTGTTTGCCTAATTCGTCTAGTATTGAAAATCATAGGCTGTTAACACGTTTCAGATCCTAATAATATGTGTACAGATATTCAAAGTTATTTAATCAATGTTGTCTTTGTATTTTGTCTCGGAACGTTTCATTTCGAAATTGATTTAAACTATAAATGTGAATACAAGATAAATCTGGTTTAAGCACTTATTATACATACCATGGACAGCACTTGCTAGTCATCCATAATTCTGATTGCCTGTCTTCAGGATTATGTAAATGGACAGAACAATATTACAGGTTGCCAAAAAAACACACATACACACACGCGAACACACACGAACGGTTGTCCAACGCTTATCTGATGTTTATTAAACAAGCATTTGACCTATAAAAACATGTTGGTATTGTCCTGCGAGATTAATCCGGGATATCTGCATATGTAATGACCCGACATCGGCAATGTGTTGTTAAGACGCTCAACTAACGGACTTCGCGCACGAAAATTAAGTTGTCCCGGGTTAATTTGGGTGGACAATATAGAGACGCACGTCCAACTCGTCTCGTCAATATAACATCAAAATACTGATTATCATCGATATTGTTTCGTTTTGACGTGTACACGGTGTATAATCACGTGACCCAAAGTTTCCGATAATCTTCAATATCTTTTTAATACCTGACCAATTTGAATTTGGTTGAAGCAGAGAAGGTGGAGAAATGCCAGGAATAAGCTTGAAGTGTTATATTTTTGGAGAATCAACCAATAAAAAAGTTATTGAAGATAAACCAAAATTTTGGTTTATCTTCAATAACTTTTTTATCAAGTGATTTTTTCAAAAATCAACTACGTCCATCTAATGCGAGACGTCTGTCCGCATTCTCTGTTTCAAACCGAATTCAATCGGTCAAGTATTTACAAAATTATTGAAGATTTTCTGAATATATTGCATCACGTGATTGTCCACAGTGGTGTATAACATATATAATAAGTAAAAATGCGTTATTGTTTGGCGGGCACCAGAATATCGTGGGACAAGTATATCATATATATCTTAATTGATTATCAATCATTAATACAACTTTGTTTTGTCCAAATGATTAATTTCTGTTCAGTTTGATTGTTGAACATTTCCATTTGATAACAGTTTCAATGAATGGTCATTTTTAATAAAAGTATTTCAACCATTTAATATTGACTTATAATTGAGCAAAGGTCTGGAAAAAGGCTCTTAATTGCATTTGAGAACAGCATAGATCCAGACCAGCCTGTGCATACACACAGTCTGATCTGGATCTATGTTGTTCTCCAATAGCCTTTTCGTGACCTGTTATACTCACAAGAGCAGCGTGAATCCAATTCAGACTCCATTTAGGTACAGGCTGATATTGAACTATTGTTTTTACAAATACAATTATGATAAAAGACCCTTTTCCAGATCCTGGCTCAATTAGTAAAATGTCTTAAAAATGGAGTGATCAGAATACTTGCCTAAGACAGACCAACTTTGTGTATTTTTATTCAAATAAAATATTTGGTTGATCAGTTTGTCAGATATGTTGAATGTGTCGAAACATTGTATTGTGTAAACATTTATTTGTTGTTGTATATGGCCAAGTGCAAATAAGGTGTGACAAAATGTCAAAAAATGAACTTTTGTTTTTGTATGTTTCAGTTGTTTTTTATGGTAGCATATATGTTCAACTTTGCAAAAAAGTTATGTTTTCGAGGAAATTAAGTCAGATGTAAAAAATATTTGGGCTTTATTTATAATATTTGGGGCATATTTTTCATTTTTTATTGTTTTTTTAAGGAACAAAAACAGTATTTTTTCTCAGAGGACTGTCAATTATATTTTGTTTCATAGAAAGCCAATGCCATATACAAACTTTTTACCCATTTTTTGTCCATTTCATTTGATTTTTTGAGAAAAATATTAAGATAAATGCTTTGAAAAATAATGAGTTGTGAAAACATACTTGTATTTATTTTTATTCAGTGAAGATAAAGCATAATATGTCAAATAAAACAATTTCAAAATAAAAAGACATCATAACTCAATAATAAAACAAGAATTACTTCAATAGTTCGTGTTGTTACATTGTAATATGCGTTTTAAAAATGAACGGATTTGCCGTTACTGTTGGGACACCATTAGCTTCCATGTATTTAGAGCCTTATAACATTTTGAAAGGGCTACTAATCAATGGGATTTATCATCTTGGTGTTTAGATAGGATAACTAAGCATTGATTTCACAGGAAGAAAAAAAAGTTCTGGTTTACATGTATTTCATCATCATGTGAGTGCTCAAAGCCAAATAGTCAACTCTCTGATGGTGTAGCTACCTTAAAAATGGTTAATTGTATAAGAAACAGGTAAAGAAGGGCTAGTTTCATTTAAAGAAAATATACTGGATTCCAGGCAATTTTCCACAGTTTAACTTCAAGCTAAAGTATGTCCCAACAGTAACGGTTTTCTCCCAGCCAAAATATTTAAATCAATGGTTATAATTAAATACATCTTCCAACTCACTGCATTAACCCTGTTTTCAATAGGAGAGGTCAAAATCATTGTATACTATGTATTAAATTGACATGTGCTATTCATTCTAACAGATCTGCTAATACCAGACAACATTTGTTCTCACAATGACAAGAAAATAACGGACTGCACTGGTTGACCAATTATTCATGACTTGAAAGTTACTGCAGTATTTTCAGTATATACTTGTAAATCTCATGACTTTTGCCATTTTCGACAACTTCAGAGAGTAAGATTTAAAATACGTGTGCAAACTAATTTTTGTCTATATAATGGATAGTTTGTATCTTATACGTATATCAAATTATATATGGCGGTATGAGCTTTATAACTCACCTTCAAACATGTACAAGTATATTGTATTCTTTCTTAGGATACATGCATGGCATTTTATTTCAACCCCTTTTAAATACTGTGTTTGGGTGTCAAAGATACAAAGTTTCAGTGGTTAAATAACTTAATAAAAGCATCAGTTTTGACTTGGGCAAATCTGCATCTAGTTGAGGTCTACACAATAAAAAGTGGAAGAAGTTCCTATCTTATCTATCAAATTTAGATTATATCAATTGCTACATGTATTTGAGACATATCTTGTTAATGAGATCAAGAATACATGTGCATCATAAATTGTAAAATTGCTTGCCATTCAGCATTCTGTAGGTCTAATAGAATTATACAATGTATCAGTGTTTAATTTTTTCAGTAATTTTCATACAATTTGAGTCTTTTAATGCACTTTGTAGCTTGAGAAAGGTTTCCTGGCTTGCCAAGTCTTCTTGAAAGTTAATGAAACCATTTTTTCACCAAGTAGCTCCTTGAATTAAATTGTCTAGAAATCTGTCCCAACAGTAACGGCAGCCATTTAATCAATTTAGGCATGCATTTATTATAGTAAGGTTTATACAGTCATTCTTAGTAACTTGTTTTTTGTTCTCAGAGTCTTACAGATTAAATTTAATACATTTAATGCATACTGTCATTTGAAAAGAATCAATTTATAGCTTAGACAATAGACTTTCAGAAGCCATTCTATTAAGGCCTGAGTTTGAACCCCTGAAACGTGTGGCTTATTTGATATTTAACTCGTAATGCTAGTATCAACTTAACATGGATGTCTTGAAGTTTCACAGGACAGCTAATAAACATCTTATATAGTCTATTAGACAAGAGCAGCTTATCAAGAATGTAACCGTTACTGTTGGGACATTTTCCGTTACTGTTGGGACATTGTTTCTCTTTGATGTGCTTGCTGTAAATACATAGATACAACAAAGTATTAAAATGGAAAGTGTTTGACAACCATTTGGGTCAAATTAGGGCTATGAATTAGGCCAGAAATTATCTGTATAATGATAATAGCTATCAAAAAACAACGGCAGGGTGGCAACCGTTACTGTTGGGACACATTTTTGTTAAAAGTAAAAGACTACCAAAATTTTGACATGAAATCAAAAAGAAAAAAGTGATGTAAATCAGAAACTACATCCTTTCCACCATGCATGTGTGTTATAATATCTCATGAACCACTTTCTTTGTGGTTGTGGCATCCACCCAAAGTGAAATACCCAGATTTTGGATTTTTGGCCCATTTTGGGCGTTTTTTAAAAATTTCACAAAAACAAAGAATTTCTTAATTTTTGAAAAATTGTGTTTGTTTTCTCTTCAGAAACTGGCTCTAGATGAGAAATTTAAAGACCAACATCCTATTTATTGCTTAATGAAAAAAATATTTAAAAAACAAAAATGCATTTTTGATCAATGTCACACAAAAAAGCTGTTTTTTCGGCCTTTTTGCGATATTCAATCTTTTATATCTTTTGAACGACTCGAGCGATTTGTCTGAAATTTTCAGCAAAATTAAAAAATGCATCCTTATTTCAGAAAACTAACCTATTTTGATGATACTTGTACAGATGTTTTTAAAATAATTTGCTGTTTCCTGGAACATAGTTTTTGAATGATTATTTGCACTTGGCCATAAGTAGATCTTACTGAGGTTTAAGATAACAATGCTGTCATATGAAACTGCTATCAACCAGAATCACTCATAATGTGACATATGTCTCATTTTCTTGTCGACTTTTGGGAACTGTTGACACATGAAACGCCCAACGAAATGTTTCGATATGCAGATTCCAGGCTTTTGGATGAGCGATTTGGTAATTATTTTAAAATGTTTTCTTTCACAAACCACGTAACTGCATCTTTTGTAAGCTGTGATTACTTGGTAATAGGTAGAAAGAGACGATATATACTGAAACAAAAAAGAAACGCAACTTCATTTTCAATTCCTTCTTACGCAAAGACATCAAATCAGATTAAAACAAAACTTAATACATTTAAAGCAATAACATTTCACCTTGTAAAGTTCACAAAATCTTGTTGGTAGTCAATTTCATTAGTAAGAAAACACCCAGTTTAAACCGAGCGTCAACACAATATGACAAACAAATTGGACGGAGGTCGAAAAAAACAATCTGTTTCGTTCGATTTTGTCCGATATTTGAATGTTGTGAATCCATACGAGTTATTAGCGGTCTCCGTTGCAGTCTTAAAGCTGAAATTCATCTTCGTTTTCATGTCAAATAAGATGAATTCATCTTAAAGAGAATTGTCTAAAAAAAGATTAGCAAAAATTGCGGTTTAAAAAATCAACTCCTTACCCGAGTTATAACCTGATAAAGATACGTGATTTACAGGCGCGCGTAAAACTAAACTGAAATTTACCTGTGGACCAGATATGGATGATGACGTCAATTGTGCAATCCCATTATAGCCGTGTTAACCTTACATGTATAAACGGTCAACTTTAACTTCAAATTGCGGTGACGTTGCAAAAGCAAATATATTAAATAAAAGCATTTTATGGTGTTTATCATTTGGCCATTAAAGTGGAGAAAAAAATGTGACATTTTTTCGTGAATTTGAACAGTAAAATTCAGTTATATTTACATGCCGTGGTCCAAAAATTCTCAAGTATTATACCCTTGATGATAGTGGAAATTTCCGGAAAAGTGCCTTTATATCGCTCTTTTAACCCATTCTCACACATTGACGCTGTTTGACGCCTCACAAGATAAAGGCTTTGTAAAACATTGTGGAAATGAAGAAATTGCTTGTGACAAGCAATTTCTTCATTTTCCACAATGTTTTCTATCCCAAAAGTCAAACAATTTCAAAATTTTATCAAATTGAAAATATCGTCTGCAACTTCTTTCAATTTGGACGAGCTCAAATCTTTGCCGTCTTGTAAGGGGTTTACATGTAGATTTAGGATAAATGTTTCTTGTAAACCTCTTAAAAGATATATAATTATGTTGAGAAGTATTTTAGAAATGTCATTTTCTCCAATAACAAAGGAAATCCAAGTCTTACATGAAATATTCCGTGAAATCTACCAATCTAACGTATGTCTTACACCTTGTATTATATTGTTTTTTTTTTTTTTTGTTTGTTTTTGTTTTTTTTTATTATTATTATTTTTTTTTTTCACACTGAATTTTATTGGGTTGTTCAATTTGGGAAGACGCAATATGGAGCGTTAAAATCTTGGGTAGGGACATTTTATATGCCGTGATGTAACTTGTACAATTTTCAACCATTTCCCAAAGACAAAATTTAAGTCTATTAATATGCGGCCCATTGTAAAAAATACCAGCGGGGAAATGTGAAGTTCTTGGTTATTTTTTTATTATTATTATTTTCCTGACTGAATCAATGCAAAAACTTGTTTGAGAAAGGGTATGGTGAGCTAGCACTTAATTGACATATTTGCATGCAAGTGTCAAACAAACTGGTATAATATGAACTACCGGTATTTGTTTGATGGGATTATTCGTATCAAAGGATTACGTAATAAATGGACTTGGTTGGTATAACACACCAGTTTGCAGGTGCGCTACCAGAACATCGTATCAAGAATACCAAAAAACTTTAGTTACGGCATTTTTGTCGCTATTTTTAACATGACTTACCGTTTGCTTCTTGATCCTTTACCAGATCATTTCTCGATGTTTAAAAAAACTCTCTGTTTGAAATATGGAAACATTAGGAAACACCACTACCTCACTAATTCCCCTTACAATATGAAAATACTGTTTTAATTTACTCTTTCCCATCAGAGATCAGGTTTCGAAATCCACATTAGAAATCGTTTGGGAAAAAATCATTGAAAGAAAAGAAGAAATTGATGACGGTAAAGAATTTCTCACTTTCCCTAAATATTGTCAGTACTAAACCAAACACATTTTCTTTTTTTAACATCAATTACTTGTCGTCTAAAAGCATTTACTCAAAAATTAAAATACTTATCTGAATTCTTCCCAACATAATGTAACATAGTTAAATGTCATTTACTTCAATATTATTCAATATATTTGCGTACTAATTATATACTATTTATGCATGTATTAGGCCATTATTAGGCCTTTAAATTCTTTAACAAGTTTTTGCATTTTTTCAGTCAGGAAAATAAAATACCGAAATAATTTCTAACCAAGAACTTCACATTTCAACGCTGTTTTCTTTAAAATGGGCTGCATATTTTTAGACTTATATTTTGTCCTTGGGAAACGGTTGAAAATTGTGCGAGTTACGTCAACGGATATAAATTGTCCATAACCAAGGTTTTAACGTTATATATTGCAACTTCGCAAATGGAACAGTCTTACAAATTTTAGTTTGACAAAACAATATAATTCAAGGCGTGAGACATTCAAAATATTGGTACAAATCACGGAATAATAAATGTAAGAATGGGATTTCCTTTGTTATTGGAGAAAACGACATTTCTACAATACTTCTCAACATAATTATATATCTTTTAATAGATTCACAAGAAACATTTATCCTAAATATACAGATTAAAAAAGCATATTAATTGCACTATTCAGTAAATTCCCACTATCACCAAGCGTATAATACTCGAGAATTTTTGGACCACGGCATGTTAATATAACTGAATTTTACTGTTCAAATTCACGAAAAAATGTCACATTTTTTTCTCCACTTTAATGGCCAAATGATAAACACCATAAAATGTTTTTATTTAATATATTTGCTTTTGCAACGTCACCGCAATTTGAAGTTAAAGTTGACCGTTTATACATGTAAGGTTAACACGGCTATAATGGGATTGCACAATTGACGTCATCATCCATATCTGGTCCACAGGTAAATTTCAGTTTCGTTTTACGCGCGCCTGTAAATCACGTATCTTTATCAGGTTATAACTCGGGTAAGGGGTTGATTTTTTCATCGCAATTTTTGCTAATCTATTTTTTAGACAATTCTCTTTAAGATGAATTCATCTTATTTGACATGAAAACGAAGATGGATTTCAGCTTTAAACCTATCCCGTAGGTGGGGTTAACGTAATTATTCGGTCCTGCCTTGACGTCATATCTTTTGCACGTCTGCCTCGTGCTCAATAGGTTGTGATCCAATTGAGAGCCAACAATATATACAGTCAAAAATGTGTCGATTTTTTACCCCATCAATGTCTTACGGCAAAATTTTGAATCTTTTCCACCAACAACATCTGTACTGCAGTTAGGCGCTAGTTTTGGCCTAGCTTTGCTATGCGTAGCATAATGAAAAGTGTGTGCACGCTTT
Source organism: Fragum sueziense (assembly GCA_963680895.1). NCBI lineage: Eukaryota > Metazoa > Mollusca > Bivalvia > Cardiida > Cardiidae > Fragum > Fragum sueziense. Next base: position 7,647,229 of record OY804606.1, on the reverse strand, counting down.
GGCGTCTACTTTGTATATGTTCTAGCTAGTGTTTGATTAAAATTTGTTTTGATTGTAGTCATCTAGAAAACACGACAGGGGATAATCAGTTTTTAACAATTTACATTGTATCATGTGATGAATGTACGACATCTGAAGAAAATAGCACTGTATTTATGCGTATGAGCCAATATTTTATTTCGTGGAAATCGCTGTCCTGGCTCATTTTCTCAAAAATGACTTTTCATAAACATGTTCTTTTAGGTACATCGTGTAACGACCATCACTACCAACAATAGAGACAGTTTACTGGGCCTCACAGATGGAATATTTCTGAAAACATTGTACTTTTGTACAGGAAAATGACCATTTTCTCTTGTCCCCGGATTTTTTTTTTAGATTTCCAACTTGATTTTTGATACGAAATAATCGGTACAAATCGGATTTTTCTTCATTTCGTTAATGTTTTATATCTTAAATTATTAATACTGCCGGCCCCTTTTGAGAAAATATAAATACGACGAAGATTTTTTGCCATATATGTCTGTCCCTTGATTTTTTAAAAGAAATGTCCTCGCAATAACTTACATGTGCGTAATCAAAGTCTTTTTGGTTAGATTTTCTTTAAATACAACCCAAACGGAGGTGGAAACACTCATTAAAGTCATGTTGTTTAAATGAAGACAAAGCAATACCTGGTTTCGAAGTTACGAGGCAAATTAGGTGGGCCGTTGGCTGCGTAGACTTAATTTTTCGTTTTCTATACAAAGCGACCAACTAGACTATTTTGCTAAAATCTTAAAAATGTATAGCTTTCCTTATTCAGATGTAGAAGCATATCGTTTCCAGCATGCAACATATTTCCTCCCTAATTATTCCTGTGTGCAATTTGGAGAGAATGGTCGCGGATTTCCTCGCAATAACTGTCCTCGCACTAACGACAATTTTGTTACTGGGAGTACGAAAATTGTTATCGCAAGGACAAAATTAGTTTTTTTGTGTTATATGAACTTGTTATCAAAGTGGCAAAGGCCTTTACGAATAATTGCCTTAAACTATAACAGGAAAGCGACGTATTTCAGCTGAAAAAATATAATTACTGTCGCCAAACATGTATACTGATCAGGTGTTACGGGGCGGACTCGGAGGCGTTATTGAAAGGACTCCTTGCACATTTATGGATTCTTTGTGCCCCAAATGAATAAACTTTATCACGAGTCTAATCGAGATCTTTCGCCAATCACCTTGGAATGTTGTACGAAGGATATAATTCTAGATTAATTGACAAGATTAATTCTAAACGATCGTTACTTAAATGACATTTTCACAATATTGGAGAGACATTATGTACAGTTTCTTTTGATATATTAATTTGTGTATCTTTGTTCCATGCGCTTGGAAGATGTTACTTAGTCTTTTTTTGAGAGTGGTCATGGTAAAGGAGTTCCTGATGCTATGGTAGTGCTGTGAAAAGACGAGCGGATTTTCTTTTTTTAATTTTCAAGGCGATTTACATGTATTGAGTCGAATTGTGCATGTAATCTTGCAATCAAAATATTTCATTTCGAATAAAAAGATGTAATGATTTTTGTCAAATGATATCCTATCTGTGAAGAAGTAAAAAGGAAAAAATCAAATTACTTTATTTCTCATTGTTTTGTTTTGTTTTTGGGACACTCAGAACACTCAACGTCTTACAACCAAGAAGAAGAAGAAGAAGAAGAAGAAGAAGAAGAAGAAGAAGAAGAAGAAGAAGAAGAAGAAGAAGAAGAACAACAACAACAACAACAACAACAACAACAACAACAACAACAACAACAACAACAACAAGATATCATCTGCGAAATGCGAAAAGGATCGAACTCAAACTGTGCAGTCAGACTCTGGTCGAAACTTTTCCCTCCTAAACGATTTGCTATACCTTGAATGTTTTCTACTGTACTCATTTTCCTAATGTGATATTTACGGTTTGACGAGAAGTTACTCATTTTCCTAATGTGATATTTACGGTTTGACGAGAAGGTTTGAAAAAAAAAACCATATTATTTCCTTTTTCGTCATATTTGTAATTGCTTAACTTTCTTCACGTTTTCACATTTTCTCTCAATGAAAACTTGGTTTTGACTTCCTAATTTAGAAATTTCTTGCGACAATACTAAGGTAAGAGAAGTAAATGCTGATTACTAGCTTCGACTCCGTTTACCTTGATATCAATTCATAATATATTGTACACGAGATAAATGTTCATAACTTCATATTTATAGTCTCCAACAGCTTTAAGTTGTATAATCTTTATGCTAGGTTCCCACTGCCTATCAAATCAACTCGACAAAGCCGAATCTAGCGATCGAGTACAGATCAAACTCGATCGCCATTTGTGATCGGGAATGGTCTTGGTAATCGAACTATCTGTCTAGATTTTTTAAATGTCAAAAATATTCGTGTAAGACTAGGTACAAAATTGATCGATATGCGATCATGTATTGATCGGGTAGGCGATTGAGCATATCAGGAATCAATCAAATCTGGAGATCGGTGTGATCGGATTAACATCTTTATATCGATCACATAGACTTTTGCTCAAGTGGCTCCCAACCACATCTCGATCAACTCGATCTGTGCTTCATATGTTCACTCGATCAAATAGACTGTACATTTCTGGTTGGTCGGGTAGAGATCGAGAAAAAGCCATAAGTTGGGAATAATGGGCGAATCTGAGCAGCCGAGGTAATCGATTTGACTTGATCAGTAGTTGTAACCTAGCATAAAATTTTACCGTTTTTAAAGCCTTTAACAAAGAAACTTTTACATTTAAATGTTTATATATTTCACATTTGTATTGATGTTGATATATAATGACCATATTTGAGTCATTACAGTGAAAGAAATGGAAATATAATTAAATATAAGTCCTCGCAGTAATGGTAAATGTCATTCCAATAACAAAGACTTTATCTTCATACAATTACAGAATGGTTCAATAAAAATTATGTGTTTTGATGGTAAAATTGGTTATTTTTTTCAACCTAATTATTTGAAGTTTGAATAAAAGGGTGAAATTAATTTTTTCTGTTTATGTCCTAAAATAGCGTACACCGTCATTGCAATAACTAATATGTCCTCGATGTAACGATGCACTTTAAGCAAGTTATTTCACAAAAAAGACTTCGCTAACGTTATATGAAATATAAAATACAAAAAATAATAACATTTTCTAGAGTCTTAAGTATATGTGCATTTATTTTTTCTCGGATAGAAGCTTTATTACATTTAAAACAGACAAAATTATCAATTGAATTATGAAAATACAATACAAAATTGAAAAAAAGTCAAAAAAATTATTTTTGGAAATCAACTTGAGCATAAGTCCTTCAGTCTGGCTTCTTATCCTTAAAAACATACTTTGAAATTAACTTAAAGCTCGCAACCCGAATTTCTGGATGAAAGTGTGGTTGTTACAGCGAGGACATTTTTTTGAGACAATAGTTTTATGACGGACGATCTCGGGTATTTCCATGTGTATTGGGACGTTCCTGTTGACGTTACTCATTACTTTAAATGTAGTACATTCATCCTGAACCAAAAATTCACAGAAGAAATCGAAAATAAAAATTGATTTTTTTTGTCAGATTTCCACGAAAATAAATATTGGCTCGTATGCATGCAGGTATATCGAAAATGTACTCAACAGCCATTAAAAACATATTTTGTCGAAAATATTATGAAAAATTTGGGTTGCGTATCTTTTTTGTCCTAGTATATAAGAAATGTACCTCGACCAAAAAATCTTACTGTTGTTTGAAACTCATTTCAATAAAAGATTCTAACCACCATCTCTGTTTGCCGTTATTGCATGGAAATTATCTCTTTGGTTAGACTAGTGTATGTCCACGAACCAAATCATTCCTACAGAAGGAATTAGTTTGATTATATAAATATTGCATGTTTTCCAGGTTTGGCAAGACGACAAACTGTGCAGAACAAGCTGTAACATAGGTCAGGCATTATGAATAATGTGTTTCAAATTTACGTACGAGACTGACTTCTAAATTGAAATTTATTTGTCGCAGGTGCAAATTGTTATTTTTTTGCGAATAATGAACTGTTGGAACAGCAAGGGAATGATAGAAAACAAACTATAAGCAACTAAGAGTGTAAAAACGTTCAACAAAGATAATTTTATTATTTCATGCAGATAAATCTAGATGTGTGTTCAACTTTGAAGATCCTTAACTTATGGATCATATTTGCAAAGTTTCAAGACAGTTTGCCCTCTGTTTGGGGTAGAAAAGCTGTTTGTTATTTCGTTATAGCGACATTAGCTACATCACAGGATCTTTCTCCCTTTGTATAACTTTTCAGAGCATGAAAGTAGCTTCAAACGAAATCGATCATTTCGGGTGCATCGAAGATACCACGTGGTTAAGCTCAGAGGCACGTGTGATGCACTTTTTCTTGTCAAAATCCGTAGAATATTATCTAAATTAAAAAGTACTTGAAGCAGGCGATTTGTCGCGGTGAACGTTTCCAAAATATCACACGGGTTATCTACCGTGAATGATGTATTGAAGCATAAACTGATATAGACGCTTGTGTATCTGCAATGTCATAAGGGTGCATTTGTCATGTCTCGGCTCTCTTTTCGATATGGCAAACCTCTGAACTACGAGATAATTAAAATGATCAATACTCCCAGACAATAACAACTGTTACTTTTTATGCTCTAGACTATTACCTGAAATTATTGAATAAACTTGTTGAATTGGCATTGTAAATGATACGGTGTCGTAATTTTTTCATCCTAATTGTATTTGTGTGCAGTTAATGTCTCAAAGAACACCAATTTAACAAATGTGACCCGTCACGCAAAAAGGGACCTTATCAGGTGTCCAAAAATCCAAATTTTGACAAACTTGCCAGAATCAGCACAGGTCAACCAGATACTGTATGCAAAAAATGAACATAAAGTAAGACAGGGAAAACATTCCAGATATAGAAACTTAAATACAAGTGAAAAATGTCGGCCCTTGTCTGGCTGCGCGGACTGCGCAGATAGACTAGGGTCGATATTTTTCACACATCCGATAAGGTCCCTTTTAGCGTGACGGGTCACAATATATACAACTTTTACGACCGCTCGTTCCTTCCAATCATCTCGGTACTAAGGAGTAAATTTTAAGCGGATTTCAACATGTTCTCAAGTCGTGTGTCTAATATACACGACATTTAATAGAAATAAAAATGGCATTTTCACGAAGTACCATTAGTAACCATTAGTAGATAACAAGCCTTTAAATCAAACCTTGGTCACACTTGTAACAGTCGAAATGATGTAATTGTTTTGTTTTGTTTTCTATAGAAATCATCAAAGTATGATTACGACACGACCTAGTGTATCTAGTCTATTTCTGACATTTTTTTTTCTAATAAATCTGATAACAGAAGAATGCAATAGACTGTAATATTTAATTGTCTATTTGGATGAACTTTATGACTCTATGACTAATAATATTATTAACTTACGTGGAGCAATGATGGGCACAAATACCAAGCTAATACTTTGGGTTTATTAGCATGCAAATACTGTAGTGAATACCATTAATTTTATTTTTAGTTGTTTGACAATGAACAAATATGTCTCAAATGCCACAAATTCTTAGTTCCGATATGCCTACCAGTAGTGCTACGCTTTTCAACGAAAACCTCGTATCTGCAGCTTGTTTTAAGCTGCAGATACGAGGTTTTCGTTGAAATGCGACGTTTATTTTGATATAAGGTTCTGTTGAGTAAAGTATCGCGAACGATATTTGACTCGACAAAATATTCTGAACAATCTGCATGCCTTTTACAATAGCCAAAATGAAATTAAACCTGACAAATGCGTTAAAAGGCTTTTATCGTGGATAAGGCAGGCGTTATTTCTAATTTGTTTGTACCAATACTTGAAAGCGAGAAAAATCATTGAACTTAGTTTAAAACAAAAAAAAATTGTCCTTGTTGTATAATTGTTTGCTGTACTTGCTGCACAAACAAATAATTTGTGATATCTATAAATCATTTTGAAACGATTAATATACATGTTGCTCTGAATTGGGAGTTTCTTCAGACGACTCGGTAAAATAAATGTCTATTCAAAGGATCTACACGTACATGCAATATAAAAAGTATAACATTTAAGAAGAAAATATTTTCCCTAGGAGCAATTTTTAAACGTTTGCTATACACAAAAGAAATAATAATAATACAGCCAGAGTATGTCAAATCAATTTGCACGAGAACGATAAAAGCCACTGAGATTTGTATAAGCCTTTAGCAGACATCAGATCATCTTCTATCATTTAATAGATAAATGGTAGACCGAAATATATCTTGGGAGGGCGAGTAGAATAAATAATATACACCTACACAGAGACTTTTACTCACGAGAAATATCGGTATCAATACGCAAAGCACAAGTATTTTCGTCTTTTTATTAATTGGACAAATTCCTTGAATTGCCTCCCTTAAGTCACATACGTTTCCACATCCACATCACATCTAAAAACTTACTGTATGTGTCTCCTAGTTTTAGACGTGCTCTGGCCGTGATGTGGACGCGGAGCTATGTACTTGAACAGCTTTCGCTTTATCCCATTTACACACAATGACGCCTTTTGACCCCCTTACAAGAAAAGGCATGGGAAAACATTGTGGAAAATGAAGAAATTGCTTGTGACAAGCAATTTCTTCATTTCCAACAATATTTACCACACAAAAAGACCAAAAAAATCAAATTTTCATTCAGGTTTAATTGTCATCTGCAACATCTTTGAATTTGGAACAGTCCAAAATTTTGCCATTTGGTAATGGGTTTAAGTAATACCTGAGTAAATAACTATGTGAACAGTAAATGAACGAAATCTGTATAGTGCCAATAGAAGAGTTCAAAGGTTTTTTACTAGTTTTTTACCTACTCTTCCGACAATTTAGAAACATTTTCATAAAAAATATTTAGAATATTCCCCGTAAATCTGAGCACGCCAAATTATTTACGTTGTTACGAAAACAGGCGATATTGCATCTAACGGGACTTACGGACGTCACAGAGTAAATCAAAATGTAACGAATATACCGGAAGTGCATTACCCAGGTCTAACCTTAATATTGTTTCGCGCCACAATTCGCCGGATTAATTTTCAATTATCACATCCGAATATATGTAATTAAAGGCATTCTTGTAAAAAAAAACATGTTCTGACTTTTCATTTGTGACAGTATAGAAGTTGGAATACATATCATTCTTCTCTTACAAAACAAGAATGTTTGAACGAGACATACCTGTACATTTCTGAACCGAGGGGAAATATTTTTATTTTACTTGCAAATGTGTACCCAATTAATCCTTTCTTAAACAATCCCTTAAACTGGCGAATGTACATACATTGTAATTTGTAGTCAAACTATTTTGGTAGAATAAAAATGATACGACATCGACAACAAATTTTGTCATTTTCTTGTTTGGATTCCATGACAATAGAGTTCAGATATTTTTTTTCGGTTGTTTCTTTATTTCTTTGTACCATAAGTCCAATGTGACTTTCTCTATAAGTTAATAATAACGTATTCGTATTTCAAGGAAACGGTTCAAATAGTTACTCATTTTTACTTAAAAACAGAGCGGTAGACAAACAAAAGAAATTAGGTCCAATGATTGGCTTCTTTTATTATTGTGAATGTAAACATGAAATGTCGTAGTATTGATTCGTTCTAGATGTCTATCAAAAGACAAATTGGCCGGATCTAATCGCCATTACAATAAGGCTTATGTGCATTTGTTTTCCAATACAACTTCGATAGCATGTACGTCAATGAAGATAGATGAGGGACATGTGTAGTTTCCTAGCTGCTCAGTACATGCTCTTGGTCGGATCAAATCGTCATTACGATAAGACGTATGTACAGTGAGTCTCCAAAACAACTTAACCCATTACTGCATAGTGACGCCTTTTGACTCCCTCATAAGAAAACGTTTGAGAAAACATTGTTGAAAATGAAGAAATTGCTTGTGACAAACAATTTCTTCGTTTTCCACAATATTTTCTAACATAACATGGGAACATTTGTATAATTTCATCAACTTGAAACTTTCGTCTGCAACCTCCTTCAAATGGGAAAAGTCCAAATTTGTGTTGTCTGGAAATGGGTTAAAGAGCTTGTACATAAATGAAGAAACATTAGGGGCAGATGTAGTTTTCTGGTTGCGCATTAAATGCTCTTTTTGGATGACGATCTGCTCTGGATGATTTTGTTATTTACTGCTCAATGAGAGATATAAATCGTCATTTTTTTCCAAATAGAATCCATTGATTAGTTTTGAAATTTAAGTCAAACACGGAATGTCTGTATTTCTAAAATAAAGGCGAACGTCAGTTTCCACCAACTGTAAGAAACAAAGATTCATCTAAAAAGCAAATAGGTTTCTAGGAATTTAATCTATATTACATTATGGGAAACATTTGTTAAATATTCTGAATACTTACCTATTTCTAAATCTGATTAGGGATTTGGAAAAGAAGTTAAGGGACAATGCTCCAGTTATTCGGAACACTCGGTCGTTACTGTGGAAACTTTAATGTTTCGCACCAAAAATGTTTTGCCACTAGCTTTTCGACAATATGACATGTCTTTTCTAATCACAAATTTTCGACTTTTGGAACGTATTTGTTATGTGAAACTGCTTTGCTCAAGATGGAAACCGATGATTTAGAATAAGACAATTGTAAGTGTGTTTGCATTTACCACTGTTTTGTGTCATTTTATACATGTGTAAATGATAAAAAATGCTGGAATTCACTTACAAGTGCGATCACCTATACATTTTCTACTAGAATTATTACCAGGACATATCGCTTGATACATTGAGGGAGTTTTATCAATTTGAAAATGTATTATGCAGAACTTAAAATAGTTAACAAAAAGTGCACATTTTGACATAAAATGCGTCAGCTTCGATTATCAAATTCAATGTGTGAATATGCTGTTATATACATGAAGACATTCTTATACATCACAAATTTTTGATTTCCTGTTTGATAAAATGTAAAACTAAATGTTTAAAATCGAAACAAGACCGATGTCTATCCATTTTTATTTCACTTTTCAGCTGGTAATAACTAGATTATATTTTTGTCGGACGCGAAGTCTAAGGGAAAGTCATAATCGGATAAAACAAATTACACGAAAAGATAGACATGTAGACTATAAAACGATGTGTATTTTTTATTTAAATATGAAAAAACGAAATTACTCTATACTTGTTTATGAGTGTTTGTAGGTCCTTAATGCTCGTGTGAATTTGATTTGCCAGGAACATGTCCTTCGATTACGTGAAGAAGCCTTTAAATATTTGAGACAAACATGGATTGAGACCAGTCGGCTAAACACGGTATTCGGGAAAAAGGTATTTTCAATGTTATATATGATTTTCTGAACAGATATAGCCTAAAATATATCAACAAAATGCTCATAGTATGAGGCAAGACTAGTTTTGATTTCCAAAAATTTTCATGAGTCAATCGTTTATGATCATTGAGAAATGATTGAGTATGTACTCAGAAAATAGCCATTTTTGGGCGTTATATTGTCTCACCAAAATATTTGTAGAATTCAAGGTACATGTGATGAGTTATATTTGATTGTTTCGAAACAACTTTATTTTGATTTGATAAAACAGTTCCTAAGGTAGATTTTGGTAGTCTATTGTACCAATATTTTAGAGTTGTGTCTAGAAAATGGGACATTTGTAGACCCTAGCTTGAATATGCAGTGTCCGTAACCAACTGTTACAATGGTGATTTTTGAAAGGATCCATTTAGATTAAAACTTCAGTAGTCTAGAATATTACAGCTCTCAATATGGTAGCCTAAATGAAATAATCTGTTTCGTGCTAACATGAGCTCAGGACTTTTTATTGCACTGTAAGGGTTACTGACACTACACAAATAAAAATGCAGCCAAATATCTGATTAAAAAAATTCAGATCAATGTTGTATTTCAAAACAAGTTTAGATTCCTTTCACTAATGGCCTCAGAAACTATTTACACATCAGTTTTGATGATTCAAGTAATGAACTTTTGATATTTCAATCTTTTTTTATGCCAAGAAAGCTAGAAGGGTGGGTTAACCTGGTGAGACACTTTGTTTCCGAATACCGTGTTTTAGCCGAGTGTGTATATGAGCATTCCAGGTAATTGTTTCGTATCACTTGTAGTAATTATGTTCATTCTGTAGTTCAGAATAGTCTCAAATGCCAAATGGGCTTCAATACCACGTCTTAAATCTATTGGTGTATGCGCTTTATAAAGGCATCATTACTGCGAGAGTCTCAATTGTTTTATTGCATAATAACCATAAATACACGTCCGGTATAAACCTTGCTAATAAGTGTGCTCCGTCATAAATGAAATATAAAAGACATATTTTCATAAAAAACGAGACACAGATAGTAAAATTTTACCAGCATAACGTACTTTGTAAAGCCTAGGGAAACCAGAAAATTTAAAAAAAACGATATGCCCGAGAACGATAAACACTCGTTCTCAGAATAGGACGTCGATTTCTGAAAAAGGCTGTCTTCGCTATAAAAATATCTATAAAAATAGGAAATCATTAATAGTTCAAAATAACTTTGCATACCTTCAATATAATTTATAGTACAAATAAAAAATGGGTAAAACTCATCATTGTCTACAACTGTATGGATTTGGGCAATCCATGTTTATACCAAGGGGTCGATTTTTCCCCTGTCCCCGCGCTGTTCGTTGTTGATTCGAAGCTTTTATGGGCAAGTTGGCAAAATGCAAAACAAAAAAGATGTTTTCGAAACTGAAAAATGGCTATGTGCCAACGTGAAAATAAGTATTACTTCACTAATTTAGGTAAAAAGAAATAATATCCGCAATAATATTTTGTATCCGAATTTAGGTAATCTACGTTAAGCGTCATCTAAAAAATAATAAATAATACAAGAACTCCTTTAAAACAACGGTTATCAACGAAATTATCCTCTTAAACAAGCATTTGAATAATCAGACTGCAATATAGACACGCATGTGTTCCATGTTTTGTTTAAAAACACAAAAAACTACCAAGGTATGACCGTTGTCTTAAGCTTGTAATTTACGTTAATGACTTTTTTCCCATACTAGAAGAAATAGAAAAATAACCAATATAGTGGGAAGTAGGATTGAACCTGAGAAGGAAATAGCGGTAATAAATTACTCCTTCATTTCTTTTCCGAATTGTCAATCGAGGAAAGTTTCCTATGCAGTAATTTACGTTATGTAAGCTACGTTAGTGAAAAACGCAAAATTCGCTGTTTTGAGCCCGATAGAGAGATTTATTGGTTGTTAAACTATAAGATATACATACAGATTATGAAAAAATCATTTTACTTGTTTCATTGTCCTACATGTCAGTCTCGTGGAGTGTTATTAGAAATATTTGACGGGTGGCAGAATTAGAGGTAAGTTACATGTTTTTAAAGAATTTCCACAATTTCTTTACGGTTTTGTAATTTTTCATACTATGAAGGATATATTGATATAAAAACTGTATAAGATGTTTTCCAAATTGTGACAACAGACCTGATTAAAGCACACTTATTAACACACACTTTGAATTCGTGTTGAGAATTCTTGACTTACCCTCTAATATTTAATTGTCCATTATTACAGAAACCTAAATGTAACCTTTAAAGAAATGTGGATTGTTTTCAAGTTTAAACGTACAATAATTGTCTGACATATTTTGATTGTAATTTCATTCAAAATATTGAATTGACCTGTTGTGCAAAAAGGCGATAACGTAGCTTTCAAAAACGGATATATATCTGTTCTAAAGCTCTACCAGTATATCTTTAAGATATAATAGCATGTTAACCTATGTTATCATGGGCTCTAGATGTCAATTTTCTAAATCTACTTGCTTAGATATGGATTTTCCACGTAGAATCAAAGTAATCAAACACGAATTCTTAACGTAAATTACCTAAGTAGATAACGTAGATTTCAAATCAAATTTTACAGATTAAAAGTGTCACATTGCACTGAATACATTAATTCTTACTGATGTTTTACTGTTTTGATGCCCTTAAACAAAACGGTCTGAGAAAACACTAAAACAAAAGACAAAAAATGCTGCTATTCAGTTTTTACGCTCTTTTAATAATTATTTTCTAAGCTATATTTCACATGAATTCATTCAATATCAATATCCACTTTGTCATCAACAGAATCGTTTGAATTGCAAGGCTGAGTGTTTGTTGTTTGAGAAATTGTCCCTGTTGACCAGCTGTTGGTTAAGCGTGATGACATTGTACGCAGAATATGTGCCATGTGTAGAAGCTGTCGCACATACACTATTCTTGAAGAGAGCATTAAAATAAATTTAAACACTTAAATGTTCTGCCTCAATGTGTACATTGATATGGATGCGTTCGTTTCTTTCTTTCGTTTTTTTTATATTTTAAAAACAATATTCATTACAAAAATAAAGATCCGCGCAAATTTGAGTTTTGCATCACAAAGCCTTTATAACTATTATATTCATATAAGATTAAATCATATAACATACGCATTCTGAATATGAATAATAACGGGAAATTTTAGACTGGTCTAAATTTAAACCCAAATTTGAAGGTGAAACATACGTTATTCAAAACGGACAGTGTGTAATTCATAACATAGAATTTTTTCATGGAAAGGAGAAAATGCTGACTATTGTCATTTTCTTTTCCGTTATCGATTTGCTTTCGATTTTAGAGGGTGATCAGAACCAGGACTTCGGAAGAAATGTGTTATTATTCTTTGTGTATGAAACTCTCTCTCTCTTTTCGCTTATGCGCATCTATGATTGTTTCGAAAATTTATAAGGAACTCAAAAACCATAATACCTATTCAATAAAAAGGTTTTGATGTTCAGAAAAGAATCGTGAACGTAAAAACAATAGCGTGGAGAATTTCAGTCTATAATTTTAAAATTGCTACTGTTCTTGTTACTGTCTATAGTAAATATAGTTTCCCTAAAGACAATTTTGCATTCATAAATGTCTGAAAACTTCTTCCATGATATTTTTAGCATAGGTATAATCTTTTTCTTGGCACCCCACGGTTTGTTACGCTCAAATAAGTCATTTATAACTTGGTGTAATCTACTCTATGTCGTGATTTAATCTACGTTATGAAGTGGACAGGCAATTTTGAAAGTAAAATGTCGCAAACAGGCACAAAGAATAGATACTTTTCATGTCTGTTTAAATAGTAAATTACATTTTTTACAGGATAACAGTAGTAGATCGACAACTTCATAATCTTAAATCTACTTTTATTTTTAGTTTTGAAAGAATGTGTATTTTCACCGTCGACAGATATATGAAAATAATTATTTAAAGACTGAGAATGGGAATTCAGAATAAAAAATAACTAACCTTTCAGTTAGAATATCAAGAAATATGAAAAAAATCATTTCTTACGGTAAAATGTAAAATAATCCGTAAAATATTGTCAATTATTTACTCATAACGCAGATTACACGTCATTTATACCAGAGTTAAGAATAGTTTTGCAAAAAATAAAAATCATTATATTTGAGTTATGATATTTCGCATTATTGTTCATAAATGTTTGTTCTATGGAATTAAAAAGAAAAACAACGGTTTTGAAGAAGTTCATTTTTTCTCAATTTGCAAATTGGAATCGACGTCCTTTTCTGAGAACGAGTGTAAAAAGCACTTAGATTAGTAAAATCATATGTCATATATAAGATCATCTTTTTCCTTAATTTATATGGTATATCAAAAGAAGTAATAATATATTTGGACAAAGTGAGTAGAATAAATAAGATGTGAAACGGAAAATTGTCCCCAGTAGTCCGTCGGTCGTCGGTCTTTGACCTCGATGTGTGTTACTTGATCATACTGTACTAGTGCGAATCGGTGTTTAGTCCAAATTGTATTCAACTGTCAAGAAGTTAGATAAAAACATTAATGATTATATGAATAACATACTCGATACAAAGAAAATGGATGAACTTTGTGCGTGCCATTGCAGGATGAGGGGAGGTTAGAAATGTAATTCTGAGAATCTTGAATTAAATGGGAATTTCATTTGCATTCATTGCATGTTATGTGATGCAAAATAGCAGAAAACGATTATGTTACACTTTGGCACACATTTGAAAAGCACAGTTCACTATCTTTACAGAAGAGTTACAGTAGAGTTCAATTTTTAAACGAGATTTAATATAGATTGCAAGTATATACTATCCAAAATATTGTGATTTGCATAATCAAATATGTACAATACATTCATTACAAACTCTATGTCTGGTTTCAAGAATATATTTCAGCCAGGATCTGGAAAAAAACGTCCCTTAAGGCTTTTGAGCCAAACATAGATCCAGATCAGCATGTGCATGCGCACAGTCTGATCAGGATCTATCCATATTGTTCTCCAATATCTCCTTTGTGACTTGTAGTAACTTAAAAAAGAGCAGTATTGATGCAAATTGGACTCCATTTGACAACAGGCTGATCATGAAATTCAATTTTGAAAAATGCTATAAGGGACGTTTTTCCAGAACCTGGCTCATTTTATTTAAAGTCAGTCTATCGACAGGAAAAAATAAACACAGATCTAGGCATTTTGCGCAGGGGTCAGGAACCTAACTTACCCATGCTTTTTTGTGCATGAAAATTAACACTCATGCATGTAGACAATCAAACAGATTTCCAAACATAATTTCTGAAGTTCATGTTAAAAGACGCGCGTGTTGTATTTAAAACTGTCAAACTGAATCGTATCAATCCTCACCATGATCTCGTTTCAAGTAGACTTTTGTACAACGTTGACAGACGACATGTCTAATCTACTATATCTATACGGCAAAAAACGAATTTGTGTGATAAGAGACTAAATACCTTGATGACATTTGGCTTTATTAAATATCAATATGTTGTTATATAATTTACTGTAGTTAAGGATAGAAATGTTGTAATATGGAACTGTTATCAACCAGAATCACACATAATTTGACATATACTCAGTTCCAAAAGAAAGTGTGCACTTTTGCGTTTTACCTTTACCTTAATTATCACAACGCCAATGGCAATTTGGGGAGTAAAAGTGATATCATACTTCAGTTTAGACCTTAAAGAAAAATGGCATCATAACAGATGTCGATAGAATTGCTCATATTGCATACACAGAGCCAGATCATTATGGAGTTGGTGGTGTTGAGATTTGCACTCCTTACAGCTTTTCCTGTGGATAGAGTTACACGCTTACATGCCGTTGTAGGGTTTGGCCAGGCCTTCCTAGCCATTTCCACGTTAAAGCTTGAACTTTCTTGTAGACGTTACGTGTACGTCAACGCTAGTAATCGCTATGTTAGTAGTCTAGTAAATTGCCGTCGAACGGTGCAATAACGTTCTAAAGCGAATTTGTTTGCCTTTTAGATGCCATACAAATGACCAATTGCTATTAGAACATAAATACCGTACAGATTAAAATTTTCGGAAGTTTTCACTAGGTTCGGTCTTGCTCATCAACGTTCTTTGTAATTCGTTTCACGCTAATGCACTATGTACAAATGTAAAGAACATGTGATTTTATGCTACAATATGCCAAAAGGAGTACAGCGAGTTTATTTTCTGATCGATAACTCATCCAGCGCCTGAGGCATACGTAAAACACTAAAAATGCAAAATCGCAATCAAGCCGAAAATTCGTGCGTGCTATGTGATTTCTTCATCAATATATCGTTTGTCAATAGTCTTGAGATGTGTCGTACAAAAATTCCTCGCTGTAGACGGTATACTTTTCGATATATTCAAAATTTAAAAGTGCACACTTTCTTTTGGAACTGAGTATATATCTCGTTTTCGTGTCAACCTTTGAGAAATGCTTACACACGAAATGCCAAATGAAGTATCTTGCTCTACAGAATATAGATTTTGGGGTAGAGTAGTTTGGTACTTAATTTGAAATCGTGTCTTCGAAAAAGAACCAACGCAACCCAGCTTTTGAAAGCTGCAATCACGTGGTATTTAGTGGAAATCGACGATATATGTATAAGAAATGTACCCTGATCGAGAATTCTTACAGTCGCTTAACCCATTACCACACAGTGACTCCTTTTGACTCCCCACAAAAATGGCTTTGGAAAACATTGTTGAAAATGAATAAATAACTGCTTGTGACAAGCAATTTCTTCATTTCCCACAATGTTTTCTATCCATAAACACCTAAATATAATACATTTCATTCACTTGAAATTGTCGTCTGCAAAACCTTTGAATTTGGACAAGTATAAAATTGTGTCGTTTGGTAATGGGTTAAAACTCATAAGAATAGAATTCAAAAAAGTGAATCAACTCACCCTTCCTCTATCATCGCCGTTATAGCATGAAACGGAAACCAAACGAATCCTAAACAAGATAATTGTTTGATGTTAATTTTTCGTACGTTTCCCAGGTTTGGCATGTAGACAGAACGAGCGCAAAAATCTGTCACAAAGATTAGACGTTATGAACCAATTTACGTACGGGGGTGACTTCTAGACTGAGTTTAAAATTAATGTGTCGCAGGTGGCAGTGGTCATTATTTGTGATTTGTAGACTATTGGAACATCATGATGTCGGAATTTACAATGTACATTGTACGCATAGGCAGATACGATTCCAAACACGTTTGAAAAAGTTATAATTGTTTGTACAGATAACTATTTATTCAACTTTGAAAACATTTCACTCAAGGTTCATATTTGCAAAGTTTCAGGAAAGTATTCCATTCGTTTGGGAGGACACAAGCTTTTCGTTGCTTCATTAACTATTTCACAGGCTATTCCCATCTCTGTTTTACTTTGCAGAACATGAAAGTAGCCATGAATTTAGGATTGAATGACCGGCTGGTGTAGAACTGTGTTTGTCTGAACCCTTTCCTGAACGACAAAATTTTGGGCTGTTCCAAATTGGAAGATGTTGCAGACGACAAAATGGATGTTAATAAAGATTGAAATTATGTGTGATATAGCCAAGAAAATATTGAGGCAAAAGGAGAAACTGCTGGTTATCAACAGTTTCTTCTTTTGTCTCAATGTTTTCCCAAGCCTTTTTTATTAGGGACGTCAAAACCAGGTCTTGTTTGGGAAAGGGTTAATTGTCATAAACATTTATTTGTCTTGGTATGGCAAACTTCTGAACTACCAGATTAGTAAAATGATCAATACTCCTAGACAATATCAACTGTTACTTTTTATGCTCTAGAATATTAGCTGAAATTATTGCAGAAATTTGTGATTACTTTGTTGAATTGACATTGTGAATGACACCGCATCGTGATTACTTCATTCTTATTATATATTTTTGCGAATTTAACGTCTCAAGGATCACAAATGTACCAAATATGTACAAGTTTTACGACCGCTCGTACCACCCAATCATCTCGGTACTAAAATGTAAAAAGGAGTAAAATTTAAGAGGATTCCAACATTTTCTCAAGTTGTTCGTCACATATACAAGACATATAATGGAAATAAAATCAGTAATTTCACATATTACTAACATTTACCAATTACCGAACGATCAAATTTTAGACTGCTCCAAATTCAAAAATGTTGTAGACGACAATTTCAAGTAAAAAAGATTGGTCATTTTGGGTAGAAACCATTGTAGAAAATGAAGAAATTGCTTGTCATGGCTTGTTTCAAAGCCATTATCTCTAAGGGAGCCAAAAAGAGTCATTGTGTGGTAATGGGTTAATCCGTGGTAGATGACGAGCCTCAAAATATTACATTGGCCGCGCTTGTAACAGTCGAAATGCTGTAATAGGTTTTTTTTTCTATAGAACCTATAGTATGATTCCGACATGACCAAGTTCATGTAGTCTATTTTTGACAATTTGTCCAATATATATGGTAACAGAAAAGTTCACTAGATTGCAATATTTAAATGTCAATTTCGGTGGATTTTATGACCTCATAATTAATTTACATGTACATATGTGGAACAATAATGGGCTCAAGAGCCAAGCTATACCTTGGCTTATTAGCATGTCAATATTGTAGTGAATAGAATGTACAATTAAGTTTATTTTTAGTCGTTTGACTCATTTCAATGTACAAGTTTGTCTCAAATGCTATTAATTCCATTTTCCGATATGCTCATTGACTAGTCGTCAATCTATTTTTCCAGTCTAACTTTTTTTTCGGACTGACTGTTTTCGCGCATTATTTTATCCTGTTTTGGCTTAATCACTACGCAGTGTGCATAATTCTGAAATCCCGTCGCCAAAATGTAGCAAGCATAAAATAGCAATTAAAAACTACATTGACTACAAAATAAAGTTTACTTTTCGTCTCATTTTTATCAAGTGAAAGAATGAATGCGTATCAGATTATTCATTTTATTTGATGCAAGCATGTGAAGCAACACGTGTCTGCATTTTAAGCGCGCTGAGTTCTTGAAAAAAGTTAGCGCAGATTGCCAAAACCAGATAGGTTGTAATAAACTTTAGCGGCCTCGTAGTTAGCGCAGAATGCCCAAACCAGATAGACGGCAATAGACTTTAGCGGACTCTATCGGTATATATGACAGATATGCCTACTTATATTAATTTTGATATCAGGTTCCGTTGAAGTACAGAATTGAGAACGGCATTTTGAACACGCCGCATGCCTTTTTTAGAATAGCAAAAGGAAATTAAATCTGAAAAATACTTTTATCATGGATTAAGTAGGCGTTATTTCTAATTTGTTTGTACAAATGTTTTGAAAGCGAGACAAATCATATGAACTGAATACTAAATTGAAACATAAACATTTGCCGTTAAAGTGTATTTAATTACCGAATTATAATGCACAAATCATTAGTTTTTTTCATGTTTTTAAACCATCTCTGAACGACTAATTTACACGCTGCTCTTAATAGGGCGTTTCTATAGTCGAAACGCCAAAAATGTGTGTATTCAAACGATCTGTACGTACATGCAAAATGACAAGTATTACATCAAGAAGGAAATAGCATCCCTTCCTTCTGAGAATAGTTTAAGCGGTTGTTATACGAAAAGAAAGAAGAATATGACTGCCAGAGAATGACAAATCGATATGCAAGAGAACGATAAAAGCAACTGAGATTTGTAAAAGCTTTTGTCCGACATTAGATCATCTTCTTATTCATTTGAATGATGAATAGAAGACCGAAAAATATATCTTAGGGGAGTGAGAAGAATAAGTACTATACACATTTACAGTGCGTTTTATTCTATGTGAAAAAATGGGTTATATCGATATCAAAGTAACTACAAAGCACAGATTTTTCGTCTTTTTATTAAATCGACAAACTCCCTGTATTGCTTCCCTAAAGTCCCGGTCACATACGATTCAACGTCCATAGCACGTCCACATCAACTCTAAAACATACTGCACGGGCCCCCTCGTTTTAAACATGCTACGGCCGTGGCGTGGACGTGGAGTGGTGCATGTGACCAGTCCTTTAATAGCAAGATTTTTATAAAAATATACAATAATAGCTCTTCTACATATATGTATCACCACCACTCTTGTGTTGCGGGCCTCATTATTTGATTATACCGGTAGTTATGCTCACCGAAAGAATTTTCAGGAAAAGCACGTGGTCGTGTTCTTCCCGGCCATCCGCCCCTCCATCCGTCTAAAGCAAGTATTCCAAAACCGCTGGGCTAAAATGCATGGAATTCATATATGAACTTCATACTATACTCGACAAAACT
The DNA here is from genome assembly GCA_963680895.1 of Fragum sueziense. Taxonomy (NCBI): domain Eukaryota; kingdom Metazoa; phylum Mollusca; class Bivalvia; order Cardiida; family Cardiidae; genus Fragum; species Fragum sueziense. The sequence continues at coordinate 7,627,465 of OY804606.1, read as the reverse complement.
GCTAACGCATCACTCATATCTTTGTTAATATTTTTTTAACAAATCAACAGAATATTTTCAAAATTTGCACATGCCGACTACCACCATTTGATAACAAGCCTATGAAATTTCATGGTAAATGAGGTAGATCTAGGTACCTAAATCTGATCAATCAAAACATGAAAATACAATGAGGAAATGTCGTAGGTGTATCCATTTTGTTTACACATACGGCATTTTTACATTCTATTGGCCGATGAATTTTACCGAACTCCTCGCCTCAGCTCTCAAACGTGCATGATTTAGGATAGTTTTCTTGTTGGACAACGCAGGAAAGGCGCATTGTGCCTCATCGCAGGCACACTGTACCTTTTCTGATTTGTACAACGCAAAATTTCATGGAGATCCCTAAAGTCAGTTTTGTGTTTCGTTTCGACAAAGCTGATTGCACGATGGGACACAAAACCTGGTGATGCTTCTTTTCTCAACACAGAAACATCTTAAAATGAAGAAAAACATCCTTTTTATTTCTTGACAAATTTGCAATCTAAAAAGCGAAGATGTGATTACAATACAATACTCACGATTTAGAAGTTTATCATCCGACAGGAAAGAAAATAATCCAAAATATGCACTATTTGAGTGTTGATGTTGTTTAGAGTTGATCGCGTGTTCTATGAGGACATGTGACCGCCTTTTCAAATATTGCCTAACTGGAACACCTTTATTTATGAATGAAAATTACGTCATTGTGTAAAGATGGTTGACCAATGAAATCAATGCCCATTGACCCGATTAATTACTATCGTAGTATTATAGTATTAAAGTCTTTTTCATCATGTGCAGCCTTATGGTTATGGCCCCCCCTCATCCCCTTTTGTAGTCATTTTACCCTCGTCTTTAGAATCTCTTTAAAATAGATGTGTAGAACTGAAATATTAATATGACCGTCACCGTTTGTAATGTATGAGTATTGTTTATGTGTAATTTGTTCGTATATCATGTTGTATATGATTTGAACAATAAAATTATTTGATTTGATTTGATTTTGCTACAGTCTGTTCTGAAATATCGCACTTTTAATAAGGACACCCGTAATTCTAAAATTCATAAAGTCTGAAATTTGATTAAAATGGGAAATTCACGAATATCTTTCAAACCCTTTGTATTAGCTGATAGAGTCCCTGTGTATAAAAGTTACCATTCCTTAAACAAACCGACGGCTTTAACACGTTTGTGGGTGCGTAATTTATTAACGCAGAGGTAATGTTACATTACTAGTGTCGTTGGTGTCATTGTTGGCGTCGACGGCGACGTCGGTTACGTAGACAAAAACGTATCGGTCTATATCTTATGAACTGTATGAGATGCAGTCTTGATATTTCACACATAGACAGGTCTTACAAAGACATCTTACCTGAGACAATAAAATTTGACCTTGTGACCTTGACCTTGAAAATTTGACAATTTCTTATAAAAAGATGCGTCTATGCGAGCTACGTTGTCTGCGAACAGCCCTTGTTACGTTAGATAAGGACTTGATTTTTTCAGATTTCAACTGCACAATAAACCAGCTTTCAAAATCAATTTAAACAAAAATGAATGATTGAAAAAGATTACAAGTTACACAAGCCAAAAAACGGTTTTGGTCCTCTTTTCGCATGACGCGGTCACATAAGAGGGAAAACTTGGAAAAAGTTTTTTGAGTGAGTGCAAAAACTTGTGGGATAAACATATGCCAAATTATAAATCTAAATCTTTGACAATTAAGAAGTTATGCAATTTTAAAAAGTGATGCGTTAGCTCTTTTGTCGAGTATATATATAATTCAAATATGTATTTTGTCTGTTTCTAAATATGAGTGTGCGTTGCGCAAAAAGAGGCTTCAGTGTAGATTTTTTTTCCAATTTCTTTAAAAAATTTGATCTGAATTGAATGGCAATTTGTACTTAATTACTTAATGAGACGCTCAATGCATACCCTTTTCATAATTAATGTACAGCAAATATGTCATTCGAAAAGCGGAATTCATGTATGATAGATTCGTATCTATATAGATCTATATACTTCTGTCAGTCCGTAAAGAGCCAATACACAAGAACCCTTTAGCCAGAGGGGATAGATAAACTTTTTATTGAACATTTCTTAGATTGTCTCCCAGTTCCTTAATCTAAGGTCGGGTCACAAAAAATGGAGCTTTCATATGGAGATTAATTGCTCTGCGATATATTCTAAGGCAATAATCAAAATCTAATGAAACGTCGTACTTAAATCATAAACTATTTGTTATCTCTATGTAAAAGATCAAGGGAAAATGGGCTTGATATATAATAACAATGTATATATTTTTTAGTCTGTCCGAAGCATTTCGAACTATTTACCAAATTTGATAAAAGTTGATATATACATATATAACACAGTTGAATAATTTTCAGCATGATCGGAATCACACATCTTGTATGTTTGTAGTAATTACTGTTTGTTGTGTACAGCCTGTTTTGTAGACAAATGGTACACAGGATTTTGTGCGACAAACACTTATTCAGGGAGCATAAAATGTTTCTGACGGATCATGTTTAAGTGGGCTTCAATGATTACAAATCTAGTTCACAGGAGTTTTCAAATAGCAATGATTTAAATGAAAAACACATTATATGAACAAATGATAGGTCAACAAGAAAATATATTAGTATTGTGCGTGTTAGACAAGCATCAGATGAGATGAGACATGTACAAGACTCTTGAATTAAAAGGAAATGAAATTTGCATACATCGCGTATTTTGTGATGAGAATTCCTAGACAATGATTATTTTACACTTTGACACGAACTTCCAGATGCATAACGTAGTATCCGTTCAGTCAAAATGTTTTTAAAGAAAGGTTAATTACACTATTGTACCAGTTGTTAATACCTGCTATGTATATAAAATTCCATTGCTTTAGGTCATAAAGTTTATGAGCAAAAATGCACCGACCTGCTATATTGGTTACATACAATCAAATCATTCACTAGAGAATGTAAAATTTTAAACAAGAGGTTGCATTTCAAATAATTCTGTGAACCAAATGTCAAAAGAAGAGCGTGTGGTATTTAAAACTGTCAACCTGGATATCATCTATTCCCCCCTGGGTCTCGTTTTAAGTCAACTATTGTACGAGGTTGACAGACGACATGCCCCCTCTACGACAAAAACGATTATGTGCGTTTTGCAACTAGGGAACTTTATAATAATTTCTTTTGTAGCAACATCGCCACCATGTTCAAATGTCATATACACATGTAGAAGCATTCCGCTCTTTCTAACCGGTTTTCGCATGTGAACATACATTGACATTAGGATAGACTTTCATTGCTGTATGTTCAAAGTAGACATAAGTTGGAATTACCGTCGCATACATTTGTTCGAACAAACAGTCGAACAAAAACATTAATAGACAAAGCAGATAATTCTAGGGAATTTGGTATTATTCTACCCCGATGTATTTCACTACATAATATATAGAAAAATGAAAAAAGGTCATGACAGTGAAAGAATGTTGTTCCCAGACAATTGTAAGTGTTGGATTGTATGTTCCTCGCTATAAGCTGAAATTAATGCATAAACTTGAGATTGTCTTGTCTATTGATAGTTGTAAGACGACATTCTCTCGAGTATCACTTTGTCTTTATTACATGATTATGCATGTATGGATACTTTGAGGAAATACCTTACTCACTATATATTGTAGTTATCACCCAATGTTTATCATTATTATTATTTTCTTAATGGTCTAGTATTTCATAATAGGTCTACAGGTAGGATATCTATTCACGAACAAACTACGATTGTCATTGTTTTTAAAGCATAAAAATATCAATTAGATAGAAAAATCAAACGTATTGGTTCGAGATTTTATGGCATTTCAAAAAAGATTGATTATATTTTCTACTTTTACATTTAATTTTAAATTTATAAATATGGTGTATGACATGCTTGTAAAATTACATAGCATTTATAATTTAGCGTAGCCAGCCCTTACATTGATAGTGTATCAAAAAGTTTGCTTAATAGAAAAGAAGAGCTATTACATGATGCCAAAATGCGCACAGGAAAGCTTTATTTTCCTTTAAAAATCGATTATCTTTTAGTCTTACATAATGCTGTTCATGTCGATTGTGAATCTCTAATAAAGAATCTGATAACAAAACAAGAGAGCCATGGCCACAATGTACGCCGCCCCGGATACGAAGTTTTAAGGGGGCATACATGTAACTCCAAAAATCCTTCCTTCCTCCACATTTACAAATGGAGGTGATAACATTAACCAAGTTTAAAAACGATCCAGCCAGAAACTTAGGATGAGTTGCGCATACAAGAAAAATGGACGGACGGACAGATGGAGCGTATGAAAATAAAAAAAAACAATAGATCTAATACACTTTATGTTGGACTATTATGTTAGGAATTTGATTTTTTGTACGAAAACTCAAGAACGGTTTTTATAACAAAACAAGTTTAACTGGATAATATTTCTTCATTAAATTGAGCATCTTTTGGTTGGCCAGAACATAATTTCAACGTATGTGATAAATGTATTGTCATCTAAAACTGTCCGAGCTAGGTCTCGGTTTCCTGCCAACCACTGCAAAACTCTGACAAATGGCACGTTACATGTAAATGAAATGATTGTTTGCCTTGTCATTTGTAGAGGTTTAGTGACAGATGGACTTAGTACTTTTGATATATGTTTGAAAAATGCACTATGATCTGACAGTCGCGCTTAAAAAGAAGTCAATCGAAAAATTCTCGAACGTGTATCTGTACATAATTTATCTCTGATGGATATTAAATGAATTTTGAATATAAAAAGGCTTTCGTTTGCCTAAGATAAAGTAGGGAAGTCAAAGCGACACATGAAAACTGAAACACCACAGAAAAACCAATAGAGTTAGATGATTAATTTGTAACCCATCACACTAAAATTGATCTTATCTGAACTCCAACAAACACTAAGTCAAACTTACAAACTTGTAAATCACAGCACAGGTCAACCAGATACCGCAAGTGAAAAATGAACATATAGTAAGATAGGGAAAACATTCTGGATTTAGAAAATTACTTAATAGTGTCGGCCCTAGTCTGGCTTCGCGGACTGCGCAGACTGACTAGGGTTGATATTTTACACACTTCCTGTAAGGTCCCTTTCAGCGTCACATATTTGAAAATGAAGAAAAAACACTTTTGTTTGACTAAGATAAAGTAAGGAACCAAAACACCATATATAACCTGAAACACCGCAGAAAAAATAGTCGATTCGATGATTAATTTTAGTATGTTTCCTGGGTCTGGCAGGATAACAAATTTTGCGGAATAAGCTGTCAAAGAGATCAGAATTTATTAACCGTTTGTTCATAGTATACCACCGACGGTGACTTCTAGATTTAGATTAATGTATCGCAGGTGCAAGTCGTCATTATTTATGAGTGGTAGACTAGTGGAACAACAGGGAACTGTCAATAACAATGCATCAACAACTGACCAATATTGAAAATATGATAGAAAATACTAAAGTAAAAATAACCATATTTTACGTCTAGGCTCATAGCAAATATTGTATTTAGTGTGACTAGTGCACAATATCTGCAGATAACAAAGTACTTATATAATGTCGACTGTGAATCACGGATAAGTATGAATATGTACATATCACATGATTTGGTTATAAGTTCGACATGCCTTTTTAAATATCTATTATGAATCAGTCTTTAAATTTTGTCCCGGAAATGTCACAAACATGTAAATCTTTATACAATGTGTAACATGGCAGGTCGTGATTCTTACATGAGCATTGATAGAATTAGATATATGAACTATATAATGTCCATAATGTGAATGCGTAGTACTTGAACAGCTTCCGCTTTAATATTGTTTCGCGCCACATTTTTCCAGATTAATTCTTTATTCTCACATCCGAATGTATTTAATCAAGGGCATGGTTGAGAAAAACATATTATGACTTTTCAATCTTGGCAGTATAGAAGTTCAAAGAACTGTATTTCTCCTCTAACCAAAACAAGAACGTTTGAACCAAGACTTATCAGGACATTTCTGAACCAAGGGAACATTTTCTAAATTTGCTAGAAAATGTATTCCCAATTTTCCCTTTGTTAAGCAACCAATTAAATTGGACAATGTACACGATAAGTATTTAGAAGCTCTTGACGGAAAGGAATGATACAGCGACAGCACACTTTGTCATTTTCCATTTTGGATTTCATGACTACATAGTTTTTTTTACCGCAATATGACCGTCTCTCTAAATCTTTCGTCCAAGTTAACGTTTACGTATCCGTATTGCAAGGAAACAGTAAGAATAGTGACCCAGTTTTTCTTGAAAATAAAGCGGTAGACAAACAAATTAGGTCCCATGATTGGCTTCTTTTGTTATTCTGAATGTAAACATGGAATGTCGTTGTATTGATTCGTTCTAGCCTTTCTCTCAAAAGACAAATTGGCAAGATTTAATCGCCATTACGATAAAACGTATGTGCAGTGAGTCTCCTATAGAACTTTAAGAGCGTGTACGTCGTTGGAGAAACGCTAATGGCAGATGTAGCTTCCTGGACTCATTACATGTTCTGTTAACGACCAAATATGGATGTTTTTATCAACTACTCAATATCAAATACTATATAGATTATTGCGGCGATGAAAACAGAAGCATAAAGCCGGACAGGATTCGTTTAATCACATCAATGATTATCAGGATTCGCACATCTATGGATGACATCCATATTACAGGTATCCGCAGTATCCGAAGACTCGGTAGAATCCGTCGAACTGCAAAATAAAAAGGGAGCTTAACGTTACCGCCTGAATTATACACGCAAATTAACACGTGTTCCGACCGAAAGACAATCGAACGAAAACCGACTCGATAAATCGACAATACAGCGATACCGGACAGACTGACGGACTATCGACGAAGAATATGAACGGACCATTCACTATGACAGTGAATTGTAAAGGTATTGACGCATAATTACCTCTATAGCCTTTAAAAACATCGCCACAGGAAAGTTTTCATTTTTTTTTTGGATTTTCGCAGATCGCAAATACGCATGCGCAAGCGGATATTCTTATAGAACAATAATACCCGGTAACTATTACTAATGTAATCCGGTAAAAATATCCGGTATCCAAACTAAGGCAGTAACATGGCTCCCCAAAATTAGCAGTTCACTAATTTTTAACTAGCTATTACATAGGCAGAGTAAACCAGAACTCTGAAATCAATGATTGCAAATAATTGCAATAAATCAAATTGCCTCAATTAGATTATGTTGCAATACTACTTAAAAAAGACGCAGCAAGCAGAGATGCAGCACAATTACGCAGTTCTAAACGCAAACGCATAATTGCAATCAAGGGTTCACAGGGTTCTGTTTTACTATTCTCATTATTCTTAAACACTGTAAAGTCTCTTAAAATTTGCTCATTTAAAGTCAAATATGCAATTACCTTATTGCTATTTTGAAAGCAATTGAAACCATGAATTTTAGTGAAATTCTTCAACAATCTTGTTTAATGGAACCACAAATTTAATGGCTTGTGGTGACGCCACCTTAAATTAGTGATTTCACAAAACAATAGAAGACTTAAAACACATGTAAACTGCAGATTTCAAGTTTAACACTGATAAAATTCAAACTATGTATGATATTTAAGAGTTTCTGTCTATGGCTCCTTGACGGGGAATAAACCCTCGATATACGCATGTTTAACTTTGTTAGTCAGAGTCATTTTGCTTCAATAACACAAGTTTATGGATTGGTCTTTCTAATGTGACCAAACCATGGACGTCCTTATCTTGATTGTCTAATGATCTTGATGGGACTGTAACTGTGACCTTGCGAACTAAACCGTCGTCGTCTGGGATCGCGTTGCTAACTCGTCCAATTCGCCAGTGGTTCCTGGGGAGATTATCGTCCTTTATCATAACGATATCACCTTCTTCCATATTTCTCTTAGTTTGAATCCATTTACTTCTACTCTGTAGATTACTCAAGTACTCCTTTCTCCATCTGTACCAAAACTCATTGGCTAGGTACTGAACTCTTTTCCACCTTTTGCGAATGTACAAGTCAGTTGATACGAATGTGCCGGGAGGCGGTAAAAGCACTTTGGATTTCATCGTTAACAGGTGATTAGGAGTCAATGGAGCACTAGATAACGGATCATTGAGATTTTCGACACAAAGCGGACGACTATTCACAACTGCTGTTACTTCACAGAACAAAGTTCGTAGAGTCTCATCGTCAAGCTGTGTCCCATGTTGCTGAAGTAATCTGGAGAGAACATTACGCACAGTCCTGATTTGTCTCTCCCACACGCCACCCATGTGGCTAGCAGATGGCACGTTGAACTTGAAGGGAAAATAGTCACATCCCTCCTTATGTAGGAAGTTTGTACTGGAATCAACGTTCATGCGCGATAACTCTAGTTTCAACTCATTCTCGGCACCGATAAAGTTCGTACCTCGATCCGATCTCAATTGGCGGATAGGGCCCCTCAAGGAGAGAAAGCGTCTCAAAGCATTTATAAATGAATCGGTCTCAAGACTGTTTGCAATTTCCAAGTGAATAGCTCTACTTGTAAAACATGTAAATAATACACCGTAACGCTTCAGCTCCTTTCTGCCTTCTTTAGTCAAAAAGGGCCCAAAATAATCAACTCCACAGTATGAAAATGGTGGAGTAGGTTCAACCCTATCAACAGGCAAATCTGCCATTTTCTGAATTTCAGTCTTTCCTCTTAACTTACGACAAGTGACGCAGTGATACAGTAATTCAGAGACTGCAGAACTACAACCTAGTATCCAGAAGCCATTGGCTTTTATTTCATTTACTGTCATGCCACGACCTTGATGCTGGACACGATCATGAAAATGTCTTATGATAAGATTTGTGATATGTCCCTTTCTAGGTAGAATAATAGGATGATTAACATGAAAATCTTCAGATGAGTTTGTCATTCTACCCCCAACACAAATCAAACCAGATTTATCAATAAATGGGTTCAACTTGTATAGTCTGGAGTCCCTTGTAATAAAAGGTCTATTTGTGTCTTTGTCAGACTGTGGTCTAGTCAAGATTTCCAATTCTGTCTGGAAACTATCTTCTTGTACCAGTCTAATAATTTCAGCTTCAGACTGCTTCAAGTCTTCCACTGAAGGAGACGAAGTGAAAATTGTCTGTCCATTGGGTCTTGCGCAAGTCAGCAATATTGATTTGTATCTCAAACACCAAGCAACTGCCCTCACAACACGAAACCAGTCTGAAAAGTACTCCAAATTGGTCAAAATAGAGTCATGTCTAGTTGGGAGTGAGCAAGACATGAAACACTGGTTTCTTTTCACTTCAGGATCATTGCTCATGTCCAAGTCATGATTACTGTCACTTACTGGGACAAAATTTGAATCCCAAAGAAATTTTGGACCACTAAACCAGTCAGATTTCTTCAACTCTAAAGCAGTTGCACCTCGAGATGCTATATCGGCTGGGTTATCTTTAGTGTCAATGTAATGCCATTGATCTGGTCTGGTAACATTTCTTATCTATTGCACTCTGTTTGCAACAAATACTTGAAATCTCTTAGAGTCATTTGAAATGTACCCTAAAACCACGCAACTGTCTGTGTGAAAAACATGATATTTGAATGCGCAAATCGTAACTCGACAGGCTCAAATATGTCTTTGTACGGTAATTCAGCTTGCAATGAAGTGCTTACTCTCACTGAAACCAAAGCTGCTGTCAATTCTAGTCTTGGGATAGTTGTAGTCTTAATCGGGGCTACTCTAGATTTACTCATAAGTAGCGAACAATGTACATTTTGTTCATTGTCTACAAGTCTAAGATATGAACATTGTCCATAACCTATGGTACTAGCATCTGAGAAGTGATGCATTTGCACTGATTTTACCTGACCAATACTATCAGGTTTTAAACATCTCTTGACCTGAATGGACTCAAGTTCAAAGAGGCTATTTCTCCAAAGTTGCCATTTCATATGCAACTCATCAGAAATTGGGTCATCCCAGTCCATATTGTCAGCACACATTTGTTGTAAAATTTGCTTACCCCTAAGAATTACAGGTGATATGAACCCTAGGGGGTCATATATGGAACTGACAGATGAGAGGATACCTCTCCTTGTCAAGGGTGTATCCTTTAATTGGATCCTAAATTCAAAGGCGTCTGATTCTATGTTCCACAACACACCAAGTGTACGTTCTATTGGTAAAGAATCCTTAAATATGTTGATCTTACTCAATTCACTAGCCCTATCCCCTTCAGGGATCTGAGCTAAAACTTCTTTAGAATTACTGGTGAATTTGTGCAAATGTAAACCACCCTGTTTACACATGTCCTGACAGGATCTTATCATTTTGACTGCTTCTGAAACTGAAGGCAACGACTTAAGACCGTCATCTACATAAAAGTCATTTCTGAGAAATTCTGCTACATCTTTGCCGTATGTGACTTCGTTGTCATTAGCTATCTGCTTCAAGCCAAAGTTGGCACACCCAGGCGAAGATGTAGCTCCAAAGAGATGGACTCGCATTCGATATGGTGCAGCTTTAGTGTAATTCTCATCAGACCACCAGAGAAATCGCAAATAATCTCAGTGTTCTTTCTCAACTAAGAACTGGTGGAACATTTGTTTAATGTCGCATGTGAAGGCTACTTTCTCCATCCGAAAACGACAAAGAACACCAATAAGCGAATTTGTCAAATCAGGACCTTGTAAAAGGTGTTTGTTCAAACTGTGATCTTTGTAAGAAGAGCTACAGTCAAAAACCACTCTCAATTTATCTGGTTTTTTGGGGTGGTATACCCCATGGTGTGGAATGTACCACTCATGGCCTTTACACGACTCAATTTCAGAGTCTGGGATCTTCTCCGCATACCTGTTTGTTAACAGATCATTCATAAATGCATCATAATGCAGTCGAAATGTTTCTTCCCGCAAAAGCCGTTTACGCAAATGACTCAACCTACTAAGTGCTAACTGCTTATTGTTTGGAAGAATTGGGGGGTGACCCTTAAATGGCAAAGGCATAGTATAATGACCTTGATCAAAGCTTACTCCATTTTTCATTACCTTGATAAATCTTAAATCCTCTTGTGACACCAGAGAATTAGAGTTAACATGATCATTAACCTCAGAAAAGTCTAACGCAAACATCTGTGTCACATCAGCTGGGCATAAAACCTTACTTTTGGCTTGAAACACAAAAGAAACGTTTTCACAATCTTTAGACCTATCTGGTAAACTAATCTCATGAGAACATATTCTATGGCTTAAAGTACTGAAAATATCTGCCTGAGTATCATCACACTCAGGATCAACGATCCCAACTATACTCCAGCCAAGGTCAGTACGCTGAGCATAAGGGCCGTCAGAGTCTGGAGCTATAACCTCTCTTAGCATCATAGCTCTTGGACAATTATATCCTATCAAAATACCTATCTCACAGTCCAAAAGTGGCAAAAGTTGATCTGATATGTGTGCTAAGTGTGGCCATCTTTTAGCGACCGCAGGGGTGGGAATATGAAACTTATTCGACCGGGATAGACTGAATTGAATAAGCTACAGTTGAGAACATCATGAAATTGACAACCTGAATGTTTTGGGAATGTTTTATGAGCGTTCATTCATTTGAGCTGAATGGAATGGATTGAATGGATAATCCGTTCAGTGAATGGTAATACCATTCAATTAGATAAATTTCGAAAATAAAAATTAAACGAAAAAATTATTGTTTAATAATTATTCTTAATGTGTGTTCCTAATTACTTGAATCGTTTTCGAGGTATAAATAGCTTAAAGAATATTTTCTCAATAAAATGTCCAAGCGACATCCTAAATTTAGGACTTTTCTCGTATGAATATTTTTATTTTATTTTTCGAGACGACCACAACCGGAAAACGAATTTATTTTACCCATATCGCTATGACAAACAACATGGCGACGGAAATGTGTTTTCTCATTTTGACAAGTCGTTTTCGCCTGGAAAGGACAATAAATGGCAGAAATTATGAGAAATCGAACTGTTAGATCTGTATGGCAGATGTCGATGGCCGATGTAACATCCCACTGGCTTCGTAAGAGAGGTGTCAAACCTTTGCTTCGACCGTCAAAAGGTGAATTTTACTTTTTGCAACCATTTCCCAAACAAGACGGGTACCGAAACAAGACCGGGTTTGATGTCCTTGATAGAAGATGGTGAATTTAAAAACATTGGGACATAACACTGACGTAGGAAGGGAGACAGGACTCGAAATAATTTAGAAGTGGGCCAACATATCCTATAGCCTCCCCCAATAATTCATCTGTATCATTTGCCCCCCCCCCCAACATTATCATTATCTTTTTTGGCCTGGATATTTTCTGCACATTGATATAATCATCAGGCTGCAGAGGTTGGTTCGTTCGAAGCCTACCGGATTCGCTACTGCATGAAAAATTTAGTTTACATTGAATCTTGGTAGAAGACATTGTGAGTAATGAAAAATGCTGCAGTTTGCTTCATTTTTCATTATGATTTCTTAACCCTTATTCTCATGGGGCAGCAAGCTGTACTGTCAAACCATTCCCAAATCGGTAAACCGGACCCAATTTCGATATTCCATCAGTAAACCTGCCCCCTACCCCCCCCCCCCCCCCCAACGACCCAAAATATCAATGTAATCATAATCCGAGTCTTCTCTGGTGTAAATACGCTTTTTGATATTTTGATTTTTCGCTATTTACATCAGAGAGCGTTGCTCTTTGAAAATATAAAGAAGTTCGCTCTGCTCCAAATCCAGTGGTTTCTTCAAACATTCGAGCCAAAATATTTTTAAGTGCAAAACGAAAGTGGGAAGCGGTCACATGCACCGAAAAAAAACTTTCGATTGAATGTTTGAAGAAACCATGGGATTTGTAGCAGAGTGAGTTAGAGCCAGGAATAACCCTCTCAAAGGCGCGTTCCGTGCACTTTATCTCGTCAAAATCCGTAGCGCATCAGCTGAGAAATTAAACAAAACATACCTTCAAGCGGACGATCTTTTCGGTGTGAACGTTTCCCAAAAGTCACGTGGGTTACCCACCTTGATTAACAAACAGCAAAAATTTACATGTGTCCATATTCAAAGTAGTCCTATTTATAAGCCCTGACACATTTTTTAAAAATCTTTTCTGTGTATGTCAGGACTTATCAGATCTGCCATTTTTAGCTCACCTGAGCACGAAGTGCTCATGGGGAGCTATTGTGGTCACTCACCGTCCGTCTGTCCGTTCACATTTCTTTAACCCTTTCCCAAACAAGACCTGGTATTGACGTGCCTAGTAGAAAAGGCTTGGGAAAACATTGAAACAAAAGAAGAAACTGCTGATAACCAGCAGTTTCTCCTTTTGGCTCAATATTTTCTATGTCATATTTTACACAAATTCTATCTTTAAAAACTCCCATTTTGTCATTTGTGGCAGTTTTTGAAGTGGATCACCCTAAAATTTTGCCATTTGGGAAAGGGTTAAACATCTTCTCCTCCTAAACCATTTGGTCAATTTTGACCAAACTTGGCAGGAATGTTCCTTGGGTGACCCTTTTCAAAACTTGTTCGCGGATTTTTGATTTGTCAAAAAATGTGGGCGTGGCAGGGCGTGGCTTATCAGACTTAGAGAAATCCTAAGAATATTCTTTAAAAATCAACCATTGGGCCAATTTGAACCTTACTTGGCAGAAATATTCCTTGGGTGACCCTTTTCAAAAATTGTTCGCAAATTCTTGATTCGTCAAAAAATGTGGGCGTGGCAGGGCGTGGCTTATCGGACTTAGAGAAATGCTAAGAAAATTCTTTAAAAATCAACCATTGGCCCAATTTGAACCAAACTTGGCAGAAATGTTCCTTGGGTGACACTCTTGAAAATTTGTTGGTGAATTTTTGATTTGTTAGGAAAAGTGGGCGTGGCAGGGCGTGGCTTATCGGACTTAGAGAAATGCTAAGAAAATTCTTTAAAAATCAACTATTGGCCCAATTTGAACCAAACTTGGCAGAAATGTTCCTTTGGTGACACTCTTGAAAATTTGTTGGTGAATTTTTGATTTGTCAGGAAAAGTAGGCGTGGTAGGGCGTGACTTATTGGACTTGGAGAAATTCTAAGAAAATTCCTTAAAAATCAACCGTTGGCCCAATTTGAACCAAACAAGGCAGGAATGTTCCTTGGGTGACTCTTTTCAAAATTTGTTTGCGAATTTTTGATTCGTCAAAAAATGTGGGCGTGGCAGGGTGTGGCTTATCGGACTTAGAGAAATGCTAAGAAAATTCTTTAAAAATCAACCATTGGCCCAATTTGAACCAAACTTGGCAGAAATGTTCCTTGGGTGACACTCTTGAAAATTTGTTGGTGAATTTTTGATTTGTCAGGAAAAGTGGGCGTGGCTTATCGGACTTAGAGAAATGCTAAGAAAATTCTTTAAAAATCAACTATTGGCCCAATTTGAACCAAACTTGGCAGAAATGTTCCATGGGTGACACTCTTGAAAATTTGTTGGTGAATTTTTGATTTGTCAGGAAAACTGGGCGTGGCAGGGCGTGACTTATTGGACTTGGAGAAATTCTAAGAAAATTCCTTAAAAATCAACCGTTGGCCCAATTTGAACCAAACTAGGCAGGAATGTTCCTTGGGTGACTCTTTTCAAAATTTGTTTGCGAATTTTTGATTCGTCAAAAAATGTGGGCGTGGCAGGGTGTGGCTTATCAGACTTAGAGAAATCCTAAGAAAATTCTTTAAAAATCAACCATAGGGCCAATTTGAACCTAACTTGGCAGAAATGTTCCTTGGGTGACCCTTTTCAAAAATTGTTCGCAAATTTTTGATTCGTCAAAAAAAGTGGGCGTGGCAGGGCGTGGCTTATCGGACTTAGAGAAATGCTCAGAAAATTCTTTAAAAATCAACCGTTGGCCCAATTTGAACCAAACTTGGCAGTAATGTTCCCTGGGTGACACTCTTCAAAACTTGTTCGCAAATTTTTGATTCATCAGAAAAAGTGGGCGTGGCAGGACATGGCTTCTCTGACTTAGAGAAATCCTAAGAAAATTCTTCAAAAATCAACCGTTGGCCAAATTTGAACCAAACTTGACAGAATTATTCTTTGGGTGACTCTTTTTAAAATTTGTTTGCGGATTTTGATTCGTCTGATAAAGCAGGCATGGCAGGGTGTGGCTTATCGAAGTTAGAGACACCCTAAGAAAATTCTTTAAAAACACATTGGGCCAATTTGAACGAAACTTAGCAAGAATTTTCTTTGAGTGACTTTTAAAAATGCGTACACAAATTTTCTTTGTCGTCTAAAAATGTGGGTGTGGAAGGGCAGTGTTATCAGACTTAGAGAAATCATACGAAAACTCTTTAAAAATGAAGCATTGGGCCAATTTGAACCAAACTTGGCAACAATGTTCCTTGAGTGACCCTTTTCAAAATTTGTTCACAAATTTATGATTTGTACAAAAAAGTGGGCATGTCACAAACTTCTTTCAGGTGAGCGATATAGGGCCATTCTGGCCCTCTTGTTTCTATAGCACATTTCTATTGCGGTCTGTTATTGCACATGTTTAACGGAGGGGATAAGTTCATTGTCAGAGAATAAACTTAAATAATAATATGGTGTAACTGTTATTTTCAGACATGGAGAAACTTGCGTTGGTGTTATTCGAAACAATGAAACTTGGTGACTATGAATGTTTGAAACAGAGCTCTAGAGACATGTCTATTTTTCCCTTGGAATGTGAAGTTCAAACGTGAAGTTCTGAAATATTCAGGTAGGTTTCTTGTGATTTCCTTGCATTTGATTTGTAAATTTTTTTGCTGTGCTCGAGAAATGGTAAACGCATGACCTTATTAGATGTGTGTAAGTGGGTATGCATGTCTTAAGTATTGGTCTGGCAATATCTCATTTTAACCCTTTCCTGCACATACTGACGCCTTTTGACTCCCTAACAAGTAAATGCTTAGAAAAACATTGTGAAAAATGAAGAATTTGCTTGTCATGTACAGGCAATTTGTTCATTTTCCACAATGTTTTCTAACCCAAAATAGAAACATTTCTAAAATTTCATCAATTTGAAATTTTCAGATCTACAAAATAATTCAAATAAAATTTTAGGTCCAACATTTTGGTGTCTGAAAATAAGTTAAGGGAGTTTGCCTCTAATGGGATTTATGCGATGTCAGAATAATTTCTGAGGCAATGTCATGAACATTTGACGGTAGAACATTCCTTCAAAGAATGTTTACATTGCCAAAATATGTTCGGATACATAGGAAATTATCGTCGGTGTAAATGCAAAACCTCGTATGTCGATTCCTCCGATTTTCAAAGTACAAACTTGTGTGCCCAGTTACAGACAATTCTTGCAGGTTTTGAGATATTTTACTTATCACTATTGATGACAAATCATTTGTGAACAATATGCCCAAATTTCTAGTAAAACATTTTAGTTTGGGAAACGATATTACACTTTTTTCCGCTCCCCTTTGAAATTTTCCTAAAGCGAGATACGAGGTTTTGCATTTACAACGACGTTATGTTTATGAAGTAGCAGGAAAATTTCTGAAGTCCCTTGAATTTCATTAGAGGTGGGCTATGTTAACCCATTATCACACAATGACGCTTTTCGATTCCTCTCAAAAAAATGCCTGTGACAAGCAATTACTTCATTTCCCACAATGTTTTTCTGACAGACATGGCAAAAGACCAGAAATATTTGTCAGACATTTGGTCTGACAATACTGAAAAATCTGTCAGACTGAATAATATTTTGTCAGACCGATCACTTATTCACTATCTTGACAGATCAATAGAAACTTGTGTCAGACAGTTGGACTGACAATAGCAAAAAATCATCAGACCAAGGGAAGTTTTATCAGATATGTCTGATTGTCTGACAGTTTTCGCCATGTCTGGAAATTTTCACACTGAAAGACCAAAATTTATAAAATTTCACTGACTTGAAATATGTCGTCTGCGTCATCTCTGAATTTAGACACATCTAGATTATGTCCTTTGGTAATGGGTTCGTAAATACAATTTTCATTACATACATGCTAGCACAGAAAATATCAAGGTAAAAAGAATAAAATGCTGATTAAGCCTTCAATATTTTCTTGTAGGCAGGAGCTTTCAAATTGGACCACCCTTAACTCATACAGAATTATATAACTTTATTCAGAATTACTGTATTTATCTCTCAAAAATTTGCATGGATATATGCCTTAACCCTATCCCAAACAATACCTGGTTTTGATATCCCTAGTGGATAAGGCTTGGGAAAACAGTGAAACAAAAGAAGAAACTGCTGATAACCAGCAGTTTCACTTTCTCCTTTTGTCTCAATATTTTTTGTGCATTATTTCACACAAATACTACATTTATCATCTTTTATTTTTAGCTCCACTGGCCGAAGGCCAGCGGGCTATTGTCATGGCGTTGTGTCCGTCGTGCGTGCGTGCGTCCGTCCGTTAACTTTTTCTTTAAACATCTTCTCCTCTTATACCAGTGGGCCAATTTTGACCAAACTTGGCAGGAATGTTCCTTGGGTGACCCTTTTCAAAAGTTGTTCGCGAATTTTTGATTCGTCAAAAAATGTGGGCGTGGCAGGGCGGGGCTTATCAGACTTAGAGAAATCATAAGAAAATTCTTTAAAAATCAACCATTGGGCCAATTTGAACCAAACTTGGCAGGAATGTGCCTTGAGTCATTCCTTTTCAAAATTGTTCCTTGGGTGACCCTTTTCAAAACTTGTTCGCGAATTTTTGATTCGTCAAAAAATGTGGGCGTGGCAGGGCGGGGCTTATCAGACTTAGAGAAATCATAAGAAAATTCTTTAAAAATCAACCATTGGGCCAATTTGAACCAAACTTGGCAGGAATGTGCCTTGAGTCATTCCTTTTCAAAATTTGTTCACAAATTTTTACATTTGTGAAAAAATTTGGCCGTGGCAGGGAGAAAGGGGCTTATCAGACTTAAAGAAATCATAAGAAAATTCTTTAAAAATCAACCATTGGGCCAATTTGAGCCAAACCTGACAGGAATGTGCCTTGAGTCATTCTTTTCAAAATTTGTTCACAAATTTTTACATTTGTCAAAAAATGTGGCCGTGGCAGGGAGAAAGGGGCTTATCAGACTTAAAGAAATCATAAGAAAATTCTTTAAAAATCAACCATTGGGCCAATTTGAACCAAACCTGGCAGGAATGTACCTTGAGTCATTCTTTTCAAAATTTGTTCACAAATTTTTACATTTGTCAAAAAATTTGGCCGTGGCAGGGAGAAAGGGGCTTATCAGACTTAAAGAAATCATAAGAAAATTCTTTGAAAATCAACCATTGGGCCAATTTGAGCCAAACCTGGCAGGAATGTGCCATGAGTCATTCTTTTCAAAATTTGTTCACAAATTTTTACATTTGTCAAAAAAAGTGGCCGTGGCGGGGAGAAAGGGGCTTATCAGACTTAAAGAAATCATAAGAAAATTCTTTAAAAATCAACTATAGGGCCATTTTGAACCAAACTTTGCAGGAATGTTCTTTGAGTCTCTCTTTTCAAAATTTATTCACAATTTTTTACATTTGTCAAAAAATGTGGCCGTGGCAGGGAGGAAGGGGCTTATCAGACTTGAAGAAATCATAAGAAAATTCTTAAAAAATCAACCTGTGTGCCCAAATGAACCAAACTTTGCAGGAATGTGCCTTGAATCTTTCTTTTTAAAATTTGTTCACAAATTTTTATATTTGTCAAAAAAATGTGGCCGTGGCGGGCAGAAAGGGGCTTATCAGAGAAATCATAAGAAAATTCTTTAAAAATCAACCATGAGGCCAATTTGAACCAGACTTTGCAAGAATGTTCTTTGAGTCTCTCTTCAAAATTTATTCACAAATATCAAGATTTGGCTGCCGCTGTGTAAGGCTTACAAAAAATCATGGGATCATTCTTCCACTTTAACCAGTGGAGCGATTCAGGCCCTCCTGGGCCTCTTGTTGTCGTCTGTAACAGCTTTCAAATTGGGCCAGTCCAAGATTTTGTTGTTTGGGAAAGGGTTAAGGTAGAATACCCGTAATGTGGCCATTTTGAGATAGCTAAAACATCAGATGTTTTTGAGTGGCGTCATTGCATATCCCAACTTATTCGGGCGCGGTCGTAAACATTCGGTGATGGAAAGTTCCACTGCCGAATGTTTTCGACTGCGCCCGAATAATTCCGACATCATACAAATCTCATTAGGGTATACTACATCAAGAAAATGAAATAAGCAATTGAATTATGCCCAATTCATGATTTGATATTGCTGTAAATACATATTAACAAAATAGCCAAATAATTGTAATTTGTATTATTTTGCTTTCAGACTCAAGACCAGTGTTACTGAACCTTTTTAAAGTTCACTGTACAGTGACCAGAGTCAAAGCGGCATGGAGGAAATTTAAAGAGCTACTACCAATCCTCACATCACGCCATCTCACATATCAAACACGCGGAAAAGTGTACAGTACCTGCGTCAGAAGTGTCATGATATATGTGAGCGAAACATGGCCTCTGTCTAAGCCAAATCTTCAACGCCTACAGCGAAATGACAACGCCATGGTCAGACAGATATGCGGCGTAAAAACAGATGATATCCGCACCACCAGATCATGCGATCTCCGCAAGAAGCTCGGCCTCGAGCATGTTTCTGCAAACAAGTTTTGTGCCAGGGAAGAATACATGCATTTAGAACATGTAGACCATAGTTCCCTTTACAGACAGATCATTAACTTACAAGTGTACAAATAAGTGTAAATGCCTCAGAAACAAGGGCGGATCTAGAGGGAGTGGGGGTTGGAATCCAGACGTCCCTGACATCTCATTTCAAATTTGGACAAATTTAGACACAGCAATAATAAGATAAGATAAGGGTGATAGGATTTTAAATTTACTTCAAATCCAAACCCTTTGTTGTGGGTACACAGTCACATTGAATCCTCTTTAGAAGAAGATTCAAATGAGTACCCACAACATAGAATTGGGAGAATTATGAAAAGAATTATGAAAGATATTTTGCATCAGGAAAAGCTATTACCCTCTCTCATCAATAGATTTGTAGACTAGCCAAACTTTTGCCTTTTAGAAAAGTTTAAGGTAGTCCACTCCTAATGAGATTTGCACAACATCGGAATTATTCGGCGACATCGAAACATTAGGTAGTGGTACTTTCCACAGCCAAATGTTTACGGCTATGCCCAAATAGGTTTCGATACTTAACGACGCTGCTCGAAAAAACCTGATGTTTTATGAATCTCAAAATGGCCACATTATGGGCATTCAACCTTATCAGCCTAGATAAGAGAAAGACCTTATACATGCAGACTTATGAAGATCTATCCATGCTATTCTCGAATGAAATTCATAAAATCTTGTAAAAATCACCTAACAACAGAATACTATATGAAATACATGTGGAAGCATTGAGGCAAAAGAAGAAAATGCTGATGACCAGCATTTTCTCCTTATGCCTTTATATCACCTGTGTTATATGTACACAAATCTACATATACATTATGTCATCTCAAGCAGCGTTTGAATTGCATCATCCTAAATTTTTGTTGTTTTGGAAAGGTTTAAGTTCAACAACAAATCTTAAGGTAGTCCACCCCTAATAATGTTCATGCGACATTTGGTTTTTTGTGCAATTTGATTAAACCGTTGTTATGTAGCCAACCTTTGCTGCTTGGGGTTGTTGCATGAATCTCATCACAGGTGGACTACCTTAATAAATAATTTTTCAAAATACTGCCAAGTCAGATGTGTCTCACACTTTCGATATTTTGGGGGTAATGTGATGTCCCTTGTGGCTTGCACACATAAAGAGTGTACACAAATCCAATCTTTTTCTATATCCATTTTGTGACCTCAAGCAGCTTTTGAATTGCACCATCTTCAAATTTTGTTGTTTGCGAAAGGGTTTAGTCTAAAGAAAAATCTTAAGGTAGTCCACCGCCAATGAGATTCATGTGACATCGGAATTTCTGGTGCGATGTGATTGACATTTATTATGTAGCCAACCTTTACTACCGGGCTATTGTTTCATGAATTTTCAAAACACTGCAAAATCAGGCCCCGGTTTCTCGAAAAAACTTAAGTATATTCTCATGAGTTCATGCTCAACTTCTATTCAATACCAATCAACGTTGATTGGTATTCAATTGAAGTTCACGTGGATTTCGTGCGATTTGAGCATGATGCTCAGATTTGAGCATGAGAACATACTTAAGTTTTTTCGAGAAACCGGGGCCAGGTGTGTATCATACTTCTGATATTTTGAGGTAATACAATGTCCCTTGTGGCCTGCATACATCCAGAGTGTCAACTGTATATGCATGAACTGAATAATGAATACTATACATGGACATATTATTGATAATTAAAACTACATTAAATGAATATTCGGTGACCAGTTATCTTATCTAGACCTGCTTTTATGCATAGTAATATGATACATTCCCAAAGTAGCCGCCAAAAACCCAGTTGGCAGCCCATCAGACTCTCACTTATGAAGTCCCAGGTACGATCTTCAGCCGAATCAAACATAGATTCTGGCGAAATTGTCTCCAACCAATACTTTCATAATCGTTAGTCTATTTGGGTGAGCAGCTTTAGGCTCGGTAAGGATGTTGTAGTTGTACTGGTCTGAGAAACAATGGGATCTCATAGTTAGATGCACCAGTGACCGCAATATGACAGTACTTAGCTGTTGAAAGAAGTGTTAAACCCAATCAATTTCCAAAGCAAATCTGCTGTATCAAGGCCTAATGTCACTCATGGCATCAGTATTTCATCATAGCTAGATTTATTAAAAAAATATTGAGAGAAAACATAATGCTGATCATCAGTATTTTCTACTTTTCCCTCAATATTTTCCATATAGCCCTTTCACAAATGACAGAGTGCATCAAACTCAATTATGAGGTCCAGTGCTTCAACTTGATTATGAAGCCCAAGCCCTCCAGCCAGGGTTAAGGTAGTCCACCCCTTATGAGATTTGCACGACATCGGAATTATTCCAGCGAAGTCGAAAACATTCAGCGGTGGAACTTTCCTCAGCCGAATATTTACGACTGCGCCTGAATAGGTTCGTCTATGTAACGATGCTGCTCGGAAAATCTGATATTTTAAGAATCTAAAAATGGCTACTTTACGGGTATTCTACCTTAATATCATGTTTTGTCTGCCACTAATTGGTGGATAACTGTAAAACATAAATGGTTGAGTAGCTGTAGGCTAGGGAAGGATGATGTGATAGTTCTTGTGAGAGAAAGAACCAAAATCCATACAAAGGTAGATGCTCCACCTGCAAGGATATGATCAAGAAATCTCTTAAGAGAGGAGTTGCACTACATTTATTTACACAACCGACACAATTTCAGACTGTTCCAATTTTAGTCCACCCTAATGCGATTCGTGTGATGTCGGAATTATTCGGGCGAATTCGAAAGCATTCGGCGGTCAAACTACCACTACCGAATGTTTACGGTTGATCTGCTCGGAAAAATCTGATGCTTTAAGAATCTCAGAATGGCCACATTATGTGTATTCTACCTTAATATATTGTTTTGTCTGCCACTAATAGGTGGATAACTGTAAAACCTTAAGGTTGAATAGCTGTAGGCTAGGGAAGGATGTTGTGAGATAAACAACCAAATTCCATAGGCAGATGCTCCACCTACTATGATATAACCCAGAAATATTGAGAGAGGAGTTTACACTACACTCATTTGTACAAACAACACAACAACACAATTTCAGACTGACCCAATCTTTAACCAGCTGCAGATGACAAAATGGATTTATAAATAAAGAATTATCTGTAGAAAATATTGTAAGAAAGGTAAAAAATGCTGGTTATTAGCATTTTCTTTTGTACAAGGTTTTCCAAATTTTATGTCTTAATCAGGGCTGTAGGAAACAATTTCGCATTGAGGGGTTTGTCTGAATATTTGAGGCGGGGGGGGGGTTATTATGATTTTCCCTAAAAAATTATTGTAGGGGGCTTAGCCTCCCCCCCCTACACCCCCCCCATGTTCCTACGGGCATGTTGATTATAAGGTGTCTTGTTTGGGGAAGGTTTTTAACGTATGTACAGTAAATCATTTGCTGTTGATGCTTTCGAGTTTGAAAGGTCAAATTTTTTGTGCCGTTGGGAAAGGGAACTTTTATAACACAATGTATTCAGACAGAGACATATATCTATGTCTCTGGTTCAGATTATCAATATAATAACTTCTTTTCTCTCAATGTTTTACCAAACCTTTTCTAGTGATTATTTGAAAATCAAGAGAGAAGTAAAATTCTTACAATCGGTATTTTCTCCAGTATTCTTGTTTTCAGCAGGTTTTTTTGTGGGATAAAAATGAATTTTGGAGAAAGGGTAAAACCTATTTCAAATTGATCGGTCGAAAACCTATTTGTTTCCGAAAAAGTCTAGCGATTTTTACATCCGTTTTGATTAATTGACATCAAGTGCAGTATATCTCTGTACAGATGGTTATGTAGTAGAATTTAGATGAGGATTTCGCTGGAATCTTCTTCTTTTCTCGTAATTATTGTGTGTCGTGATATTCTATGCACGAAATCAGCATTTCCGATCATCATACAACAAAAAATTGGTAGAATTATAGTCCAATTGAACAGAGATATTGTTAAATTTGTCACAGTCGGTTCGCCCGCTAGTAAATTTTTGCTCGTTATTTTACGGCGGGCACCTGACTATTTCGAATGGAAACTGCTTTTAAAACTGCGTATTTTAAAATACATTGGAGATTGAAAAGTTGAATGTTTTCGCAGATAAACAATTTTGTTCATTTAGAATGCAATATGAAATTAGGATGACTTGTTGTTAGAAATGCCTTTCACTGGTGATCCCTTTCACCGCCGTGTGACTGCTGTTACGCTACGAAATTATGCCGGACACTCAAAATCCTCGGAATGGCCACCGCAGTGTCACCCCTCACGGCGTATGATTCCACCTTTGCTCGAACTTGTACCGTTCATCGATTTCCTCTTTAATCATTTTCCATCTTCCCTTTTTGATATATATCTACTTTCACTTCTGCTTAATCGATATATTATTGTTGTTATTAACTCCGAATTAGGTCAAACGGGTTGCATAAATTTCCGAATTATTGTAAACGAAATTTAAAATTTCAGCCAATCGTGTTTAACCATTTAAAATATCAGCCAATCAAACGATGGAATGTTATAAACGTTCTGAGCGTTTTGAGTGAATGGTTTGAACGTTTTTATGGAATGGAAAGAGCGGAATGGTGAATGAATGATAAATCAGATGAGCGGAATGGAATTGAATGGAATTGAACGGAATGAATGTCAATTTCATGATGTTCCCAACTGTACAGGCAATGAGAGACTCAAACTATGGTTAACACCACGGACAGTCAGGCCATGAACTCTTTGGCTATCAACCAAGGTATCTGCTGCATACATAGTAGAGAGTGACAGATTGACTGACGGACCAGACAAACCTAATGCCTTGCAAGTATTCTCTAAAACAAAGGTGGTATCAGACTGTGTATCAAGCATTGCATAGACCAATCTCTCTTGACTGGGATTATCTTTATGGGCAAGATACACTGGAACAACCATTGATGTTTTATTACATGCTCCAGAATTACTGACAAAGGAAGCACCCTGTACCATTTTTTTCTCCTTGTCCTCAGATTTATCATCATGACCATTTTGCAATGATGGATTTCTAACATCACCATGAAAGGCAGTCGGATGCAATTTCGAACATATTTTGCAAACCTTACGTTTCTTGCATTTCCGAGAGAAATGACCCTTTTGCAAACAACCGAAACACAAACCCTTTTCAGAAGCAAACCTTTTCCTATCAGGTAAAGACTGATCCAAAACTTTGAACAGTCATCCAAATCATGATTAATTGAACAAAAAGGACACTTTACCACAGACTCGACAGAACTCTTGGGCTTTGACTCATTAACCCCAACAGCAAATGACCTTGAAGTCTTGTTATCATGTGACCTTGAACCCTTTACACGGCTGGAATCCATTGCAGTTATAGGATTGTTTGCTATTTTTGCTTCTTTAGCAACAAATTCTGAGAAAATCTTAAAGGGAGGAAACTGACCAGATTCCTCTCTTGTCTGAAACACTATTCTAGCCCATTTGTGCACTAACCACTCAGGAAGTTTGGCTACAAATTTCCTGTTCTCACGGTCATCATCAAGAACCCTTAATGATTTGATATTTTCCATGGCAGTGCAACACTGCCGAAGAAAATCAGAAAATTTCTGAAGAGCCACATGATCTCTACTAGAAATCTTTGGCCAATTCTCAATTTTGTCGCGGAATGCGTTACCAACGACAAAGGGGTCACCATAACGCTCGTCAAGTAATTCAAACGCATCATGATAGGCACCGTCAGAGGAGAGCAGAAAGAAATTTTCCACTGCTTCTCTGGCGGGTCCTCCCAAATACCTTCTCAAATAGTGAACCCTTTCAGAAGATGGGACCAGTCTATGATTGATAAGTGTTTGAAATTCTTGTTTCCCAGGATACTTCAGTGCATCACCTGTAAATACACTAGGTTCAGGGGGAGGTAACCTACTTAACATCACTTGTTGTGTTAGAGATTTTACAACACCAGATAATTCTCCCTCTACGCCATGCGTAGGGAAAGATGACTGTTTGACAGAAAGAATTTGTTCAGGAACATGTGACATTTCTACTTTAGGCTGCATTAAAATGGGCTTATTGTCTGGCACAAACTCATCCGCATTAATTCTAAGCCTAGAATCTATATTAGGTTTAATGTCAATCGGAGTATCCTCAATGTCACCTATATTAGGTTTAACGTCAACAGGGGAACTACTGGGAAAGTCATGTGGACTATTGTCATTAAAATCAGATTGTCTGTCAAGTGCTTCAGCAATTTCTAAGCCCTTCTGAAGCTTAATCTTTTCATAATTTAATCTAGCCTGTGACTCAGCATCAAGGTATTTCAATTTAATTTTGATGGATGCCAAATTTGAATGACTTTCATAACAATCATCGCGAGTGTTAGAGTGAAATGACCGACGACTACGGCGACTAGACTTTGAACTGACGGACGCTCTCGACCTTGTGTTACCCTCATCCCTCAAATCACACAGTGTATTGCTGATTTCTATAACGAGGTTGTGGTGCTCTGACTCAACAGCATCCATTGTCCGAAAAACACTGTCAGTTTCTGCAGAATTACTCTCTGATTTGATGGTAATTTCCCTCAAAGCGTCCCGACAGGACCGCATGTCCGCTGCCAAAGATATAAGAATGTCACGTTTCGATCTAATGCTATCCTCGTCCATTTTGGTATAGTCGGAGAGTAACACGTTCATCCCCTCAGCATTAGCATACCAGTCTGAAATGAGCAGTTTCAACTGCTGTGTCAACTGATGTTGATCAGCCATCTTGATCTTGGCAGAGTTCGACTATTGCGGCGATGAAAACAGAAGCATAAAGCCGGACAGGATTCGTTTAATCACATCAATGATTATCAGGATTCGCACATCTATGGATGACATCCATATTACAGGTATCCGCAGTATCCGAAGACTCGGTAGAATCCGTCGAACTGCAAAATAAAAAGGGAGCTTAACGTTACCGCCTGAATTATACACGCAAATTAACACGTGTTCCGACCGAAAGACAATCGAACGAAAACCGACTCGATAAATCGACAATACAGCGATACCGGACAGACTGACGGACTATCGACGAAGAATATGAACGGACCATTCACTATGACAGTGAATTGTAAGGGTATTGACGCATAATTACCTCTATAGCCTTTAAAAACATCGCCACAGGAAAGTTTTCATTTTTTTTGGATTTTCGCAGATCGCAAATACGCATGCGCAAGCGGATATTCTCATAGAACAATAATACCCGGTAACTATTACTAATGTAATCCGGTAAAAATATCCGGTATCCAAACTAAGGCAGTAACATAGATGGTTTCGTGTCCAAAGGAATCCGACTCATTGTTTTTAAACCTAAGTCAAGAATGAAATGAAGTGTCTGTACATGTATATTTCAAATATAGACGAACAACTTTTTCTATCAGGCTTAGAGAAATGACGAAATAATTCTTTAAAAATCAATTACTGGGCAATTTGGACCAAACTTGGCAGAATTCTTCCTCAGGTAACCTTTCACTTCAAGTCTACATGAAACTTTTTATTGGTTTATAAAGGTGGGCGTGGCAGGGGGCGGGGCTTATCACACTTGGAGGAATCACAAAATCATTCTTTTAAAATCAACTATCAGGCCAATTGAGACCGTCTTTCCTTGGGTGAAAATTTACCTAAATGTTAATGAAAGTTTGAGGGGTCTATGAATATAGGCGTGGCAGGGCGGGGAAAATAAGACTTTCTTATAAATATCTATATTTGTACTGCCTCCATTGAATGAAATACAGCCAGTGGAGCAAAACAGGCCCTCTTGGGCCTCTTATATGACGTCGCTTGACCTTCCATGGGTGTAGGTTTTAAGATTTTCATAAAAGACTCTACACTTGTATGTTTTTTGTGAAAGAAAGCATGTTTCTAAAAGAAACAATCTTTGTGGAAAACGGACATCGAAAGTTTAATCGAAATGTGGCTTATCTGCTCAAAAGCGTGCATACCTTTTCAGGTGTATACATAATCAAGAGTTTGTAGGCCATAAAGTATCGTGGGCTTTAATAGTTATCCGGGAACCTAAAGATACACAGGTATGAACTATTTGTGTGTTCTTTAAACTTCTAAGCAATGTATATCAATAGAAATGTGTGAAAATGGATTTGTATAATTCCATTTCTCTGTGTAATTATTCGTATCTTTTACCAGTTAAACTTATGTAACATATATTGGGGGGGGGGGGGTTACAAAACTCCCCAAACGCAGCCTTGGATTCACGCTATTCAAAATTGTACAGATTGTCCTTGAGATTGTAGAAATATACAATTTGAATGAAAAATAAGTTTACGAATAAGTTATGGGCCATTTAGAAGATGCATTGAATTTGTGCGTGCCAGGCAGTATGTAAGAAAGAAATGAAAAGAAACTAGAGTAGTTCGTAGAAAACCACAATGTAAATTTATGGTTGCTCTTTTAATCATTGACTTAAAAATTGCGTAAGTGCAAAGATATGTAGTAGATCTAGTCAAAAATGATTTCGTTCATGTAAATGCTATTTTTAGGGGTAAGTATACCGAGAAAGTGGTAGTATCAATGAGGTCTTTTCCGTGACCAAGCCCTTTTCACCACACTTAAACCTTAACACATTGACCTTAAATGTTGGCATATTATCGACTTGAACAGAGCCGATATATTATATCAAGGTGAGAGGGGTAAATCATCCGCTATGTCGCCAGGTGATAATCATTCCCCTATGCAGTATTACTAAAAAATCAAAACACTAAAACTGATTAAGAAACGAAAACAATTTAAAGATACACATTTACTGTTACTTACTTATTTTCTGGATAATTTACTGTAAAAATAACTGTACATAAATGAAATATGGCCTTTAATTTTCATCTGTGCCAAATTTCAGCTCTGTCTGATCTGTATTGGCTTAGATGACGACGGATTTAAAACCGAATATCACATCATTTCGTAAACACTATCTGGCAGCATCTGCCCACTTTGAATATTTTACATATCTTTACACCGCTGCATGATTATCGATTTATGTCATTTGCTGTATGAATCTTGTATTCTGTCTTATAAAGTCTATAAACGGTGCGACAACATGCTAAAAGCCAACCTCTGTGGATTATAAGGGATTTGGGCCTACGGATACTAATGCCACTTTAATGCTTACATGTATAACATTGGAGGCCGTATTCAATAGAATAATTTATAGACAATAACCATGGTTTTGATTTTTTAGTGATTTTTAGAAGACTTACCTCTTAAGTTTTTAGATCTCAATTCGACCTTTGTAACAAGCTGCAGAATGGCGACTAATGACGTGATTTTCCATGTAAACAACTCAAGTCAATGTCAATGTTAAAGGCTACCAAGCTCGACACTTGATTTCGCCGTATATTAGAAGAAAATAATTAAATCATCGTGTTTTATTACAGATCCGTCGAAATCGATTGTTTTAAACGTTTTATTTGCTTTTCTTTACGTCGATACTTGGAAGGAAATAAAGATCGGCAATTTCCATAAATCTCCACTAAATGACGTAATACCGTGGCTTGACTCCGCCCCCAATTTAGAGCATGAGGTTTCTGACACAGATAATGAGTTCGACTTTTCTGTCATGAAGCGAAGTTTCAGTTTTTATCCATTTCTCGATCGTCAGAGTAATGCAGAACACTTAAATCGTCCTTTGGCACATTCCTTCAATCACTAACGACATATTCTTTGACTGTTTTAACATTTTTTCTAACATTAACCAAGGATAAATTCCGTGTTTTGAGTATCGATTGGGGAAGTCGCTTTATGACAGAGAAGTCGGACACTTTACTTTGTCAGAAATCCCAGGCTTACCGGGATATGACCCATGACTTCCCGTTTTTCCCACCATGACGTCATTAAGTGACCGGTATGACATCATAATTTCAAATTAGATGTTTAGCGTTTTTTTTGTTCGGTAAAGATCGGAAAAGACCTAAATATCCAATTTAAAAGACGAAATAAAAACACTTTTAATGTTTAAAAAATGTAGAAACTTTGATATTTGGTTCTTAGAAAGGTGTTTTTTCGACACAAGAGTTTGATTTTGCCAATCAACGGACACTTCAAAACCTGTTTGTTAAGGTAAGATTTTGCACTAAATTATTTTTAATTTACTTCTCAGAACCCAATTTAGGAAAAATGTTAGCATGATTGCACAAAGGAATACAACAAAGACATAATGACTTGATATTTGACTATTATACTCGTTTCAACGCTATCCTTCAGTTACTTGAATAAAGTACAAATCGAGACTATGTTACAGGAAAACTAAGATGACTTCCAAAGGTATTTGACCATCTCCGAATACAATTTCTATCAATAAAAGACTTATGTAATTCAATCAATAGAACATATGTCTTAATTTAGTATTAGACTAGACAACTAACCTTATCTTTTGGAGGACTGACGTGACACTGTAAGAAAATACAGTTGATTTGAACTGTCTGATATATTTGTGGTTAGGCAATGTGAGATGCGTTATCTTACTATTACTAGTATTGCACATTTATTTTGAATTATCTGTGTAGGTCAGTGCATATGAAGTATTCAGTTTCTTGATAGTTATCTTGATAAAAAGTGATGCGTCTTAATAAATAAATCTATACATCGTAGAACCTGATATGCGTGGACGATGATATGCGATGTCCCTAGTATGAATTGTGCTGTGGTTTTACAATTTGCATCACTTACCAAAATAATGACTTAAGTTCAAATACCCGTGTTGTACCCATAGTAAGACTCATAACGTCGGTGTGGAGTCAAAACCTCGTAACTCCAGCTTATTTAAAGTGTCTGCTGATTGGCAATACTAAACTCTTGTGTAAAAAAAAACAACACCTTCCTAATAACCAAATATCAAAGTTTCTACAATTTTCAAACCGTAGAAGTGTTTTTATTTCGTCTTTTATATTGGATATATTGGTCTTTTCCGATTTTTACCAAAAAAAAAACCGCTAAACTTCCGACTTGAAGTTATGACGTCATACCGGCCACCTAATGACATCATGGCGGCAAAAACTGGATGTCATCGGTCTTACTAGCAAGGTCTGAAACTAGTCTCCAAAATAACATTGACAGTGTTCAAAAGTTTTGTACTCGATGGGGTTTAGTTATCAATACAGACAAATCGAAAGTTATGATATTCTCAAAGACAGGGAGAATCTCGAGAAACCCTTATCCCTTTCAAATCGATGGACAAAAGCTTGATTTTGTTAATGAATACAAATATCTTGGCATAGTTTTTTCAAACAATGGGAAACTATCAATTGCTGAAAAACATTTAAGTTTAAGTGCTAACAAGGCATTGTTTTCTATCAAACAAGGTATTTTGATAAGAACATAGATCCTTCAGTGATGTTACATCTTTTTGATGTGCTCGTAAAACCTATTGCATTATATGGTAGCGAAATTTTGGGTGCCTTACAAAGCATGTTACAGTGACAAACCATTAGAAGAATTGTTTGAATAATCGCTTAAAAGTAATTCCGAGTTTTCAAAGATCCATATCAAGTTTTGTAAATATGTCCTCGGAGTTCATTCTTAAGCTTCAAATTTAGCGATCCTTAGTGAACTAGGACAATTTCCTATCTTGTTAACTGCTTTAACAAATTGTGTAAATTATTGGTACATATTATCAATTCTGACAACGAATCCATTTTGTCAAAAGCCTACACAGAACAATTAAATGCTTCGGACGTAAAAGCTCGTTGGTTGAAATTTGTAAGAAATATTTTAGATGACCTAGGGTTTTCTCATGTTTGGAAAAAAAACAGGGAACATTTTATCGCCTGTCTTTAATCCATTCAATAAAATCTAAACCTAAAGAAAGATTTGTTACTTTCTGGGGGAATCGCATTTCATCTCATGACAAGATGAACAAATTAGAAACATACAGCTTAATGAAGGAGAATTTCGAAATTGAATATTAAATTAATAACATATTAGATAAAAATATCAGAAAGTCAATTTGTTCTCTAAGAGTTAGTGCACATAGATTACGCATAGAACGTGGAAGATATTTAGGCGAAAAAAGAGAAGAAAGAATATGTACCTCGTGCAACTTAATTGATAATGAAGTACATCTTTTAATGTCTTTTAAAAATATGAATCAAGAAAAACCTTATTATTTGATGTAATCAACAACAGTAATATAAAATATGATGCCAAAATCAACCCAGTCGATGCCTTTATAAGAATTATGACATGTAAAGATAAAAAAAGTTTTATCGGCTGTAGGAAGCTTCATTAACGAATGTAATTATTATATTATATAATTATATGATATTTATATATGCTCAATTGCACTCCAAGCCATGTGTTCCAACATGTCATTCATCGATTGATAAATTATATTATGTATGTGTTTGTGTGTTTGTGCGTGGATTCTGTATGTCTTTGTGTGTGTTATAATTTGTCTGTATATGTGTTTTGTTTTCATTTTTTCTGTAAATGCCTATAACCCAAAATGGGTATATTTGAGCAATTAAAATATATTCTATTCTATTCTATTCGGTCATTTCCCAGAAATCCCGAGATTTCTGAAAAAGTCAAATATCCGACATAAAGCGACTTCCCCAAACGATACTCAAAACACAGAAATCGTCCTAAGTGAATGTTAGAAAAAATGTTAAAACGGTAAAAGAATATGTCGTTAGTGAGTGAAGAAATGTGACAAAGAACGGTATAAGTTTGTCTGTATTACTCTTACGATCGTGAAATGTGAAAGGGATAAAAACTGAGACTTCGCTATATGTCAGGAAATCCGCACACTCTTTCTTTGTCAGACACCTCATGCTCTAGATTGGGGGCGGAGTTAAGCCATTGTATGACGTTAATCCGATTTTTTACGGAAATGGCCGATCTTTATTTTCTCGAAAATCATCCAAGTAACGACGTAAAGAAAAGCAAACAGAACTTTTAAAACAACCGAGATTGGCGAATCTGTTATAAAACACGTTAATTTAATGATCTTCTTCCAATAAACGGTGAAATCAACTGCCTGGCTTGGTAGCCTTTAAGCTGTAGTTACGAGGTTTTTACTCTCCACCAACGATAAGACCTTTGTAATTTTTCAGGCGATGTCGTAATTGCTCGGTGGAATCCGATATACACAGATAAGTTACAAAGACCAACATTTTGCACTCTCTGTTGCCGAATGATTACGATGTCGCCCGTAAAGTGTCGGCATTGTGGGAATCTCGAACTGTTCATTTTATGGAAATTCGACATTGATAATGAAATGTATATAGTCTAATTTCACCAATCTAATACCCCATTTATCATTATACATTCCATGGCATTTAAAAAAGATATAAGTCAATGACAGTATTTGTTTCAGATAAATAATTCTTGGAACCTTTTCGAACAAACCTTTTTTAAAATTGCCTTTATTTGAGGTGATGTTTTATGGGTTCTATAAACTAATCTTTACCCAAATGTGCAAGTGTTTTGACCTGTCTCAGAACGAAGAGTTTAAGAATCAATCAACATCATTTTCTTCCTTTGTCCACATATTATTTTGCTATAGCGTACATCAAATCCATCTTTTAACAACTACCTTTTAATCGGAAGCATCTTTAATAAATAGACAACGTCGTTTTTCTAGTAAAACCTGATGACTGCAGCTTTAAACAAGCTGCTTTTACGAGGTTTTGGTTGGAAAGCTGCGAACTGTTTGAATTTCTGTTGTTTGGGTAAGGATTAAATTAATGTCATCAATCTTGCTTGGTGTATCAGATATAAATAACGCCAATTGTCATTCAATACGCATTTGCCTGTATCGGTGCCTCCGACAAAATATTGACTTTCAGAAAACCGTAATCTGACGGTTCTGGCGCGAAATAGAATTACAGAAATCGGATAAGCTACGAATCCTTGCAGGCATAGGACATATTCAAATTAGAAAACCGAATAACGCAAAGATACGGTTAGTTAACGCGAATATATTTACCACCAACCATTGACAGAACTTGTGTCTTTCCCTTCAAACAATCAAAGACTTTTCGTACTAAATGTATCAAATTGGAAACATTTAGATGACAAGTTATAAAGTATAATACATTTAAAATGTAACTTGAATAGAGGTATTATAATACTTGCGGCTAATGTTAGAAAATTCAGTGATCAAAACAACATCTGGACAACCAGGTTATACATAGTTAGGTTTTGCATTTCAACATCTAGGACCGAAAAAGAAGAAACAGCTTTGGTATCACTACCAAGGTCCATATACATATACGATTTAAGGTAGCTACCCATATATTGGTGCGGATCCTTTTTCTTACCATGTTTATGTTTTCGTATATTTTGATCGCAAGCTAAGGATGAATGAATTTCAAAATTAGAATGATTAATTTCCGGAGACTTCGAATTTGGATTTTTTTTGTTATATTTTCCCCGTTTTTATTCTTATCCCGAGGGTTTATTTTATCTTTTTTTTTCAAAGTTGGTAATTAAATGGAACTAAAGTAATATTATATTTATGCTTGGCATGCCAAATTGGAGAATTTAGTCAGAAAATTGCATCCAATATTTGTTTGTAAATTTCCTTGATCGTAAAACATTTTAAAACATCTTCTACATACAAATAAACAACGAAAGCGTTAGTAATTTCGGTCGAGCATTATTGTATATAGAATAACATTAGTGCTCAGACACTTTAATTGTTGTATTGTCTAACATAGACCAATATTAGCAACAATAAATGAATAAATATGCCATTTCTTTTTCCGTGTCGCATTGGAATTTGAAACTGTTACTGATATATATCTTGAAGTAAATATTTATTGTCACACCATGCTAATACGAAAAATAAACATAGAGTTGTTTTACAATTCATATATGATAACACTGGTTTTGACGTCCCTAATATAATATGTAATAGAAAAGGCTTGGGAAAACAATGAACCAAAAGAAGAAACTGATGATAACCAGCACTTTCTCCTTTTGCCTCAATGTTTTCTGTGCTATATTGTTCATAAATCTTATACTTAATGATACCTATTTTGTCGTCTGCAACAACTTTCAAATTGGACCACCATAAAAATTTGTCGTTTTTGAAAGGGTTAAGGAAACGTACACAAGCTGAATTAAAGGTTGTTTTTCCCTAATGTTCAAGCATTCGATTGCAAACGCTTAAATCCACGTTACATCAAAGGGTGAATTTTTAAAACCCACTGCTACAGACGGCTGTGTAAGTTCCCCCTTTTGAACTTAGAAAAACGATTGGGGTTGAGTAGTTAAAAAGTTAGGAAAAAGGGTTAGTTAAAAGTGGAAATGCTTTAATATTTATTCGTACCATTACACACGATCATGTACATTATATCACACAGTATTTGAATTGTAAATATACATTATATTGGTATACAGCGTATTTGTCGTGTTTTTAGTACCGACATGTTGTACAGGACCGCCCTTGTGGTAACAAAAAAACACAACGAAAAAAGCTACAATACATTTTCAGCAAGGGAGGCTGGATAACAAAAAAAATAGTTGCCGAATATCTAACCTGTAGTAAAGTCATTTCATGTCAGAAGCTTGGAAGATAACGCTAGCAAAAGGAAAAATACATTTCCTAGTCAGGAACCAAATTATGACAAATCGTTTATTGATTAAACAATATAGCCATTTTGTTGACTATTATTGTTATTATCGAAAATTGTCTCTTTTTTCTCAATGGAGTATTCATCTTCATTTAAGGAATAAAGACATTCATATTTCTTTTTACATTCATTCTGCGAGAGAAATCGGGGAGATTCGTCAGTATGCCTACCGAATGATGTTAAATAATTGTAAATAAACAACAATTATAAGTCTGATAGCATAAAAACAAACAATTGGCATTCGAGATTAATAATGATTCCCGATCATGTTAGCCAAATTAAAGTCTGATCCCGATTCAACTATTATCATTTGGTGCTCGACAAATGACAAATGATAAAAAAAATATTACAGAACAAAATACATCTTTGACTGGCTGCGAGTTTTTGGCAAACTTATTTATATCTATGTCACACTCAACCGTAAATATAGTTTATGAAAACATGCGTTAACCCTTTCCAAAACGACAAAATTTTAGGGTGATCCACTTCACAAACTGCTACAAATGACAGAATAGATGTTAAGATGTTACTAAAGATAGGATTTTTGTAAAATTTGGCAGAGAAAATATTGAAACAAAAGGAGAAACTGCTGGTTATCAGCATTTTCTTCTTTTGTTTCAATATTGCCCCAAGCCTATCCTATTAGGGACGTCAAAACCAGGTCTTGTTTTGGAAAGGGTTAATACTTTATATTTTACATTTTTAGCTCACATCAGAACGATGTGCTCAAGGTAAACTATTGTGGTCGCTTTTTGTCCCGTCTTTCTGTCCGTCTGTCTATAATTTGTTGTTGCCACTATAGCATCGACAAATATTGACCAATCTTGATCAAACTTAATCAAAACAGGTATATGACCATAAGTTCTCGAATGAGTTTAATGTAGGGTCAGAAAGGACCAGGAATTCGGGAGTTATCTGCCATTGAACGTCAAAAATAGCTACCTTTGACTTTGTTAACACTCTAGCATCTACAAAATATTGACTGATAAAAAATATTGACCAGGGTCTTGGTATTAATAAGATCTCGGATAAATTTGATTTTCAGTCTGATTGCACAAGGAAGTTCTGAGTTGCATGCCCTTGAATTTGACAAAATTGCAGTTTTTGACGTTTTTCGACTTTTGTTTTCAATCTAGGATCTACAATTATTGACCAATCAATACAAACCTTGGACATAATGTCGGGAACCATGCAATCTCGAATAGGTTTTATTTTCAGTCTTATTGGATTACGAAGTTATGTGTCCTTGAATTTTACCAAATTCCCGTCTTTGTCTATCATCATTTTGTTTACACACTAGCATCTACAATTATTGACCAATCAAAACAAACTTTGGACACAATGTTGGTGACAACAGGATCTAAGAAAAGTTTGAATTTCTGTCTGGTCAAATCTAAACGTCGTGAGTTTTGTGCCCCTGAATTTGATAAATATGCCGTTTTCGACTTTTGTTAAACTCTCACAAACACAAATATTGACCTATTAAAACAAAACTTCGACGTAATGTTGGCCAGCATAAGATCCTGGATGATTATGATTTTCAGCATGATTGGACAGGAAGTGGCTGAGTTATCTGCCCTTGAATTTTACGAATGTTCGGTTTTTGACCAATTAATGACCAATTCAGTCAAACATTGATACATAATTGGTTAACATAAGTTAGTTTTCAGTTTTAAAGCCACATACATACATTGACTTGAACATGACTGTGGCTAAGTCTTGGTGCAGGTGAGCTTTATAGGACCATCATGGTCCTCTTCTTGTGTTCTTATAACCGTTTAATAGCACGCTTAATTGCTGCAGGAACGAGGAGATAAGGGCAACTTGTTAAACTAATGTTCCTTATAACAGATAGTCTGCCTCCAGATTATTTCTAAGTGTTGTTGTCCTTTATCTTTCTGCTCTACTTAGGGGTAATTGTCTTGTTTGTGTTTTCGTTGTACATTTATTTCGTCGGATTAGCGACACCACGAGAAACAATTCTGACACAATACATAAAATACGTCTGTACTTTAAACACCAATAAAATTGCAATGTCGATGAGTTTGCTCCGTCGAGCCTAGTTTAATCCTCTCCCGAACATGTCCTGGTTTAGACGTCCTTTACAAAAAAGCTTGTGAAAACATCGTGACAAAAGAGGAAAATGCGAGTCGTTGGAGTTAGTTCATGCACTTTTGAATTAGACCACCATAAAAATTGACTGTTGTGGAATTGTTTAATTTCTTCCTCAGACGTTATATTGCAGATCTAATTTAAACATATCTATGTGATATTGATTTGGAAACACGTTGGGAACTAAGGCTGGGAACTAACTCTGTCTCGAACTCGGAACCTCTTGGTCGCAAGGCCGAGGCTATACTTGAAGGTCACAATACTACTTAAAAAGAACAATTTTAAAAAAAGTAATTGTCCTTTTATTATTCAGTAGGTCATTCTTGAATCTGATTTAGTTAGGTACTTAAATTGTTGTGCCATATGATCCGGATCTAAGTTCACGGTTGGGTCTGTAAAAGTTTAAAAGTGATGCAGGCTTGTAGTTAGTATTATGAGATTGGGGCTATTTTTTCAACGGGAGGCGGACAGGGTCATTCATTGATCTTTTGAATAATGACATTAATTTCCCCTCTGACACCGAAACTGTTGTGTGCAAGTCGAACTATTTCAAAATAGAATTCTAATTTACCCACAATTTGTTTGTATAGATCTAAATTATTTCAGATAGATGGCCATGCATAAAGCTTAAACCAAGCCCAACTTAACGATTAGTTCTCCAGAAAGCTAGTAATTTATATAAGACAGACTCGTTCATTTTACTTGATTATACTTGCCTTTTGTCAACATTTGACACTAGTTGACAGATAAACGAGATCCAGCGGAAAATTAATGCGATTCTTGTTGACAGTTTCAAATAACAGCATGCTCTTTTAACCTTTAAGATACGCGGTGTTCTGGTTATATTGTTTTAGTGTTATTTGTTAACCATTTTTTTTTCATTCCAAATAAAAAAGTGAGATAATTACACACAGTTTGAAAATATTGCCAAAACGTTTGCTACCTAATGAAAGCACGGCTGCACGAGAAATCTACGTAGAATATTTGTGGATTCTGATGTGACAACCTATGTCCCATGAAATGATTTCTTTGATTTCTTAGACTCAAGCATCAACACGTATAGGGATAGAACAGCCGGAGTCATATGCCGATGAATACCAAATATAGCTAGTTCTGACATCTTTTGTACTCTAAGCGCTTTTGCACGTAAACCTGTATGAAAACAGCGCTACATAAGTATGGTATGTAATGATAAAAAAGCAATTGCTGTTACAGAAAAAAATTATGACTGATATAATAATACTATGCAAGTTGCAAGCAAACACTTAACCAAGAATTTCAAAACCCTAAAGTGTTAAAGTTTCATCAAATTCCATGTTAGAGAAACGAATCTTTGCCTAGAGGGTGATATATTATGATCAAATCTTCAATCACGCATAAGTTGTTGACTTTGTATTGGAAACATACTGCGCATAAGGACTTAACGTTATGACGCTTCTTTTGAGAATCAATGCGACGACGATTCATGTTTACATTGACATAATAGAAGAAGGGAATCATGCGTCCTACTATCTTTGTCTTACAGTGTTTGTTTTACTATTTACATCCGGACAAAATTGGGACAATGAAGTTAGCTGTGGACTAAAGTATAGTATTGTGAATTCACCCAGAGTAAACTTAACGTAAATAAAGACATCAATCTATAGTTACATTGTAAATTTAATGGAAAACCATAGAACAGGAAACATTGGCCATTCGATGCACAGGTGACTATACGTTTTAATTTCACAAATTCATACACCTGGAGATGATACCAAGAGCGGTTTCTAGATGACTTTGTGTCAATATACACCGGTCTTTCGCAGAGTGTACTATAAGTGCTATGAAACACCTATCATTGCGTTAAAAAGATCATAGAAATTGAATAATTCGAATCAATCGTTTTTGTTGATCATAGGGAATTGATCTGGTTTAATGCTACCTAGATAATGCTAAAATGTATCGTAGATATTTATGCGATAAATAATGTGGAGTCTAACGATTCCCCATCGTTGAATTACTTGTGCGATCTAACCCTCAAACTAACTGCGATATACGGTAACCTTATACCTGCGACAAATACATATTCATTAAGGAGTCAACCCTGGTGGTATATTGGAAACATACCGTTCATAAAGTCCAATCTTTGTGACAGCTAGTTTCTGACAATTTGGCAGCCTACCAAATCTTTAGAGAAAATCGAACAAACCGGGGTCTTATAAAACGAACATTCTTGAATTATAGACCAGCTAGTCCCAATGTCATTTTGTTTCCGGATGCATTCTGATCTTGAGCCATGTTGATTTCGGACATCTAATATAGATGGATCTCTACCAAGTGGTAAAAATGCACAGACACAGTTGATTCATATTGCCCTCTTAAATGCCATAAAGAGCCTTGGTCCAAATCCTATAACATTAAACTGAAGAGGTTTGTCGGAAATTGCATTTAAAAAAATGAACATATCGTCAGGTAGAAATTAACACTCTTAATTCCAAAATTAATCTCCGATCGAAAATATGTTTGAGCCTAGTTAGCATGTGCAGTACGCACTAACATATTATGCACGGTTCTTTTCATAAATAACAGATGGTTCCCTTTACGGATAGTGTCCCATTTGTTTCTAACAAAATTCCTGTAAGTGCAGTTTTTTAAACTGCAGTTACGAGTTTTTTTTGTTGTTGTTGAAAATCGATTATATATATGTAAAGAGATATCATTTCCTTACCCTTTTTGTACTGCCAATTGTCTATGAGATCAAACGAGGGAATTGTCTATATCAATAAAAGTAAGAGTCGTTCAAATCTTAAAGACAAGGACGGCCCAAGAGGATTCAGATCGAGTTATAGAGACAGACAATGTATCTAGTATCCAGACGATTAAAGATTACAAATGGTTTGATCTAATGAAATGAACGATAAATGCACAACAGTATTAATGACTGCCACTCAAGAGTATTGGAATATTTCGTCGAATTTTTGTTCCACATCCCTGCTTCGTATTAACATGCATACTGCCATCTTTATCAGGGTCTTTGTGGTCGTCTCCTGCCTTCCTACATTGTACGTGCAATATCCTACGTTACCTGTAACGACTTTAGACAATAGTACGGATTGTGACCAGCTTCTGTTTAGCATAGACGTTTATGACCTGATACTATATTTCATACAATCTAATTGAAATATAGATCCTATCTTTCAGTAGGATCTAACGACGACCCGTTGAGGGTCATCTTCTGTGACCTTTCTTTGAAACAATCAGATTTTACATTGGAAAAGTTGAAAGATTTTTCGCATGCGCACGGGCATGCGCACTACCGTGCACACTACACTTCCGTTTCTAACGATAACTAGTAGCCATGGTCGCCTCCAATTAGTGTGGTCACAGTCTCGTTTTAAAAATACTGTCTCTATCTGATTCTATGTAAAAACGAGTAATTTACAAACGGCATTTTCAGCCTAAATAACACATCAAATTGTCAAAAAGTGTGTGAAAACTTAAAGCTAAATAGTTATATTTTATTATGATAAAATACTTTTACCTTATACACTTTCTTTTCGTGTTAAATCTCCATTTTAAAAAGTGGGTCAACTCTGCGTTTCTTTGTTTGAACTCGGTCGTTACCTTAGAAGGACGCGTGGGTATGTGTGATAAAATTGCTTTGGCACTGCCATTTCTAAACGGATTTTCATAAATCTTATATCAAATTAAAGAGGAAAAATAGATCTATTCATCCCTGTATGTTAAAGTGACATTTCAGAATTTTTTGTCATAAATTTTACGTTTATTATTACCTGAAAGAACATATTTCCTTATGAGAATTCTGAAAATTTCAAGCCAAAATATTGCGCCGTTTACGAGAAATATATATTTTTCTGTTAGAATTAAACAAATTGTTGTGGACAACAGTTCGGATTTATATGGAATTTATCGATTTTGTCTCAACTTTGAATGTGTGTTTCTCGCCTATAAGCAACAACTTCAAAAAATTGATAGCATTTATACTCATTAGAATAACTAATCTTAGCATCAAGATAAACTTTAAAAAATTGAAATGGGAATGAAATGTCCCTTTAATACGGT
Organism: Fragum sueziense; assembly: GCA_963680895.1. NCBI lineage: Eukaryota > Metazoa > Mollusca > Bivalvia > Cardiida > Cardiidae > Fragum > Fragum sueziense. Next base: position 7,585,904 of record OY804606.1, on the reverse strand, counting down.
GAACCGATGAATTATGAGTCGATGATTAGGTATTCAAAATAGGTCATTTTACTCGGCTTCAAATGGCAAGAACTATGCGGCAGAAAAGCCTATATATGTTCTTCAACATCCTATCTATTCAAATAATAAAACATCTTGTGTTTTAAGCTTAGCGCATTCAAGCGCAAAGACTTTAACAATGGGAAGTGTTTTTCATTTCCCCGTGATTTATCGATAATTTCTGTCTAAACTCCATTCATCCTAAATTTATTCATAAATATTGACGACAGTGACTCAAAGAACATTCTTGCAAAGTTTGGTTGAAATTGGCCGAATGGTTGATTTGTTAAGAATGATATCATGATTTCTCAAAGTTCGATAAGCCTTGCCCTGCCACGCCCATATTTTTTGACGAATCAAAAAAATCGCGAACATTCTTTGAATATGGTCATCCAAGGAACATTCCTGTAATGTTTTGTCAAAATCGGCCCAATGGTCAAGGAGTAGGAGGTGTTTCAAGGAATTATGGGCGAACAGACGGACGGACGGGCGGTGAGTGACCACAACAGCTCATCTTGAGCACTTCGTGCTCAGTTCAAAGGAATTTACAAAATCGGCGTTTCTCATAGGCTTTCTAAACATCCATTTAAACCTTTCCCAAACAGTAAAACTTTATGGTCATCCAACTCGAAAGCTGTGACAGGCGACAGAATGAGTGTAAAAGAAAATAAGATTCTTTCACCTCAATCTTTTCACCTTCAATAAAATCCGTTCAGGACGTCAAAACCAGGTCTAACCAGGTCTTGTTCGAGGAAGGGTGAGGCAGCCAAAAATTAGATTGAATTTAGAGGTTGCAAAATGGACATGTTCAAATGTATGGTGCTCTTTTGGGTCAATGTTTTGAAAGCCTATTTCTTCACGAACCAGAGATATAATGTTAATAATCGATCACTTGAAAGTTTGAATTATTATTACATTTTTTTTAAAATTCCTATTTTATATGTCGTAAAATCTTGTTTCGGAGGCAATGACACGGAAATGATATGCGCACAACGAAGCGCAGAAAATATTTACGCAAAGGGAGAAAATGTTGGTTATCGGTATGTTCTTCTTTTGTCTCGATGTTTTCCAAAACCTTTTCATATATGATCGTAAAAATCATGTCTTGTTCGGGGAAGGGTTGAAATAATGTAACAAATATTTATATAATTGTTGTTGGGTAGAAATTGAAGAACTAAATTGTTTGGTAGAATAATTCCATCCTTTGTAAAACTTCAAATGGGTGTAACTATTTTATTAAATGTCCGATTTTAAAAACGTAAGCAGTTTTGAATTCCTCTCATCCAGACCTTGAAAATGATGCATAATTTGTTGAAGTTCTTTGAAAATAAACAATAACGTAATTCGGCAGAATTATCTCCCCTTTGTAAAAATCTGAATAAGCATTATTCCATAACGCAATGTCCGATTTTCACAATTCAAACAATTTTATGTTTCTCTCAATATTCTCTGTAAGCTGGTATATATTTTGTAGGGACTGGAATACTTTTGGAAAAAAGTGTGACCACCCTACTCCAATGTGGTGATTTCACTACAAAGGCAAAGACCATTGAAGTCCGTTAATTTTGAGAGCAAAGACGTGGCATTTATGAAGCAGATAGTCTTCTGCGTGGCAGCAACAGTTCAACACGATAATCACGCCAACCCGAAACAAAGCGATGTTAACTTATAAACGTATAACGTCGGTGGGGGGTCAAAACCTCGTATCTCCAGCTTTTTCAAGCTGTAGTTACGAGGTTTTGACTACCCATCCACGATAAACAAATGTATATATTGGTAATTTTGAATCAACGTAAATTAGATTCCAAATTAGCTCAGTCGGTAGAGCATCCAACTCAATAACCAGGTGTCCAGGGATCGACTCCCACCTCGGCTTCATATTTTTTCCTACTATGTATTTTATATTTTTCAAACTAAAAGTTTCTAGAAATCACGGATATAAAAACATAATTGGTAATTTTTTTTTATTTCTTTTTTGCAATTTCTAGAATAATTTGGTATGGAAAAATGTAATAAAGATGATAAAAATAGGAGTACAAAGAGATGAAGTCGGCGCGAGGTTCGATCCTCTAATATATGGTTTTCAAGTCGGCAGCTCTACCAACTGAGCTAATCTGACTACTACTACTATTGTATACCAATTGTCAATATATAGTTTATTTGTGTTCAAAATTACACACCGCTCTACTTCGGGTTTGCACAATGATCGCACAAAACTGCCTCTTAGTACAGTGCCAAAAATATACCGAAACCTATCCACTTCATTAATAAATGCCATATCTTTGCTCTCAAAACTAATGGACTTTGCTCTTTGCTTGGTGTCAAGCGCGTGTCTATCGACCGCAGCCGTTTTGGTGTTGTTGTCAGGGACAACAGACCTGCGTTTGCAACGAGCGTTTTGATTGGTTGTTTTAAAAATGGAATAAATGGAAATTCCCAGGTCACAGAAGATGACCCCTAATGCGCGATCTCCAGATGTAACATTATGAAATTATGTTATCTGGATTCATTCAGATTGTATTGCATAATACCTAAGAGGGACACACACTATGTTGTCGGGGGGGGGGGTGTTGTATTTTCATCATGCAATATGGTACGGAATCGTCAACCTGCATAGCTAGATTTTATTTCTGTCCAAGCAAATTTCAAATAAAGATTATTTAGTCCTTGTAGATAAAAACTGTACATAATTGAATGACCCGCCATTTATAATTATTGTTACATGTATGGACAACTGGACCTTGATATATCAAAGTGTTAAGACTCCTTTCTTGTGGACACCAGATAATGCAATACATTACTACAGTCGAAACTCGTTATCTCGACATCGGATAAGTCGAAATTCCGCTTAAGTCGAGGTGAAAGTTATGTCCCATCCTCAGCATATGGATATCAAAATGAATTTCGAAAAAAATACAGCCATTGAAATTTAGTAGGAAAAGGATATAAATTGCTCGATTCGAGCAATTTCTTTCCTTTTCCTACTATATTTCAATCACGGACACATATGATGTCCATAAAAATGGTTAAATATCGTTTTCTTAAACAATAATCAGAATCAGAGTAGTCGAACTCCGGATATGTCGAGATATTTTGACGGCCCCTCTGACTTCGACACAAAGAGTGTCGACTGTACATAGCGATGCAAACTCTGGTTGTCCCCATTTTGTTCTGATCCGTAAAATACCTGGCATGGACCAATTTAAAATGATATACCATGTAACAATTAAACTTGATATAAAGTATTTTGGCAAAATCACAATTATCTTTACTTGATCGTTTCTCAAGTAATAACTTCCTTTCGTGATTTCTCGGAGCATACATATTTCAAATTTCTGAAAAAATGCCTTTCATCAAGCAATTCCGGTATTCATTTTTTGTAATCATATGGTTTAATTCCGTTTTCCTGTTTGTATTTGTAAAGCTTTTCAAGAACAAACGACCTCGGACGTGTCGGTTCATTTGTGTTCGAATCAAATAGGTGTAATTTTATCCCTTTTTTGTTATAGCTACAAAGATTATGAAATAAGAATTTAACGACAGAGTTGAAAAATGATATTATTGGAAAATATATTATAACGATTGTGGATAAAATGGCAGACTAAGAATTTCAACTCAAAAAGTGAATACAATAATAAAGTACATACATTACAGCGATACTTTGTACATGTTAAAGCGACATTTCACATTTATTTCATTTTGTGAAAGTATGGCTTGATGAAAAGATTGTTTATTCTAATGCCTAGAAATGCCATCGTTTTTTTTTTAAGTTGGTATTCATAAGCGAAAAATAGGCCTTTACAGTTGAAACAGAAATGACTAACTCTATATAAATCTGAACTGTTGTGCACAACAATTTGTTTAATTTTGACACAAAAATATAATATCTCTCGTAAACGGTTCAATATTTTGGTTTGAAATTTTCAGAATTTTCATAACAAAATATGCTCTTTCAGATAGAATAAAAGTAAGATTTATGTAAAAATAATTGTGAAATGTCACTTTAATATAATAACTACATAAAACCTTTTCTCAATACCCTTCTCATTCTTCATTAGATTTTCTTTTGTAATTTGAAATATATACATTTTTGTAATTTGAAATATAAGTTATCTATTTCTTTCCCTGAAAGTTTATTCTCGTTCAAGATCTACGGTCATAATTTGAAATCTATGTTCTTGTAACATTTTGAAATATAAATTGTCTAAGTACTTCACTGACAGTTTTTTCGCATTCAAGATCTACAGTCTTTAATCTCAAAGAACAATCGTTATTTTCAATTATATGATCGGCACTCAACCATTTCCGTTTTTAGAACCATTTTCCCTTCCCCGCCATTGGAATTGGTCAAAAAGTGTAAATGTAATATGAAGGAAGTTTGACATTGTTACCAGATAAGTTAGCCAGTTATTTACATAGACTTTTTTTGCGTTAGTGTTTGAAATGTTTCTCTGATGTTGAGTTTTAGCACCATTTCATTTTCGTTTCTCCGGAGGCGGTTGTATATTGGCGTCATCTTCTCCGTCTTTCCATAAGTCCGTACGTACGTCCATTTTTCTTGTCAACGTAACTTGTCCTACGTTTCTTGCGTGATCTTTTTGATACTTGGCCAATGTTATCAGCTCAACTAGTAGATGTACATGAAGTAAGGATTTTAGGGTTCATTGATTTTCGCCTGAGTTATTCCCCTTCATAACTTAGTCTCTGGGGCGGCATATATTGTGACAATGGCACTCTTGCTGTGTTTATTCTGATGTGAATACAATACTGGCATTAGACGAGTCTTTGAATTTTCAATTTAGTAGGCTTAATCGGTTAATATACATGCAGCCACTGACAGTTGAAATGATATTTACCTGTCAAACTGCTTAGCTTGCAGAAATACTGATTCTGGTGAATCAGCATTGCTATTGTCCTTGTTATAAGTAAGACAGGCCGCTAGCATTTAAGGAATGATAATTGTTTAAGAATTTTAAACATTTCTAAGTAATAAAGTTTGCATTAGTAAAATACACTTGTTTCCTCGATATTTGATTACTAGAACCGCGCTTTAGAGATTTGTATGTAAATTTCTGAACTCATCATCGCTTTAAACAATTCCTTATACATTTTTTCAATAAGCACTTGTTCATTATGCACTAGTTTTTTTGTATACTATATTCCCAACATAAGTGGCTTTAAACTAAGATGGCAAAATATTACCCACATCGTTTTTGGCAGCATATACGAGTATAATCGTCTTTGAAAAGCCATAACACAATTCGCAATACTTAATTCAGAAAAGATGCAATTAAAGTGGGAGTGTCATGATATCCTTGCGAGATATTAGTCCGATCTCTGACAATAAGCTACTACCTTTATGTTGTTTCGTGTTATAGAATAGTCCCAACTTTCATATCTAGATCGTCACATCCTATCACCCGCACTCAAAGAAATTGCCGCATTTCCGCACTAAGAGACAACTACCCCTGGTCAATATAAGAGGAGTCATTAGTGCGTTAAGCTTCAGGAAGTTTGTGTTCAATCATTGTCTAACCACCTAATAGATGTTATCAGTAATTGTCTTGGTGACCCTGTACCATGTTAGCTGATAGTGCTATTCATTTTACTGAACAGGTTTTAATTACTTAAAACTGACAAACTATGAATTGCATAATGGATTTGGTTGATAAACATAGTTTAATCCTTTAAACTTCCAAACTATTTTACGCACACAGACGGTCAAGTTGGGTCATTTATGACCCAAGCCATATTTTTTTAGAAAAGTCCCTGTTGTTTGCTTTGAAATTTTGGAAAACAATAGATTTATGTGGCAAGATGTCCTGTTAATGTTAATAGTCATTTTAAAATGGGATTCACGAAACAGCGCCAAAGGTATGTGTCGTAAAAAGCTTAACGTGGAAGAGGACTTTTTTTCAATGAATTCTAGTAAACCTGGCACCAAATTAAAGCTAGCGTTGTTGCTAGCTCATCGCCCCATCGCTTTGGCAAATACCTTTTATTGTTAATACGTTGCAATGACGTCGTAAACGTGACGAATGTTTGCGGGTTTTAAGGGAATAAGTCATTCGCTTTAATGGCTTGATGAGACTTGTTTAAGAGAAATATTTAAACTTATATTTTCCAAATAACGCAAATTGGTTAACGCTGTATCCGTGCGCGTAATATCTACTGTTTAAGCATATTTATTTCATTGAAACTCCCAAACCGTTGCACATTCTTTTTAAAAAAAATGGCCCGATTTTCTTCCAATTCAAATGATAAATACTAAAAAGCATTGCAAATAGTTATTAATGTTAAAATGCCATTCCAGTTTGATTGGTTACTTTTGGATTTGATACTTAAAATATTTCACAAGAGAAATGTACTACTTATCCCGATGTTAAATTTTTTGTCTACAAATGTGTACAAAGTAGCTACTTTTCAAGACCGATGTGGACTTTTACACGTGACAACCCTAAATTACTCTATGGTTGCTTTTCTGTGGCTCGACTGAAAGTGTTTTGTGCCACAACGAAGCTGTGTGCTCACGTTGTGGAGATGAACCTATCCACGATAGTGTCACGGAACATTTGCTATTTAGCTGTAAGTTACTGGATGGTATAAGATGAACTTTATAAAAAAAATAAACAATCATGTGGTATTGACGTTTTTATTGAACTTAACTCGATGCTCAGTCGCAAATTTGTGTCCACTATTTCAAAAATAAACATGCTATTGGGTCATAGATAAAACAGCTTCTATTCTGCAGTGGTTCACTTTTTACATGCCGCATGACAGTCTTACAGTCTAAATTGTTTAGTATAAGACGTGAACGCCTGTGAAAATATCACTTGTCGGATTAACAAAAGAATATACTTTACCTGGGTTGATACTTTTCGTTTCTTTTCGGCTAAGTTCAATAAAAAGGGGGCATTATATAAGTATGGTATTTTGCAGCATTTCAATAGTTTTAAATAAGCTGTATTGAATACGAATATTATTAGTTTAAAATGTTTATTTCTTCCATTATTAATGCTTGTACATTATCATGGAGTTAATTTTTGATGGTGTTTACTTATATGTTGTAATAATAAGCATGATGAAAACTACCGAAATCATCGTTGTTGTTATCAATGTCATTATCATAATTAGTGTGACATCATTTATTTACATATGTGACCCGTCACGCTAAAAGGGACCTTATCCGAACTCCAAAAATCCCAATTTTGACAAACTTGTCAGACTCGGTACAGGTCAACCGGATCCCGTATGCGACAAATGAACATATAGTAAGATAGGGAAATAATTCCGGATTTAGAAATTTACATAAAAGTGAAAAGTGTCGGCCCTAGTCTGGCTGCGCGGACTGCGCAGACTGACTAGGGTCGATATTTTTCACACACCCGGTCCCTTTTAGCGCGACGGGTCACATATGTTTATTTATTCACTAATTCTTAGTATTCTTTCCTAACTCACATAGTTTTGTTCGTTTTGTTCTAATTGTCTTTGTAAATCTTCATCATCTTGGAGGAAATAAAGATTATATATCGTTCAATATTCAAGAATCATTTACATATTATCAAGTAACGGTACATTAAAAAGTCATTAACTTTGTGTTACATAGCTACGCTTAGTTATCCGTTATTTAATCAATTGAATCACAATTCAGAAAATGTTATGCAAATAATTAAATCTGGTCTCAAGTTAAACAATTTTCCAAAACGTTTAGTTTCGGTGATCTAATTTGTAGGCATACTAGAAAATAGTTAAATGTCGGCTTTTCTTTGAATATCTTGTAAGCGATTTCTATGGTATCCGATGTTACAAAATTCAACAGAATTTGTCTCAAGTAGTACTTGGTGTGTTGCTCTATTCTAATTTTTGTGTACACCGTCTACCTAAAATATTTGACTTATTGAGTCTACTTTTAACAATGATTACACACATATTATTTTCATCCTTTTGGATATCATTTACAAGTGCCTTCGTAAAGCCAAAATTCAGTTCGCGTTTACAAATAATTCAGTATAGATTTAATTGCATGGATTATCATGATTTACCTGATATTTTTCATTTACACGAACATATTTTTATTAGGAACCCAAATCCGTGAGGCTTAAAACAAGTTCGCACGGATAGACTTTGACCTCATAATACCCCCTTCCCTACTCTCTTAAGAACAGAGCACATTCTCTCATCTTTCCATTATGAAAGAATGATGCTCTCTTCCCGCGGGTCATTTCACATCTAATTTTGGGGCCTTGGTGGCATTTCGATATCCAATCATTGACTACACACAACAAAAAAATTGAAAAATCTGATACAAGCTTTCATTGGCTGACGCTTCAAATTACTGGCTTCAGCCTAAAATAGAAGCGACGTAATGTATACGTAATCAAACAAGATAAACTGAATGATTCTGATTCGATAATTCAAATGTTACCGGCTTCAGCCAAAAAAAGAAGCGACGTAATGTATACGTAATGATCATGCAAGATAAAAGTGAATGATTTTGATTCGATAATTCAAATGATGTGCTTTAATTAGATTATGACGACCAAATAGGCTGTTGGTGTATCAAAAACGGCAGGGATCATATTCGATTGTTAATCAATAAACCTCGGCTTTAGAGAGTACCCATTTCCCTGCAAAAAGGTTTAGGAATTGGATCACTTACAACAAAAAGCGAGCATTAGTACATGCATCGTTCAATCTTCAGGAATGATTTACATATTATCAAGGAAGGATACATTGACTAATTCAGAAAAGCAAACAGATATCAGGGATATACTCAGAATGCGATATAGAAAACATATGTCTGTGTCATAAATGACACAACGTGTGTGTTCTAGGATTAATGTCACTACCCGACTGTTACTTTACATCTCCTCTTATGACCCGTATCGAAAGAACGTAACATATTGTTTACGCTATCTGTCCACCTGTCTATCCTTCTGTCTGTCCTTCTGTCTGTCAGTTCGTCTGTCCGAAAACTTAACCGATCTCATCCAGGATGTCGTATCTCTATCGACAATGATGACCCAGGAGGAACTAAACAAAAATGAAATAAACAAGAAATGACAGTGAGTCTGACAGACAGATAAATGAGACTTACAGACGAAGTTATCTAATTGACTAAAACAGTCGCATTGTAGCTAACAGTCATGAATGTGTCGTTTTGTGGAAATTTGACAATGCATTAAAGTAGACAAAATACAGTAACAAGACAAACTACGCCGATATGACTTGCTTATAAACAAGCACCTATGTAATGTTAAAAAACACGATACTTTAGAGATGAGATAGATAGCACCGTAAGTTAGTGAATGAATCAGAAAAATCTTATCGAGTCTCATTTTAAACGATACATAATGCGTTAAGTTACGGAGGCCTAAATTGAAATAGACATTAATCAAATTTCGGTTTACCTAATTCAAAGTGTGCACCAATGCCTTCAAAAATTTTACCTGCACTGAATTTGTCCGACACTGAATTGATTCATAAGCTACCTATACAAAACATTATACTGACTGTGTCAGTACTAACATAACTGCTCACACGAATGTGAATCGAATGAATGCTGTTTTACGGCGTATTGACAGCTACATGAAACAATTAAAGCAACTGTCCATCGATTCACACAATGTTTATATGTATTATTGTTTTCGACAGTGACAATCTCTCCATTGTGAAAGGATATGTATCGAAGCAGTAGATCGGCGTCAAAACCGTGACAAAAACACCAACGCCGCAGAAAAGATGAATATTTCGTAGTCCGTTAGAAATGTAATAGGGTTGTTCATTACACGGAAATCATAAGGAACTGCTTCATAAAATCTACTATCATTGTAAATTATATACCAATCATAGTTTTCAAAAAGTCACAGCTCTTAAAGGCAAAGTACACTTAGTATAATTGAATAGGTGATATGCCATTTATGCATTTCCTTGTAATAGATCACCTAAATTTCTTAGATAAATATTCTAGGAAAGGCAATAAACACTTGGATGATCTCAAATTTCTCTACTTTAAGTAGCAGACTGATGGTTCTCCGAAATGAAAAGCTTCCCAAGGGAGGATATTTATCCGGTATCGTCGTTTGGAATATTTTATGGGCGCGCGATACTGTATCAAATGTAAACAAATTCGATGATATGTAATGCTTTCCAAAAAAAGACATGATTTAGAAAATGATTGAGAGTATGCTGAGTCAAAACCAAAGTGCTGATGACCACGATTTTCACATTTTTCTAGAAAGTTGTTGCTACGCTATGCCTTAGCATACAATAAATGTAGCCCAAGTTTTTTATGAATTTATAGCAATGAGTTTAACATTTCAAGGCTTTTTAATATTTATGCCGAACTATACATGAATACAAAGAAAATGAATGGTAAATGCGGCTTTACCATACATTTCGTCCATGTAGAGAGCAAACTAATTCCCCGTACAGACGTCTTGAGCAGTTATACTTCATCATTTGGTCAGACACATCTCGGCACATCGATTCAAGTCGACTTACAGTGCTAGATCGCATCTTCAACAATACTTTGACCACTTTAACTACACATGGGCATACCAAAAATATGAATTCAGTATTGCATACACGAAGAATTAATCTGTACAGCCCGTCGATCAATTAATGCCAGTTACGCTTTCAACGTTTCTACTCTCCTTTTGACAAACGATACGACGATCTAATATGAAATGAACGGGCTTCCACTTGTGTACATGTAAGTGTAACAGATGTTCCGAGATGTGTCTGACTTAGAGAATGATGTCAATTATGTCGTCTATTGTTTTAGTATAACCATTTTAGTAATGTTTTTAATTGGATAGGTGCGTAGGAATCACAAGTATATCGTGACATGCCACAGATATAAATTAGACAGCTTTGAACTGTTGACTTCAAAATATCTCTCCAGCAAATACAACCGGAATGTGCTACAAGGACCCACGCACATTAATATTCTGGGAAACTTGGTACACGTTGATGCATGGAAAAAATGATTTTTTTGGTTGGTTCAGAAAACCACGGGCAGATAATGTATGACCAATCAGTGAAGGAGCAGTATTTAGCCGAGGATTCAGAAATACATTTCGAAGTGCTTGACGTGGAAACATAGCAGAAATCTGGATCGCATATTGACATTAGGACAATGAAACCTGATATAACATAGATACTGACTTATATATGATAGGGACATTCAAAACTGAAACTGATTATATCAGTAAAATTCATTAGATTTGTATTGACAGGAAAAAAATAAACGACTGACGTACCGAGAGAAAACTATGTTTTTTTCGGATATCAAGCCCCGCCCCTTACTGGGGGAGAGCGAGTTGTCCGATTGGAAAAAAGAAATCGTAAGTCAATCGCTCCTGGATGGACTAGATGTTAAAAAAATATGAGTGGATTGGGTTCAGATGACAATAAAAATAGTTGAGGCTATGAACAAGAGTTGATATTCTTGTTATACTCTAAACTTAGATATGTGTGTAAAGCGCATATAAAGAGAGAAGAAAAAGCAAGTATCGTTACATCATTAGTCACATTCAAGTTTTTTACGCTAATTCTGAAATCAAATCTATTTAAGGATTGATGGATACATTTTGTCGTAAAGTTGCGTATGCTAATTCTGTTACACATGCCGTTTGTATCAGGGAAGTTGATTTACAAAAACAAAAGAATTACATTTGTTTGCAGGAAGCCCCAACCAACTCAAATCAAGAGAATAAGGAACAATTTTCGCGGGCTTGTGCGCTAAAATAGATTTCTGATGGGAAATCCCTCAACAACGTTTGCCGGGTACCAGTCTAATATTTTGTTTATCGGTCATGAATCGGACAATTTTTTTGTAACACTGTTAGCGAAAAATTATTATTTTCAAGCGAGATATTAGTCGATCATAGATAATGCAGGAGGGAACTAAAACTACGTAACATTGCGCATAATATACAACATGCAACATTGATTTAAGATACAGAGACAGACCAGAAATGACAAACGTTTTTTTTCCTGAGATTCCTCAGCAGCTTAACCAGAAAAAACATCGAAAAGTTTGAAAGTAAAGTAGCTATGATAATGAAACTTCGCGGGTAGATATATCTCACCAAGGAGAAGTGTAACGCACACGGAGCATAACTCTATCTTGCTTATTTTGTGCCCTCTGTTGTAGTGAAAGCCTTTGGGGTATCAAATCACTTTCAGCGACAAATTCTAGTGTTTTTTCTAAATTAATCCTTTCCCAAAAAAGACTGGTTTTGACGTCCCCAACAGAAAATTCGTGGGAAAACATTGAGGCAAAAGAAGAAAATGATGATCGACCAAATTGAAAAGACCTGCACAGCAGACAAAATGGGTGTGCATATTAAATTCTTTGGATATTGATGATCATTTTACTTTTGCCTCGATATTTTCTCTGACATAAAACACTAAAAGTATTCACATCCGTTTTGTCATCTGCAGACATTTTTCAATTTGGCCCAACATTACATTTTGTCGTTTTGGAAAGTGTAAGCGAGTACGCACGAGCTGCACGACGAACCTAAAGCAGGACCGTATGTGTAAACATTACTTGTCAACTGGTTATTTCATAGTTACCTATCTTAAAAAGTACACGACAGTGCAGCAACCTTCTCAACTCTGAATTATAATGTTACTAAACAAATGATTACGGCAATCCAGCTCTTAGAACGTCATCTTCAGCATGCTGAACGTGGAAAAACATCACAGCCATATTTGTACGATAGAGGATTCCCAATCTATTTTTAGACCAGTGAGGCGTGACGATGACGTGTTTGTTTACACGAAAAAAAACCGAACCCTATTCGACTGTCTAATTCGTAAGTCCATGATTGGTAAAGCATGGCTCGGGAACACGGCATGTATAACGACATCTATTTAGGCGACTACTTACACTACACACATTGTATAAACATCGTTGAAAAAGCAAGCTGAACAGTTTGGCATGAATTTCGGCAAACTTTGATGTCAAGAATGTTAGGCGAGAAGAAATAAGTGCGCAGAATGCACTGAATACAAGAAGAAAAATGAAATCCATTGTGTTGCGACTCTTACATTGGAAATACACCCTGTGCATCATCCTGAAATGACAATCAAAGTAAAATGTTGCAATATTGAATATCTAAGTGACTTTGTGTTCTTTGTGTCATCTGCCGATGGAAGTTGTGTTGAAGAAGCAACCGGAGATTTAGTTTTATCATGTGAGTTAAGTGTCGGATGCCCGGATATAAACAAACATCACCAGTACATTAGAACATACCTGTAAATAGCAAAACAAAATCTCTTAGCTGAGATTGATACCATACAGACAGATAAATTGATTTCGAGTAATAGGTGCGATAAGAAACACAAATAGACAATAAAACATAGGTTTTAAAACTGACCATGCATTGGCTTATGAGACAGAACATTGTTTTGAAAAACCACCAGGATTTCACAAACCCCTACCAGGCCAAACTGTTGTCACAAGAGTACCTGAACTTCTAGAAACTACCACGTTAATTGATATACTTTCCCAAGAACATGAAGTAATCCGTTTTATTCTACATGTCTAGGCTGAACAATCACTTGACGATCGAGGGTAAAATGAATGTAGTGTGCCAGTCCCCCCCCCAAAAAAAAAACAACACCAAAGCAATGGATCAACAAAAAACAAACAAATCAGAAACGTACAGTAACAACCTTATATACACAGAATGTGACATTGTAAAGATGTTACTGTCACTACAATTTGACCCTTAAAGAAAAGATATTTTACTAAAGAAGTCTACAGAGGAATTAGAAATAGTAATAAGCAAAAACATGGCTACTTAAGATCTACCTAAGAGCGATATAGTGATATGCTGACGTACCGTTCGAGAAAAGCTGCGACAATTTCTCATATATCAAATATCCAATCCAAGCTTTGTTCGTCTCGTATAAAGGAAAGGAATCATGGATCGAAATTGAAGCAAATGATACTGGTTTGGGCACGGTTGTCCATGAAGACGTTATTATAGACAAGCAATGTGTTAAATTTGCTTTGAAAATGATCAGCAAAGAAGTTCAGCATGTATTGGATATAAAAGATAAATTAGAAGAGGCAAGAATGACATGCGTATATTTGCTAAAGAATACTGCAACTTTGGACTTATATTTCATTTGTAAGGAGGGGTGGACCTAGAACGTTTTATAGTTTCATTGGAAAGTTTGCAGGTAAATATCGATATGCATTTGCAAGTTTGCCCTTCACCGTTAATGAATCTTTCGATGTTAAGTGCATAGGAAGTCTAGAAAATGAGGAGTTTTTCGGCGACCATTTCGGCGACCAAAGTCACGTTGGATTTCTACTTCCAGGGGACATCAAGGTAGTTACGCATGGAGCCATTAAATTATCATCATTACGCTTGGATTCTAGAATTCTTGTATATATAACCAGATAAGCATGAAGTTACTTTGATCACCAATTCAATCTTGTTATCGATATTGCGTGATGTTTTCTCAAAAGTATGAGCATTATATGATCCACAAGTTTGATGTTTTTGAGACCTGAAGCGTGATGAAGATAGATAGATAGATAGATTTTATTATGCTCCCCGAAGGAAGAGCATATAGTCGCCGCTTCGTCTGTCCGTCCGTCCGTCCGTCCGTCCGTCCGTCATTCCGTCCGTCCGTCCGTCCGTCCGAAGCGATTTCTCTATAACCCTTGGGCCAAATCAAATGAAACTTACCATGTGAACTCCCTATGACATAATGCCGATGTACTTTTCCCAGTTTTTGGATTTGAGGCCTCGTCATGGGAAAAGGGGACTTAAGGTCAAATACACTTTTTCTCTAATTTCTCATAGTCTAATGGTCAGAATTTGATGAAATTTCATATTTGAGTAGCAAATCAGATGCCCTTGACAATAAACTACTTGAAATTTGCGTATAAAAAGTATGTCATGGAAAAAGGGGGCTTATCGTTTGTTAGCTTAATCTTAGCTCTGTATGGCATACATTTATTGTGACAAAGCCTTATTCGGGGAGCATTGTCCGTCTCTGACGGCTCTTGTTTAGGTAAAAGATTCATGACAATACATGGTAAAACATAAAAAAAAGGATCACAGTGTAGCAAGCAAATAAAATATCGTAAAACACATGATCACAGTTTTTTACTAGGTACCATGTCTGCCACATCCCTACCTAGGATAACGCAAAAAAGAGAAAAGCGATCTCTTATTTCCATTGCGGTCCTAAGTACGGGTGTGGCCGACATAGAGGGACATGGTGATTAACATAGTTGAATATTAAATTACATAAAACATATCAATATCACAGCAATGTCACATCATTATTATCACAGTAACATTCGAGCAAGTTTTACAAGGTTTTGACTAAATGAGCTTTAATTTTTGCTTTGAACTGAGTGACAGACTCTAAAGCTTTGATATCGGCCGGTAAACGGTTCCAAAGACTGCAACCCATGTAAGAAAATGACTTCCTTCCATGGGATCCAACCTTGGGAAGCGCAAAACAGCCATTGCTACAAAATCTCGTATTATAATGATTTGAAGATGCCGGAGCTGTAAAGTGCTCTTTCATATAATCAGGTGATTTTCCATTTTTGATTTTGAACACATGCATCAGCGTTATCTCTTCTACTCTTTTGGAAACAGGCAACCAGTTTAAAATTTTGAAATGTTTATCTAAAATACGGGATCTGTGGGGCAACTCTAGAACAAACCTTATCATTTTATTTTGCATACTTTTCAATTTATCAGTCCATTTCTTATTCAAACCAAAATACCAAAATGAACAGGCGTAGTCAAAATGGCACTGAATCAATGATGAAACAAGTAGTTTTCTGGTATGAGATGTTAAAAATTTGCTTTTACGATACAAGAACTTAAGGCGTGCGTTTGCTTTGTTGAGTAATGATTTTACCATTAATTCACCGGACAAGTTTTGATCTAGAGAAGCTCCTAGATATTTAACAAATGAAGTTGAATTAATTTGACTACCATTGCATGAAATATTTATATTTGCATTCGATTTAAGCTTTTGCTTCGTACCAAAAAGAATACATTCGGTTTTACCAAGATGTAAAGATAATTTATTGTCAATAAGCCAAGATCTAACAATGTTAAGATCCTCAGATAATGCCTTTTCCACAGACTCCCTGTCTCTACCAGAAAATAGTATTGCGGAATCATCTGCATAGAGAAAAGGTTTGTTTTTTTTACCACAGCAGCCATATCATTAACATAAATCAGAAATAACAGTGGACCAAGTATAGAACCCTGGGGAACACCACATGTAATGTTAGAAAGTGAAGACTGAACTTTATTAACATCAACTAGTTGTTTTCTATCGCTGAGATAAGAAGAAAACCAGTTTGTAATGTCCTTCCCCAGACCTATTGATTCGAGTTTCATAAGAAGTATTGAGTGGTCGACAGTATCAAACGCTTTTTGTAGATCAAGCAGTACCATACCTACAAAGTTACCTTTATCCATTTGAAATCTAATGTAGTCTGAAAGGTGGATGAGACTAGGTGTCTGTGGAATAACCTCTTCGGAAACCAGATTGAAGATTGTACAATAGGTATTTTTCTGTAAGATATTTTTCTACTTGATCAAAAACAACTCTTTCAAATATTTTTGAAATAACACTTAAAATAGATACTGGTCGAGTAACCAATGAATTCATTTTAGATGTAGAATGTGCTGTTTATATTCCATCGATCATATTGTATATAATATTAAGACAGACTACAGATATCATGTCTGACAGATTCAATGCATTTGCTTGTGTAAACATTATGAATACATTTCAATTACACCGTGGGAATTATGACAGCACTATTAAAACAAGAGGGCCAAGATGGCCCTGTATCGCTCCACTTGCTTTTGGACATTTAGACTATGAACTTCTTCAAGGAATGCAATAGAGGTCTATCCGAAGAAGATTCATGCTACACCAGAATGAAATCCAATAAGTAATTAAGGAGCAGAAATGTTTTTAAAATTTTGTTAAAATTACACTGTTTCATATAGTAAAAAATAAGCCTAGCCCACAGCGGCCAAGCTTTTCATCCGATTGTGAAGGAATATGGAAAAGATTCATGCAAGGAAGATTCCTGTGAAGTTTGGTTAAAATTGGTCATGTAGTTTTGGAGAAGATTGTTTAACAATTATTCGAAAATTCAATTTAATTAAATTTATTAAAATTTAAGTTCTACACGGATTTTTTTTAGGAATTTAAAGGAGATTCATGCAAGGAAGATTCGTGTGGAGTTTGGTTGAAATTGGTCCAATAGCTTTGGAAAAGAAGATTTTTCAAAATATTGATCTAATTTAATTAATCAAAATTTAAGTTTTACACAGAATTTATTTTTTGAAGGAATAAGAAGAGATTCATGCAAGGATTATTTCTGTAAAGTTTGGTTGAAATTGGTCCAGTTAAAAATTTTGGAGAAGAAGAATTTTAAAGATTTTTCGAAAATTAAAATCAATTAAATGAATTAAAATTCAAGTTCTGCGCGGATTTTAATCTTTTAAAGGAATTTGGTAGAGATTCATGCAAGGAAGATTTCTGTGTAGTTTGGTTGAAATTGGTCCAGTAGTTTTGGAGAAGAAGAATTTTTAAAGATTTTTCAAAAATTTAATTCAATTAAACTAATGAAATTCAAGTTATACACAGATTTTATCTTTTTGAAGGAATTAAGAAGAGATTCATACAAGGAAGATTTCTGTGAAGTTTGGTTGAAATTGGTCCAGTAGTTTAGGAGAAGAATTTTTTTTAAAGATTTTTCGAAAATTTAAATCATTTAAATTAATTAGAATTCAAGGTCTGCGCGGATTTTATTCTTTTGAAGGAATTTGGTAGAGATTAATGCAAGAAAGATTTCTGTGAAGTTTGGTTGAAATTGGTCCAGTAGTTTAGGAGAAGAAGATTTTTTAAAGATTTTTCAAAAATTTAATTCAATTAAATTAATTAAAATTTAAGTTTTACACAGAATTTATCTTTTTGAAGGAATTAAGAAGAGATTCATTCAAGGTAGATTTCTGTGAAGTTTGGTTGAAATTGGTCCAGTAGTTTTGGAGAAGAAAATTTTCTAAAGATTTTTCGAAAATTTAAATCAATTAAATTAATCAAAATTCAAGTTCTAAACCGATTTTGTTCTTTTGAAGGAGAAAGAAGAAGAATTTTTAAAGATTTTTTCAAAAATTGATTCAATTAAATTAATCAAAATTCAAGTTCTGCACAGATTTTATTCTATTGAAGGAATTTGGTAGAGATTCATGCAAGGATGATTCGTGTGAAGTTTGGTTGAAATTGGTCCAGTAGTTTTGGAGAAGAAGATGTTTGAAAACTGTTTACGCACGCACGCACGGACGGACGGACGCACGCACGCACGGACGCACGACGGACACAGGGCCATGACATAAGCCCCGCTGGCCTTCGGCCAGTGGAGCTAAAAATTGCTTCCCAAAAAACATGACGATGGTTATTCGCCGTGATTGAGGTTTTTATGCATTGCAAATTGTTTTTCCATGCACACATACGAGTTCCCGAACAGTTCGGAAGCATAGAAACCTAGCATGGGCCCCTTAAAGTGAACCTGAAGACGTACGTGTACATTCCCTTTATGACCCTTTATTTTGTAAATGATGAGCATTTAGAAGCACGCGATAAGTTAATGTGTCCCCTAGCAGCCACTATTTTAGAATAGAGTAGTTCGAGAGTAATTATCTTTTATCTTCAACATGGACGCTTTCTTTATCGAATTAGTGACAAGGCTCCTAACATAAGCGGACTTAGTAAAGAAAAATATACGCAAGACACTCAGCGTGTACAGTGCGCTGCTTGATTTTGCTGGTTCTATCCGTCGTTACTCAATTTTTTCGTAAAATACTTGTTTTTTGTAGTTTGCAACAGCTGTCAGATTATGCAGAATAACTCTTGCCGTTTTGAAAATGGGTTATGCGATCTAGACTTGTGCATGTAAGACAGCGGTGGTTGATTCGATTCCTCATCAAATTATTCATTCAAAGGAAAATTAAAACCGAGCACACGTCTTTAATTTGATCCTTACCATTTAACACGGTTTGGAATCATCAACTGTAGAAAACTTGCAATAACTTTGTTATTATGTGACCGATTAGGAAATGTTTTGAAAAAGATATTAAGCTATATATTAGATGGATACGACAGTTATTTTGAAAATCAACAGATAACATTGTTATTGAATAATAACTGATTTTTTCAAAGACCATTCTAATTCAAAATATCTATAACATTTTCTAGCCCTTTGTCCTTTAAATCATTTAAAAATCGATGCCGATCAACAATATTACTCTAGTTTAATACCAACGTTTTTTGTATTATGTTGAACAAATTTCATCTTCATCCATATAAACGCAAATAGCCAGTTTCAACTTTAAACAGTTACTATATATTCTTTCTCCCACTTTAATATGAACTAAACAGTTCAAAAACGGCCCCTAATAAAGCATCATGCGACAATCAGAAAGTAATGGTTTGTAAGGAAAATACATCTGCTCCTAATATATCTCCAATGACGTTCAAGTTCTTGACCTTGTATTGGAAACACACTGAGCACAAACACTTATCGTAATGACGCTTAGATCTGGCCAAATTGTCTTCTGAAAAAACACATCTATATAAACAAATCAATACGACGGCAATTTATGTTTACATCGAGAATTATAAAGGATGGGAAACATGAGACCAAATTATCTTTTTCTAATATTGTATGTTTAACCTTTTACATCCCGTCTAAATTAGGTTGTTGTAGTAAGCTTTGGGCTAAACTATTGTCCTGTCAATTTATCCCAAATAAACTTACATACATAAAGACATATCTCATTAGTTGCATCGTAGATTTAAGGGAACAACCTTTAAAAAGGTCGAAAAGTTAGCCAGTGTTTCCGTGTTTCCAAATACGAGGTGAATTGATATGCTTGGATACCCTTTCGATATTGTCAAATGCACCTTGAATATTCTCGACCAATATATGCCAAAGACTGAGAAAAGCAGGGATTCCAAATTGAATTGACAATCTAGCCCTCACAATAAACGTGCTGTATTGTAACCTTACACCTGCAACAAATAATTCTTCATTTAGAAGTTAACCCCGGTGATTTAATCGATGCATACCGTCCATAAAGTCAAATCTTTGTGACAGCTAGTTTCTGACAATTTGTCGGCCTGACAAACCTTTACAGAAAATGAAGTGAACCGGGATCTGAGAAAAAGAACCCTCTGGAATTACCGGTGCGACACGTATACCAGCTATTTTTGTGTCCGGTAGTATTCTGATCTGGATCCATGCTTATTTTGGACAGCTTCTATACTCAAGAGAATCACGAGACGTAATGGATTTTGACCAGACCGTAAAATGCACTCATCTGGATTATTGTTGCACTGAAATGTCGTTAAGAGCCTTGGTCCAGATTCTATAGAATTTAATTGTTGAGGTTTGCCGAAAATGTCATTTCGAAAATGAACACGCGGTCAGGTAGAATTTGACATTCTTATTCTAAAAATCATCTCAGAACGAAATCGTATTTGATCCTTGTCAACCTGTGCAGTACGCACTGCCAGATTATGTACTTTTGAGCAAGGATCTGGAAAAACGTCCTTTAAGGCTTTTGAGCCCAACATAGATCCAGATCAGCCTGTGCATACGCACAGTCTGATCAGGATCTACGTTGTTCTCTAATAGCTTCTTCGTGATCTGTAGTAACTTAAAGAGAGCAGCATGGATGCATATTGGACTGCATTTGACAACAGGCTGATCTTTTTGAAATTTTGAAAAATGCTATAAGAGACGTTTTTCCAGATCCTGGCTCTTTTCTTTACACAACTTACAGATGCTTTCTTTTTTTGGAAACGTGTCCAATTTACATGCTTTTTTTACATGCTTTTTACATATTTACAGAAAACTTGTAACTGCAGCTTCTTTAAGCTGCTGTTACGAGGTTTAGTTGAAATGCGACGATTTTAAAAAATACCATTTCCCCTTATTTCTACTGCCGATTGTCATGAAGATCAAACGAACAATTGTCTATATCAATAAATTAAGAGTCATTCATATCTTAAAGACAAGGACGGCCCAAGAGGAATCAGATCGAGTTATACAGACAGACAATGTATCTAGTATCCGGGCGATTAAAGATTACAAATGGTTTGATGTAATAAAATGAACGATAAATGTTAAACAATATTAGTAACTGTCACTCAAGGACATTGAAATTTTTCGTCGGAAAATCTTTTTTAATCGGTCTGTCATTATCCTTTTTAATATTAATTCGTAGTAACTTGCTATTTTCATCAGGATCTCTGTGGTAGTCGCGTGCATTTTAACATGTTGTAGCTTTTCAATGACAACTTAAAACAACCTGTACTTACATGGATTTTCGTTGAAAAGCAACGCCGTATTATCTAATGTTACCTGCAACGATTTCAGAGAATAGTACCGATTGTGACCAACTTCTATTTAGCATAGAACGTTAATGTCTTATACGATTAGAGTCTAACAATAATAGAACATTGACGGAACATATACTGTGTTGTCGGAGGTAATACATACATGTATATTTTTTCCTCAAGAAATATGGTATATAATCTTCAGCCTGCATAGCTAGATTACTTCTGTCCAAGGATATTACAAATGAAGTTCATTTAGTCCTTCTAGATAAAATGTGCATAATTGACCAGTCCGTCATTTATTATGATTGTAACATATATGCAAACTGGAAATCGAGTATTTGTGAATACTTTAGTATCCGCGCTAAGATTCATTTCTTTTAGGCCCTAGAAAATTTAATTCACACAACAATGCGATTCTGACTGTCTTAGTGTTGTTGTTATCCCTGTAAGACCTAGCATAGGTCCCTTTAAAATGATTTACCACGCAATGCAAACATTTACTTGAAATAAAGTATATCGGCCCGGCTACAGTTATCTTAATTTTGTCATTAATTTTGTCATGCCCCAAGTAAATACTTCCTTTTCCTATTTTCTCGAAGCATTAATATTTAAAGTTTCCGAAAATTGTCTTTTATCATGCGATTCCAGTATTTATTGTTTTTGTTATTATATCGTTTGTTTCCGTTTTCCTGTTTATATTTCTAAAGCTTCTCAAGAGCAAACGAACACGGTCTTGTCGCATCACTTATAGTCAAAACCAGTAGATGTAATTTTGTCGGTTTTTTTTTTTAGTTTTGTTATATCTCAATGAAACATGAATTTAAGGGCATAGTTGAAAATGTTCATATTTGGAAATGATTTAGGTTCATTGCATCATTGCGGGGTATTACTCCGCTCTGTGGACAGTACTATACCAGCTAAACATTGTTTCATGTGATAACGCAACTTTCCTTTCTAGATTACTCATCACCCCCAGCTGTGGAGGGGGATTAGAAATATCCCGGCTGCCCTGTCCTGTAGCAAATGGTAAGACCCCATGCAAAGGACAGTGTGTCCGTTTTAAGTGCGGACCCGCTTGTTGGCCGTGAGTGGACACTCGTAAGCCGGAAAAGGGGATCCTGGTCAGTTGAGGGAAGCCCAGGGCTCTCCGGCTTCCCAACACGCTGGCTTTGGCCTCGGCTTCGGTGTAAACGGGAGCTTAGATGGGCCCGGTCTAAGCAAACGGCTGGTCGCTTTAGACGAAGACTTTTTGATTGAACACATGTTCTATATCGACACTTACTTTTATATTGTACAGGTCATGCAATTTCTTGTATCAGCTTTTAGTTATTTCTTTTAAGTCATGTCTTGTCCTCGTCTATATAGGCTCATGGGCTAATTGGGTTGATTGAATGCCTTGATCGGCGTTGAAATGCATGGTTGATCTTTATCTTAAACATTACTCATGTATGTCTTTGCCGCACTTGTTGTTTAGTCGGCTTGAGTATACCATCTGGGCATCCTTGGCATGGGGAGCTGGATATCCGCTCCAATTCCATGTCCCATTGTTGGACTCCGTGGCGGGTTGGGGGCCCAGATGATGAATACCAATTCTTAACCATGGATTCGAAAACACTTAAAAGGACGCGTTTAGAAATAGATTCGGATACGGATAATCGACCAAGCAATATGAATTTTCCTAGGTACTTATTGATTGAATCGGAAACTGAAAGATCGTTGACTTCTCTATCGCCTTTCGTGATAAATAAATGTCTCGTTTCTTATGCTGGTGAGCCTAAGACAGTCAAAAAGTTGAAATCTGGTGCCATTTTGGTAGAGGTTGATAAGAAGTCACATTCTGACAACTTATTAAAACTCAAAAAGTTTTATGACATCCCTGCCAAATGTTCCCAACATGCAACCCTCAACACTTCTAAAGGCCTAATTCGCTGCCCTGATCTTCAGGGGGTGTCTGAGGAAGAAATTGTTTCGGAACTTGGATCTAAAAATGTGACAGCCGCTAGACGTATTTTCATTCACAATAATGGACAGAAGAAAGCAACGAACACCATTGTTTTGACTTTCAACACCGCTATTTTGCCGAAATGCTTTAAAATTGGATACTTACGGGTTAATGTAGACCTCTATATTCCGAACCCGCTCCAATGTTACAAGTGTTTTAAGTTCGGGCATCACGAGAAGAGGTGTCAGGAGGCTCAGCGTTGTCGTCGTTGTGGCGATCTGGCTGAGACTCATGACGTTGACGAGTGTGAGAACTCTGCGCGATGCATCAATTGCGATGGTCCTCACATGTCGACTTCTCGTGCATGTTCCCATTGGAAGCGGGAAAAGGATATCGTTACAGTTAAATGTAGGGAATGCCTATCCTTTTTTGAAGCAAAGAAAATTGTTGAAAGTCGCTCAAACCTAGCCTCCTATGCCCATGCAACTAAACCAAATCAAACTTCGAACAAAAGCGACACTGGATGCGAAAACTGCAAAGGTCTTTTTAGGAAATTGATGATACTTTTTCCTGAAGAGAAAGAAGAAATTGCAAAATTATTTCCATCTTCTACTCCTGCAGTATCTACTTCCTCTCCGCCTACAAACACTAGAAATAAGTCTCCAGAACCTGAACTTCCTTTACAAAAGGCACCTGATAGCTCTAAAGTTTCAGAAAGCTCAAAGTCAGCCAGCACCGTTTCTATCAGTCATGATGACGCCAAGTCTAGCAGTGAAAATCGAAGGCCTAAGCCTTCTAAACCGGTGGTCTCTGACCGCCAACCAAAGGGATCCCAGGATCCCATTAAACAATACAATCGGTATCATAGTCTTGAAGAAGACATGATAACCGAGGACCTCGCAGATTCCAAAAAGAATAAGCAAGGTAGCAGCATTATAAAACTTAACAAAAGATGAATAATTTAAGACTTCCAATACTCTGTGGTACAATTTTAATTTTAATATCTCTCATGGCGAATACTATTATTCAATGGAATTGTAGAAGTATTTAGTCCAATTTTGAGGAACTTAGTCTTTTAGTCTCTAAAGAAAAACCAGTAGCAGTTTGTTTACAAGAAACCTTCCTTAAAGATACAGACAAATTTACCTTTAAATATCATTCTTGTTACTTAAAAAACATTACGGGAAGTGAAAGAGCATCAGGAGGTGTAGGTATTATTGTGAATAACAATGTTCCACATCGCCCTGTGCAGCTTGACACAACTTTACAGGCAATTGCCGTAAGTGTTTCTCTCAACAAAACAGTAACCCTTTGTTCTATTTATCTTCCTCCTAGTTCTCCTGTTGACAACAGGAAACTAGACCGTCTTGTTGAACAGTTACCCAAACCTTTTATTTTAATGGGAGATTTTAATTCCCACCATACGCTGTGGGGATGTTCAAACACAGACAACAAGGGCCATATTGTTGAAGACTTTATTTCAAGGCACGATCTTTCTCTTTTAAATGATAAGTCATCGACTTATATACATCCTGCTACTGGTTCTTATTCATCATTAGACTTGACAGTTTGCAGTCCTCAAGTTTTTCCAGATTTTAACTGGAAAGTTGATGACGACCTGCATGGGAGTGACCATTTTCCGATTCTTATTTCGGAAATTGGGCCATCTGTACAGGAGCAACCACAAAGGTGGAAACTCCATAAAGCAAACTAGGGCTTGTTCAAAACTGTATGTGAACAGTCCATTACACCTCAAGCTTTTGAAGATTGTGAGAATCCTGCAGAATTATTTACCTCTCTGTTATATTCATCTGCAGAAAAGGCAATTCCAAGAACATCTAAAACCCCTAAACATCGAAATAAGCCATGGTTTAATGATGATTGCAAGAAGGCTGTAGCAAAGCAAAAGTCGGTTCTTAGAGAGTTTGATTTAAGGCCGACTAAGGAAAATCTTATAAAGTTAAAAGTTGCACGTACGAGAGCACGGCGCACTATTAAACGCAGTAAACGTACGTCTTGGAGACAGTATGTATCTAGATTGAATTCTAGATCGTCTGTCAAAAATACTTGGGATATGGTGCGGAAAATTAGTGGCAAGAACTCCTCGCTCAGTGTTGGGAGCCTGACATAGCAAATGTTTTGGCAGATACTTTTGCCAAAAAATCCTCCCCTTCTAATTATTCACCTGAATTTCAAAAACATCAAGAACAAAACGAAAAAGTTAACTTAAATTTCAAATCCAAAAATACAGAACATTATAATAAAGAATTTACTCTTAAGGAGCTAAAACATCCCTTAAGAAATGTCATGATACTGCAGTTGGGTGCGATGATATCCACTACCAGTTCTTGAAGCATTTACCGCACCAATCCCTTCAATGTTTACTCGATATCTTTAACAGTGTTTGGAATACGGGAATACTTCCAGCCTCGTGGCGGGAAGCTATTATCATTCCAGTACCAAAACCTTCGAATTACCGGCCTATAGCCTTAACAAGTTGTGTTTGTAAGACCATGGAAAGAATGGTCAATGACCGTCTTGTATGGTTTCTTGAGAAAAACAAACTTATTACGTCGGCCCAAAGTGGCTTTCGTAAGCAAAGAAGCACCCTCGATCATTTAGTTCGCTTCGAGACTTTTATACGAGAAGCCTTTATCAAGAAAGAACATGTTGTTTCAGTCTTTTTTGATTTAGAGAGTGCATATGATACCACTTGGGAGTATGGAATCATGAATGACCTCCATGATTTCGGTATACGAGGTCGCCTTGCTTATTTCATTTCTGCGTTTTTGGATGAACGGCAATTTAGAGTCAGGGTTGGAGATACGCTCTCTGATCCTCATGAACAGGAGATGGGTGTTCCCCAGGGCTCTATTCTTTCGGTTACACTCTTTAGTATTAAAATCAATAACATTATAAAGGCAACCTGCCCTTGTATTGAATATTTCCTTTACGTTGATGACTTCTGTATATGCTATCGATCAAAACATATGCATGCCATTGAACGACAGTTGCAACAGGTTTTAAACAACCTGAGTAAATGGTCTAATGAAAATGGGTTTAAATTTTCTAAAACCAAGACAAAATGTATGCATTTCTGTAAATCAAGAAAAATCCATCCCGACCCAGAACTGTCTTTGGATGGGATCCGAATCGAAATTGTCCCAGAATTCAAGTTCCTGGGTCTTTTATTTGACTCTAAATTGTCATTCATTCCGCACATTGAATATTTGAGCAATAAATGTAAGAAAGCTCTAAATCTTTTACGTGTCGTCTCCAGTATGGACTGGGGAGCAGACAAAAAAAGTTTTATTACGTCTTTATAGATCTCTTGTGAGATCTAAATTAGACTATGGTTGTGTTGTGTACGGATCCGCCCATCAATCCTACTTGCGCAAGCTTGATTCTATTCATAATCAAGGTTTACGTATTGCGTTGGGCGCATTTAAAACATCACCAATAAACAGTCTTTATGCGGAAGCAAATGAGCCATCTTTGAATTTACGTAGAAAGAAACTATCAATGGATTACTATTTAAAACTTAAATCTAATCCAGATAATCCTACACATGACCTTGTATTTGAGCCTCTTTATGAAGAGGAATTTAATAAGAAGGAATCAGTTATACCCCCTTTCAGTTTACGTTGTAAGGCAGATGTAAACTCTCTAGATTTTGATCTAGCTGACGTGGCCGAACATAAAGTTCCAAACGTACCTGTGTGGACGTTAAAAAGTCCCACCTTCATTTATGACCTTGCTCCAACGAAAAAGTCAGAAACCGATCCTTTAGTATTTAAAAATAAATTTCTTGAAGTACAAGAAAAGCACATGCTTCATTTGCAAATTTATACCGATGGCTCTAAAAGTGAAGAAAAAGTTGCTTCAGCAGCCATTTTAGATGGCTTCAAATATCAGTATCGTTTGCCCGATAACTCGTCCATTTTCTCTGCCGAGCTCAAGGCTATTGACCTTGCGCTCGAGCACATCATTGAAAATGGCTACTGGCGCTACATTATTTTTACAGACTCTCTGTCCTGTATGCAAGCGCTCGAGCACGAAAAAACGGACAACCCGATTATTGTAAAACTTCTTGGGAAGCTTTCTCGTTTATATGCGTCTGATGAAGATACTGATATTGTCTTTTGCTGGCTTCCAAGCCATTGCGGTCTACGTGGCAACGAAGAGGCAGACAAAGCTGCCAAGGAGGCGTTGTCACTGGATGTTTTACCTTTTGAAGTCCCTTTTACTGATTTTAAACCCTTAATAAATAGTTTTATTCATAATGTATGGCAAAATTGTTGGAGCAACGAGGCCAATCACCAAAATGAGATGTTTTCTATAAAACCTGCACTTGGTGAATGGCTGCCAGGTCTTCGATCTGACCGCCGCGAGGAGTTAGTTTTGGCCCGCCTAAGAATTGGTCACACACATTTGACCCATTCGTACTTATTAAAGAGCGAGGAAAAACCTCAATGTATTCCTTGTAACGAGGCACTAACTGTTCACCATCTACTCATTAGTTGTGTAGATTTAGCCATCATAAGAAACAGGCACTTTAACGCAGACAGTTTGAAAA
Organism: Fragum sueziense; assembly: GCA_963680895.1. NCBI lineage: Eukaryota > Metazoa > Mollusca > Bivalvia > Cardiida > Cardiidae > Fragum > Fragum sueziense. The sequence continues at coordinate 7,557,921 of OY804606.1, read as the reverse complement.
CATTATTTGAAACTGTAAGGCCTGAATCTATTATTAACTTTCTTAAAGAGTGTAATCTCTTTAAAAAGATTTAGCTGTGATATTCGATCTGTGATATTATATATGTCCTATGGATTTTCCGGTCGGGTGGACTCGGACATGGGTGTTCTCTGATCTGGGAGGAGCCCATGTCTATTCGTGCTCACGTCGGATTATTCATGGTACATTGTTATACAATATTTCGTATGATATTTTTAATCATTTATACTTCAGTTATTTTTAATAGGTTATTATGCTCTATGAATTTTCCGGTCGGGTGGACTCGGACATGGGTGACCTCTGATCTGGGAGGAGCCCATGTCCATTCGTGCTCACGTCGGCTTATTCGGCTAGGTGCATTGTATTTTTTATATGATTTTCCGGTCGGGTGGACTCGGACATGGGTGACCTCTGATCTGGGAGGAGCCCATGTCCTTTCGTGCTCACGTCGGATTATTCATGGTATTTTATAAATTTGCATAGAATTTTATCTGTTATAGAATATCGTATTTTTATCATTTCTCCTCTAGATGTTTATGTAACTAATACATATTCCTATACATCTTGTAGTGAGGTATAATTACAGTGAGTGCGCCCAATATGACCCTAGTAATCAACGGGCCTTAAAACTCCATTCATTCATTAGATTACCCATCATCAAAGAAATCGTCCAATTTCCGCACTAGGAGACAAACGCCCCTGTTAGTATACGAGGAGTCGTTAGTGTGAACACCTTCAGGAAGTTTGTGTTCAATCATTGTCTAACCACTTAATATAGATGTTATCGGCGATTCTCTTGGTAGCCCTCTAATATAGTACTTGAAAGTCGTAGTTCATTTACTGAATTGAATTGTTAATAATTGTAGATGCAAAATATCATCACCAGAGGAGAGGGCTTGACCAATACAGTGCTCCAAGGACAAGTAAGTGGACGAAGAAAGAGACGAAGACAGAAGATATGTGAATATAACATCCCAGAATGAATTGAGATAAAAATGAAGGTGCTCAAACCGACGACGGACTGAGATGGTTGGAAAGAACTGAGGCGCATTCTTTAGAGTGAGATTTTATTAGATATTTTGAGATTGGTACTTTTACGAATCTCTTCAAGTTTCTACATGTTACGAGGGACATTCAATTTATTTTGGAACTTGGGTTCTAAAAGCCATAGTTATGTCGCAATTCAATTTTAAGTTTCTTCAGTCCTTCGAAGTAATCCTCTTTGACACCCACACACTTTTAAAGTTTTGAGATCAATTACTTATATGCCAATAAATGGGCCTCTTTTGGAACACCCTGCAGACACTGGAAAATTGCACTACATATGGAATATGAAGGCCTTAACTGATGATCAGAGGCTTTTTTCGTCATCACGGGAAAACAAAGAAGCCACACGGACTTAAGTCCGGCTTTAGGGATGGATGAAGACGATGTGCAGCATGTGTCTCTTTCAGGAAGTATTGTACAAGATGACACCTGTGGACAGCTCCGTTGTCATGGATTTGGTACATGCCTCTTTAGTCGGTCCTAGACCTGCTCTTTTCGTGATATTTCTTTAATTTCGCGACATACATTTCTTTTATGAATGACCGGCGATATTTGTACTATTTGAAACAGTAATTTGAACAATACACCCGTACAGAACCTTTGCCGCGCTTTTATTTTTTGGCTATTACGGACCTTGCCTGATATTTTCGCAACCATTGCTTACTAATGACACGCCATTGATACTCATAATAGTAGATTATTGTTCAGGCATATGTATAAAGCTCAGAAAGCACACATTAGTTGCATTTATTGCATTATTTCAAAATATATTTTGCACGGGTTGCTCTCTATCCTTTAGGCAGCAGGTGGGGGACCCAATGGGCATAAACCTTTCTGTATTTCAACCCTTTTATCAAAATCGTATAACATTTCCCGGATGAAAAAACCAACTTTATCTGATATTTCTTGTACATTAAACCATGCGTCCAGTTCGGTCATGTCGGAATCTACAGCAACATTTGCTTTGGTACTAGCTCTACCCGGATTGTCTGAGAGGGGCGCATCATTCAGGCCAGTTTTACCAATTTTAAGTTTTATTTTCTTCCTAAAAACTGGCGTATATTCAACGTATGAATGTCCACAAATCTGATATAGTTCATTATATACATAAGATGCAGATATTTCAAAGCCTATGCGGCCTTCAATGTAGTCTCGTAATCCTACTTCAGTTCGTTTTCCATTTTGCGCACAGCGCAATAACCAACTTAAAAGTTAAGTAACTCTTTAAAGAGTCAAGGAATTTGTCTCCAATTTTGACCAAGTATGGACAGTAACTTTCCCGTCAAATGGCCACAAGCACCATTAGTTCTGTAGAACCGTGAGGTATGTTGGACTATTAGTACCACTTTTAATTGAACGCCCCTCATATTTGATGAAGCGATTCGATAGGGAAAGATATGCTAGTCGACTGATACTCTTATTTTTTTACTGAAACCAAATGTATTCAAAATCGATGCAGTATAGAATAAATGTCTATTTTAGATCTTTGGGCATTGTTATCTATAAATTAGGGCTTTAACTTGATTTTGGCATTTATTTTCTCAATATTCCTTTTAAGAAATTTTGAAATCAAATTATGATCATACATTTGACATCCGTCTACAAATTGATGTTGTTTTAGTTATAAAAAGGTTACATTTACCGTGTATATGATGATTTATTTTAAAAAATAAAACAGACCTTGAATAAACAATAAAAATGTTTCATTATGTTTCTATATATCACTGATCGCTACTTACGAAAAATGATGATTCAAATCTGGACCTTGGTCATTTGCTGACGTGAGTATCATTTCTGTGTGATCATGTGGAAACTTTTTTTTGTAGAAGCACTGAACACTTACACACGAATTTATCAACTATTGAATACCATAGATCATTTCATTTATTTATAAAAATAAATTAATTTTACACACCGTGCACCTGACATCAGATACCGAATCTGTCTTTGCAGAATCTCGTCTGTCTTCGTGCAGCCGGTTATACGGTGTGTTAAATCTCGCTGAGCACAGATGACGTACCACTGACGTAATTGCTCTTTGAATGTTGGGCACATGTTACCGATACAAAACAAAAACAATGACAATAAAAATGGGACGTGTTTATTCATTGACTCGGATTTGTATATATAATAGAGTTAGATGCCTGCTAACGCTGGATATAAATGATTTACGCTTTCAGGTTGGTGAATTCCTACGTTATTTCCGGTTTGCAATGTTTGCGTCATTTGCATTTTCGACAGCCTAGCACGATTTTCGTGCTCCAATATTAACCCGGGAAGTTTTATTTTCGTTGGCAAATTTCGTTGGTTTAGCATGGTACGAAAACATTGCCCATAAGGAGTCATACGATAAATATGCAGATGTCCTTGGTTAATGTTATCACAAGATGATACATTTAAAAGCTAATAATGTAGAGGAACAGACCCTGGTCAATAAAGCCTATCGCGGATTGTGTATTTTTCAAGACTTAAATTATTGATCAATTTCCCGCTGTTTTTCTTCCTCTTTCAAGAGAAGTTTTAATCACATTCGTAATTGGCATTTTGTGATCGACACTCGACCCCTTTCATCGACAATGAAAGTTACTCTCTCTGACTGTGCTTGGAAGGTATCCACACTATTTATATAAATTCGAGTGTAGTTACTTGTACAATTTGTGCAATTCAAGGCATGTGCGGGCCATTTCCTTCAATTTTTTAATTGTACTGGATTTGTCCCGCTTAGCGATTGTGTGATTTTCTCTGAATTGATTCATAATCAGCATAATACAAAACATTTTACTGTTACACTAACTGTGTCAGTACTAAGCATAACCGCTCACATATATGTGAATGGAATGAATGTTGTTTTACGATGTATCGACAGCTAAATGACCCTAGCTGTCGATGAACCATAAAATAATGGCCATATGATTCACATATATTTATTAATTTGTTCGACAGTGGCCATCCTTGTCATAGTAAAAAGATTAAAACAAAAGATGAAGATCGGCATCAAAACAGTGAAAAATATCACACACAAAACACAACAACAAACAAAACAAGATACGTCTTTCGTTTTCTATTGGAAGTGCACAAGGGTGATTCATTACACGGAAATTAGATAAAACTGCTTTAAATTTCTAGTTTATATTTCATTGTATCATTAGATACCAATCATAGTGTTTAAAAATCACAATTCTATTCATATTTAAAGTCAAACCATACTTAGTATAATATAATAGGTCTTGTGTCATTGAAATATTTCCCTTGCAATAGATCGCTTAATTTTCTGTGATAAATATTCTAGTAAAGGCAATAAACACTTTGATAATCTCCATTATTCTCTACTTGCCAGTAGCAGACCGATGGTTCTCCGAAATGAAAAGCTTCCCAAGGGAAGTAATTTATTCTGTATTGTCGTTTGAAATAGTTTATGGGCGCGCGATGACTGTATCAAATGTGAACAGATTCGATGATATATAACACTTTCCAAAAAAAAAAGACATGATTTAGAAAATGATAAAGATAATGCTGAGTCAAAACCAAAATGCTGATGGCCACAATTTTCTTATTTTGTCAAGAAAGTTGCTATGCTATAGCATAGAAATAAATGTAGCCCAAGTTTGTAATACATCTAAAGCAATGAGTGTCATATGTCAAGGCTATTTTTAATAGTTCATGCCGAACTATACATGAATACAAAGAAAATGAATGGTATATGCGACCATACATTTCGTCCACTTAGAGAGCAAACTTATCCCATACAGACGTGTTGAGCAGTTTTACTTCATCATTAAGTCAGACACCTCTCGGCACATCGATTCAAGTAAACTTACAGTGCTAGATCGCATCTTCAACAATACTTTGACCTCTTTAATTGTACATGAGCATACCATAAATATGAAATCAGTAACGCAATATATGCAGAATTAATCCGTATTGCCCGTCGAACAATAAATGCCAGTTACGCTGTCAACGTTTCAACTCTCCTTTTGACAAACGATACGAAGATCTATTCTAAAAAGACCGGGCTTCAACTTGTGTAACTGTGTAATTGAAATAGATGTTCCGAGATTTGTCTGACCTAGAAAATGATGTCAATTATGTCGTAGATTGTTTAAGTGTAACTATTTTATTAATGTTTTAAACTGGATAGGTGCGTAGGAATAACAAGTATATCGCGACGTGCCACACTTATAGATTAGCCGGCTTTGAACTGTTGAATTTAAAATATCGGTCCAGCAAATACAACCGGAATGTGCTACAAGGACCCACACACATTAAGATTCTGGGAAATTAGGTATACGTTGATGCATGGAAAAATGATAAGATTTTTTGTTGGATCCGAAAACCAAGGGCAGATAATGTATGACCAATCAGTAAAAGGGCAGTATTTAGCCTAGGATCCAGAAATACATTTCGCAGTGCCTGGCGTGGAAACATATCTGAAATCTGAGGAGCATATTGACATGAATGCGATTAAACCTGATATAACAGAGATACTGAGATATATATGATAGGGACAAATCTAAAATTGGTTACTAGTATATGAGTACAATTTATTAGATATGTGTTGACAGAAAAAATAAACGACTGCAATGACATACCAGAGGGACAAATAGATTTATTCAGATATTCAGTCACCAGCACCCCCTACTATGGGAGAGCGAGTTGTCCGATTGGAAAAAGTCGTAAGTTCCTTCCAGTCATTCCTGGATGGACTAGATGTAAAAAGAAAACATAAGTTGAACATGTTTGAGGATTTGAAAAAAATGATAAAGTTGTTAAGCTCCCGATTTACAGGTGTTCGTAAAGCGCAAATATAGAGACAAAAGGCTTTTATCATGTTCAAATAACTTGGAGACAGCGATTTGGAGAAAAAACAAGTATTTTTACATCATTGGTAACATTTAACCCTCATCCTACCAACTGGGGTCAATCTGACCCCACGCGTCATTTCTTTCATGTCATACTGCATGCACTCTGGTGTCCAAATTTTAGGAGTAAGTTGATCTACCACAACCTTCTTCATGTCACACATTATTTTCCAATTTAAGCATACTATAGGTTTGTAATATTGATATTTTGCTGGGGTTCGTTCGGACCCCACTATTATTACTCTTTATTTCATCTATTTAAACGTATTCAAACCTTTTCAAAAAAAAATCTTCATCTGAAAAACTATTGGATGCATTTCAACCAAACTTCACATGAATAATTCTTGGGCAACCCTCTCTAAGATTCTTCAAAGACCTTTGATTTACTCAAAAATATCCAAATTATCTGCCCTTGATTGTCAAAAATTATTTTTCGACTATTTTTAGCTCACCTGAGCACGAAGTGCTCAAGGTGAGCTATTGTGGTCGCTTTTTGTCCGTCGGCGTCCGTCCGTCCGTCCGTCCGTGTGTCCGTCTGTCCGTCCGTCCGTCCGTCTGTCCACATTTTGTTGTTAACACTCTAGCATCCACAAATATTGACCAATCTTAACCAGACTTGGTCAAAACATGTACGACCATAAGTTCTCGGATGAGTTCGATTTTGGGTCAGATCGGACCAGGAACTCAGGAGTTATGTGCCCTTGAACATCAAAAATAGCTACTTCTGGCTATGTTAACACTCTAACATCTACAGATATTGATCAATCAAAATAAATATTGGCAAAATTTGTTGGTATTCAAAAGATCGTGGATGAGTTTGATTTTCAGTCTGATCGGACCAGGAAATCTTGAGTTATGTGCCCTTGAATTTGACAAAATTGCCGTTTTTGGCTATTTTCGATTTTGTTTACTCTCTAGCATCTACAAATATAGACCAATCAAGACAAAACTTGAACACAATGTTGTGGACTATAAGAATTTGAATAAGTTAAATTTTCAGTAAAATCTGACGAGGAAGTCATGATTTATTTGCCCTTGAATTTGACAAAATTGCCGTTTTCAAATATTTTTGACTTTGTTTACACTCTGGCATCTACAATTATGAACCAATCAAGACAAAACTTGGACACAATGTTAAAGACTGTAAGGTCTCGGATGAGAATGATTTTTGATAAAATTAGACAAGAAAGTCTTGAGTTGTGTGCCCTTGAATTTGACAAAATTGATGTTTTTGACTATTTTTGACTTTGTTTACACTGCAGCATCTATAATTATTGACCAATCAAATCAAAACTTGCACACAATGTTGGGGACTATAAGATCTTGAATGAGTGTTGTTTTCATTTTGATCAGACTAGAAAGTCATCAGTTATGTGCCCTTGAATTCGACCAAATTTCCGTTTTCGACTGTTTTCGACTTTGTGTACACTCTAGCATCTACAATTATTGACTAATTAAGATGAATGTTGGTGACCATAGGATCTAAAGATGAAGTTCAAATTTCGGTTTGATCAGATCAGAAAGTCACGAGCTATGTGCCCTTGAATTTCACAAAATTGCTGTATCGACTTTGTTTTTAGTCTAACAAAGACAAATATTGACCAATCAAGACAAAACTTATTAATGTTCAATGTTGATCAACATAAGATCCTAGATGATCTTGAATTTCAGTGTAATTGGACAAGAAGTTGCTGAGTTATCTGCCCTTGAATTTGATGAAATTGCTGTTTTTGACCTTTTTTTTTTACTCTAACAACCACATATAGTATGTGACGAATCAAGACGAAACTTGGATACACTATTGGTGACCATAAGTTTGTTTCCAGTCTTAGTAACAAATATTAATTGACTCGAACAAGACTTTGGCTCAGACTTTGGTCAGGTGAGCGATTAAGGACCATCATGGTCCTCTTGTTAACTTTAACAGCAAATTTTGACTAGTCAAATCACGACTTTAACAGAATGTTGGTTACTATAATATCTTGCATGTGTGCAATTTTCAACTTGATCGAAATCTTAGATCATGAGTTATATGCCCTTAAATTTTATGTAATAATGAGTAAAAAGTTGCATAAAGTAGTAAAATGAATACAGGTCTGTGGAGAAGTCCGAGCCCTTTAGGCCCTTCTAGATTTTCAGTTCAGAATGATTTTGTTCTATTACCATTTGTTAGTAACAAAAATAACATTTAAACAAAGAATACGTCTTTTGTGAAACTTAGTTTTGTCAAGAAATTCAAAATTACATGTTGGGTCCAAATGGACCCCAGTTGGTAGGATGTTTTTTTTAAAATATGTTGGTAGGGGATGAGGGTCAAGTCATTTTTTCTCGCAAATTCTGCAATCGACTCTATTTTATGTTTGATTGATATACCATGTTGTATAGGTGTGTATGTTAATTCAATTTTTTGAGTTAGGGAATTTGATTCACAAAAACAAAAGTATTACATGTGTTTGCAGGGAGCTTCAACCAACTTCAATCAAGATAATTCAACTGTCCAATCAATAAATCCTGGATCGGTAAAGCATGACTCTTAGATATGGCATGCATTATGTACATCTGTTTAGGCGACTGGTAACAAAGTATTAGGCTAAGAGTCTTTTAAAAAGCAACAAGAATAGTTTGACATGGTTTTCGACAACCTTTAATGTCAGGAGGAGTGTTCATCGAGAGGAAAACCATGCGTGGAACACAAGACAAAAAATGAAGTCTTTTGTGTTGCGACTCTTACATTGGAAATACATCCTGTGTATCACCCTGAAATGACAATCAAAATAGAATGTTGCAATATTGAATAACTAAGTGACTTTGTCTTCTTTGTGTTATCCCCCGACGGGAGTTGTGTTTAAGAAACAACATGAGATCCAGATTTGTAATGTGAGTTTAAGTTTATTGCAAATATCACAAGTACATAAGAACATGCATGTTTATAACGCGGCACAACCCTTATCTTAGATTAATACCCTACAGACAGATAAGTTGATATGAGTAATAAGTGCGATATGAAACACAAAAAGACAATGGTGAAACTAATCATGTATTTGTTTGCAAAACAGGGCATTGTTTTGAAACACTACAAGGATTTCTCAAACGCCTAGTTGGCAAAACTGTTGTCGCAAAAGTATCTGAACTTCTTTCTTAAGAAAAATACCACGTTGATTTATATATTTCCCTAAGAAGCCCTTTCTGACTGCGAGATTATTTTCTTCTTGTCGAGACTGAACAGTCACGTGACGATCCAGGACAAAGTGCGTTTGTTACGCCAGTCGTTTTAGAAGAAAACTTGAAGGCAATGAGACAACATAAAACAAACCACAAAACAAAAACATACATATTGTAGGTCAAAGTAATTGAACTAACAAAAACATACACAGATTCTGCCATTGAAAAAAAGTAGTAATGGCATTGCAATCTGACAATAACAAACGACAATACAATTGACTAAACAAGTCGACAGAGGAATAAAAGAAGCGATACCTGGATTAGGGCATTTATTATTTGGAAAGAATATTTCTTTTTTTCAGAAACACCAATCTATCGGCTTATTAGTGGATTTTGTTTCTCTAATTTAGTATGTCAGTAAAATGAGCTATTTGTAAGCGTGTTATTATCATAGTGCAAACGACTATTTACGTAACTGTCATTGACAAGCTTGTTTAAACTGTACATAGGAGTGATACAAGGCCATTTCTTACACACTTAACATGAACTTTAAGAAATAAAGGTATTCTCTCTAAGACTCTGTATTCTATAAATAATGACCTACTAGACGCATGCGCTAAGTTAATGTATCCCCTATCAGCCATTATTCTAGATTGTAGTTCGAAAGTAAATGTCTTTTATCTTCATCATTGACGTTTTCTTTATCTAATCAGTGACAAGGCTCTTAACATGGGCGGACTTAGTTCAATAGTGCACAAAACACACTCGTCTTGTACAATGCGCTGATGGGTTCACTGATTCCATCCGCTCGTTACTCAATTCTTTCGTAAAATACTCTATTATTATAATCTGCAGCAGCTGTCAAGTCAGGCAGAATAACTTTTGCTGTTTTGAAAAGAGGTCCTGCGGTCTAGACGTGTGCATGTAAAACAGAGGTGGTTGATTCGATTCCTCATCAAACTATTCATTCAAAAGAGCATTAAAACCGGACACACGTGTCTAATTTGGCCCTAACCATTTATTATGGTGGGGAATCACGTGACCCATAAATTGTAGAAAATTTGCAATAATTTTGTTATTTTGCGGCCGATTAGGGAATGTTTTGAAACAGAAAAAAAATCGGATATAAACGATTTATAAGATAGATGAGACAGATATTTGATAAGCTACAAATGAAATTGTTTTTGACGAATAGCTTTTTTTCAAAGACTATTCTAATTCAGAATATCCATGACTTTATTTTGCCCTCTATGCTTGAAACAATTTTCAAATCACTGCTGATTGACAGCATTCTTGAGTTAAATATTAATGTTGTCTGTGTTATTATTACTCAAATTTCATGTTTATCCGTACTAACGGATACAGTCACTTTCAACTATAAACAGTATATTCTTTTTCCATTTTTAATATAAGCTCAATTCTTAAACTAAAACAGCCCCTACAATAGCATCATGCGACAATGAGAACGTGATGGGTTGCCAGAAAAAATTATCTGCTGATAATATACTATTCAAAACTTATAAGTACTCCGACTATATCATAACGCATATCTCTCGACGGGCATAACATATCTCAACCAAATTTGACACGACTTCACTTTAACCATATTACCATCATATTTTGAATTTCGATAAACTTAACAGGAACATGAATTGAACAAGAATCAGCTAACGTAGACCACTGTTGGTAGCAAAAGTCGAAGTCAAAATTTTGTGTGTTCCTTGTTTGCTCACACAATAGCAGGGTATCAGGAACGCATAAACATTTTGTAATTCCTGAAATATGCTGTAGGACTATCTTATAAGTAATTTAGAAGTCGATGTAATGTTCTCTACGGTCGCTAAGCATGTGCCAGATCATCATCATACTGGACAGTAAATCGCTAGTCTATAAAACAATTTTTTTTTCACAGTCAGCAAATTTAATGCGTCCTTGGCGACTGAACATTGATATGTTAATTGTGAGGCCATGTTTTATGCGTCTTGCACATCTTGTCATGATGAATTGAGCCATTATCGGATAGCTTGGACACTGTATGGTCTCCTTTGAAGGCATAATGTATCTCTTTCCGTGACAGCCACTGGACTCTTCAACTAACGTAGGCGAGACAAAACAATGTTACGGTCCTAATTCCGGTTTTATGTCCTATCACGTGGTTTTCTTGGTAGGTTGGCAGCACTTCCAGTTTGTCTGTTCTCGGCCACAAATTGGGTGACAGCAGTTGCATGTGCATTATGATAGGGATTGCATTTTTTTTTAGAAAAAAAATGGCACGAATGTAACAAAAATGTTGATGTTTGACAGTTATGAACAATATTTTGAATTAAATTTGTATATAACGACTGGAAATGTGGGTATGAGAATATAACCGACGCTTTAATTGCACCACCTTGTCAAACCCCCATTATAATTGGTTGTTGTTGTAAAGATTTCCGACGCATTTTATGTTTTTATGTTTGGCACGTCAATCGATAAAAGAATGAATTGTAAATTAAACACGTGGAATTTGTGAATGAAACGCAGGAAGCTACAATTTTGCACAATAATTTTGCAAAATAAAAAATGATATCGGTCCAGTAATGAAGTTAAGGAATAAAATAAAAACAATTTCAACTGTTGATATTCCTTTATCGGGGAAAATAGTGTGCATAATAGAAAACGGAGTACTTATAAGTTCGGTTGAGTGTATATCTCCAATCACATACAAGTTTTTGACCTTGTATTGGAAACACAATGCGAATAAAGACTTATCGTAATAACGCTTAGATCCGGCCAATTTGTCTTTTGAGAGAGCATCCAATTTCCAAGAATCGATACCCTGTACACAAAATCATGCATAACTTTTTACTCAATTGATGGATCCATTTCAAATTTTCGAGACATACAGACAAATGAAGCAGCTTTATGTTACCAAAATTTCATGAAATGACAATATTTTTTTTCTTTCTTATCTAACTCACAAATTGTTACAATCTAGTAGAACAATGGAGAAATTTGGGTGAGCAAACCTCGACTAAATGTTTTCGTTGAAAGTATAATAATTTGATGGAACATATTGTTGAATTGTCAACTAAACATGATTTCAAACTATCCCGAAGCAGCCTTTTCCAGCATTTGGTGTCATTCATAGTGATATTTACAGCTTGTATGCATAAATAGCAAGTGTGTGATCTAATGGCAGCCATTTTGTTGTCCTTTGTCTTGGAAAATTCCCCATAAAAATGCCAAAAGCTTACCGATTGTAACACAAATTTTACTGTTTCACCTTTCAAACGCTAGTACTTTGATTACTAAAACGGTGCTATAAGAAAAACAATGTGTGAAAACCACTTAGCTGTAAAAATATTCACATATTTCGCCCCCCCCATAAATTTGTCGACTGACGTCGCCTATTGCAGGGAACGGTAAAGCGACAAAAGTCGCCTATGGCAATGAAAGAGTTAAACAAATCAATACGACGACAGTTTATGTTTACATTGAGAATTATAAAAGATGAGAATCATGAGACCTAATATCATTGTTAAACATTGTTAGTCTGACATTTATGTCCGTCCTAAATTAGGTCAGTGATGTTAGCTTTGGACTTAAGTATTTTCTTGTCAATTTAGAAACAAACATACATACATAAGGACATATCTCTATACATGTACTTACATCGTAGATTTTAGGGAATTACCAACATTTCGAAAAGTTGACCCTTCGAGGCACGTGTAGATCTACATGTTTATGTTAAAAGCACATACGAGTAAATAATATGCCGGTAGGTTATACCTAGAGTCATGTACCGATATGCCGCTGTATGAAGCCTCGTTTCTATATGAACTGGTATCCCATAGATGAGTATATGAGCGATGCTTTTCAACAAATATTTCGTAACTGCTTAACTGTTTTGAGCTGCAGTTACGAGGTGGACATTTAAAAATGATGATATGTATCTTTGGTAAGATGATAGACTTACCCTTGCCATTAGGCATTCCTAGTTAGACTGCAACATAAAGGATGGGTTGCAATAAGGGGTTAAAAATAGATTTTCTTTAAATTTCGTGGATTAATAGGGTTACATAATATCTTTAATTTGTATGTGTAAAAAATCTGGTTTCGGCTTATTTTTCGAGATATGGGTAAATGAAGTGGGTGGGGTAAGATGGACTGAAACACAGTAGGGGTAATTCTAAGTCACTTATCTTTCTTATTTGTAGCCCAAGATGCGTAAAAATTTGTATGCGTGTCTTGTGATATATCCGTTTAACATTTATGGGCTTATATTTGATATTCCATTTATATCTTTTCCGTAATATTCATTCTTCTTTCTTTCGCCAAATTTCGCTATTTTTTAACGACCAACTGTACCAAACTATCTCCGCACGTTTTATTTGAAACACGATTTTTATGAAACTTTACAGATGTATTATCCAGATATTAATGTAACTTTGTGTGAAATTTGAAAGAAAAGCGTCGGGCAGTTGTTGAGATATTTGACCTTGACCTTCAAAATAACACCAAATTCGGGAATGTCCGTTAAAACTACGCATTGTTGGGAAAATGGTTAGGGAAGAATGGCATGTGACAGTCCATTCATAAAAGAATGCATTTCACACACGATTGGGGTTTTTATTTATGATTTTACCGTTAAAATTGATATAATCAATATAATAAACTTAGTTACCTCTCAGAGTTACCCGGTCATTTCATCTAATGAAATCATTGATAGACAGATATTTGTTTAAAAGGCCTGTCTATACATTTAACATTATTTTCTTTTTGTTGATATTATATAACATTATATAAATATTTAGCTTAAGTTAATTAATTGTAAGCACATTTGGTCATTTAGTAAAATCATTCACAATGCGTCTTCTTTATAACCACATAAGAAATACGATCTGAAAATGATTAGTTTTCTCCTTGCTAACTGATAATTTTTGTCCATCATTAGATGAGTGAATGAATATCTATAAACTCTTAGACAATTCAAGTTGCATATAAAGCTTTGGTAGTTCTAGCAATCTTAACATAATGCTAATATTTATTTTCACTCACCTGGGGTAGTAATATTAATCACAGCGCTTTCCGCGTAGACATGTTTCATGTGCAATATTTAGTTTGATAAGAAAACAAGAAGTAAAAAGAATTTCTTTTCTTTCCCATTCTTCCGAATGGGTTGTACGATACCAAAAAGTAAATATTGCTACGAAACTCATTAGGAACAATAAAGAGAAACCATGTTTCCAATCCTTATGAATAAAATTGGCGCTTTAACTATCACATTTTGGCATTTCCCGAGTTTTGAAGTCATTTTGAAGGTCAAGGTCAAATATCTCAACAACGGGTTAACGCTTTTCTTTCAAATTTCACACATAGTTACATTAATATCTGGACAATATATCTGTAAAGTTTCATAGAAATCGAGTTTCAAATAAAATGTGTGGAGATAGTTTGGTAAAGTTGGTCGTTTAAAAATAGCGAAATTCTTCGAAAGAAAGAAGAATGAATATTACGGAAAAGATATACATGGAATATCAAATATAAGCCCATAAATGTTTAACGCATATATCACAAAACATGCATACAACTTTTCACGCATCTTGGGCTACAAATAAGAAAGATATGCGACTTAGAATAACCCCTACTGTGTTTCAGTCCATCTTACCCCACCCACTTTATTTACCCATATCTCGAAAATTAAGCCGAAACCAGATTTTTTACACATACAAATTAAAGATATTATGTAACCCTATCAATCCACGAAATTTAAAGAAAATCTATTTTTTTACCCCTTATTGCAACCCATCCTTTTCGTATGCTGTTAAAACTATTGGTTGAAAAAAGAAGAGAACTGATATGCTTTGATACCATTTCGATAATGTTACAATGTATCTTTTAAAAATGAATTCGACAACTACATACCTAACACTCTGTGTAAATAAAGAATTTCCCTTTGAATTGTCATTCTAGCCCTCACAATAAATGCGATGTGTGGTAACCTTACACCTTCGACATACAACTCTTCATTTAAAAGTCAACCCCAGTGGTATATTGGAAACATACCCTCCATAAACTCTAATCTTTGTGACAGCTAGTTTCTGACAACTTGTCGGCCTGGAAACGAACCGGGTTGTGACAAAAAGGTATATTCTAGAAGTATAGACCAGCTGTGTCCAAAGTCATTTTGTGTCCGGGTGCATCCTGATCTAGAAACATGCTGATTTCGGACAGCTACTATACGTCAACAGAAACACGATAAGTTAATGACATGGATTTTGACCAGACCGTAGAATGCACAGACATAGTTGGATTCGTGTTGCTTTTGTCTAGATCATATAAAATCTGATTGTGGAGATTTGTTGGAAATTGTATTTCATAAATGAACACATCGTAAGGTAGAAATTCAAATTCTTATTCTAAAAGTCATCTTAGAACGAAATCATCTTTGATCCTAGTCAGCCTGCGCATAATGCACTGACAGATTATTTACGGTTCTTTCCACAAGTAACTGATGGTTCTTTTCCGATATTCATGCTTTTTAACAGAAACCTTGTAACTGGGGCTTGTTTTAAGCGGCAGTTACAAGGTTTTGTTGAAATGCGACGATATAAGAAAATCCCCTTATTTACCGATTGTCATGAAGATCAAATGAGCAATTTTTCTAAATCAATAAAATTAAGAGTCGTTCAAATCTTAAAGACAAGGACGACCCAAGAGGAATCCGATCGAATTATACAGACAGACAATGTATCTTCTATCCAGACGATTATAGATTACAAATGGATTGATCTAATAAAACGAACGATAAATGTAAAACAATATTAGTAAATAACACTTAGGGGGTTTGGAATTTATTGTCGGAAAATCATTTTTAATCGGTCTGTCATATAATTGCTTATATGAATTCTTAGAAACTTGCTATTTTCACCAGGATCCATGTGGTCGTCGCATGCCTTTAAAATGTTGTTGCTTTTCAACGAAAACTTAAAACAAGCTGCACTTACATGGGTTTTCGTTGAAAAGCAATGACGTATTATCTTATGTTACCTTAAACGATGTCAGAGAATAGTATCGATTGTGGCCAACTTCTATATAGCATAGACCGTTATTGTCTTGATAGATTGAAATTGAGAAATAAGTGCGATAAGAATCACAATAAGACAAAACAGTGGTTGTAAAACTGATCACGTATTGGTTTATGAGACAGAACATTGATTTGAAACACCACAAAGACTTTTTTACTCCTACTGACAAAACTGTTGTCGCAAAAGTATCTGAAATTCTTTTTAATAGAAACTATCACGTTGATTGATTTACTTCCCCACGAAACCCTTTTTGACCGTAAAGTGATATTCTTCTTTTCGAGACTGGACAGTCACTTGACGATCCAGGGGGAAGTGCATTTGTTGCGCCAGTCGTTCTAGAAGAAAACAACACGATGGCAATGAATAAAAAACAAAACATAAACGTACAGATCGTCGGTCGAAGTAATGAAACTAAAAAAAATAATTTATACAGATAAAGACAATAAAATATGATACTGACACTGCAATCTGATCCTAAAAGACAAGACAATTGATTACACAAGTCGACAGAGGAATAAAATACCCTTTATTTTGTAAATAACGACCTATTAGAAGTACGTGATAAGTTAATGTGTCCTTTATCAGTCATTATTCTAGGAGATTGTATCGAATTAGTGACACGATTCCTAAAATGAGCAGACTTAGTTAACAAAAATATACGCAACACACCCGGCGTGTAAAGTGCGCTGCTTGGTTTTACTCGTTACTCCATCTTTTCGTAAAGTATTTTATTTCTAGAGTATGCAGAAGCTGACAAGTTATGCAGAATGACTTTTGTCGTTTGGAAAAGAGGTCATGCGATCTAGACGTGTACAAGTAACACAGAGGTGGTTGGTTCGATTCCCAAGCAAACTATCCATTCAAAGAAAAAATAAAACCGAGTACAAACTTTTAATTTGACCATTACCATTTATCACTGCGGTAAATCACTAATTGTAGAAAACCTATAATAACTATAATTTAATTATGTGACCGATTAGGAAATAGTTTGAAACAGAAAAAAACGGAGACACTCGATGTATTAGATGGATGAGGCAGATCTTTTGATAATCATCAGATAAAATTGTTATTGACGAATAGCTGATTTTTCAAAGAGCATTCTAATTCAGAATATTTATGAATTTATATAGCCGTTTATCCTTTAAATAAGTTGCAAATAAATGCTGATCAACAGTAAATTTCTTGTTGAATATCAATGTTTTCTGTTAAACTCGAACTTCACCTTCATCCATATTAACGCAGACAACCAATTTCAACTTTAAACAGTTTAGTCTTTCCCACATTTTGATATGAACTAAACAGATCAACAACGGCCCCTACCGGAGCATCATGCGACAATCAGAAAGTAACGGGTTGTAATGAAAATACATCTGCTCCTAATTTATCTTCAGTCACGCACAAGCTCTTGACCTTGTATTGGAAACACACTGCGCATAAAGACTTATCGTAATGACGCTTAGATCCGGTCAATTTGTCTTCCGAGAAAACATCTAGAACAAATCAATACGGCGACAATTTATGTTTGCATTGAGAATTATAAAAGATGGGAATCATGGGACCTAATAATTATCTTTGTTTATATTTGCTGGTCTGACTTTTACATCCGGGCTAAATTAGGTCAGTGTAGTTAGCTTTGGACTAGAGATTGGTCTTGTCGATTTATCCTAAGTAAATTTACATACCTAAAGACATCTCTATAGTTACATCGTGGATTTTAGGGAATTACCTATGATTCGAAAAGTTGACAATTCGATGCTTGTATAGATATACATGCACATACGAGTAAATATACCCGAAGGTGATATCCAGAGTCACTTTCCGATATGACGCTGTATGAAGCCTCGTTTCTATATGAACTGGTATCCCAAATATAAGTATAGCGATGCTTTTCAAGTAAAATCTCGTAACTGCAGCTTGTTTTGAGCTGCAGTTTCGGGGTGGACGCTGAAAAATAATGATATGTATCTTTGGTAAGATGATAGACTTGTCTTTGCCATAAACATACTTAGTTGATCTGCAACATAAACTTTCGTGTGCAGTTTAAACTATTGGTTTAAATAAGAAGAGAATTGATATGCTTAGACACGGTAGAGATTGTACATCATGGGATGGATAACGAATATGGACAATATAATCTCGATTCTGGTAAGATATTTTGCAATTACTTCCTTATTTGTGTGTCAATTTTCAAATTGTTTGTTGCATGTACCACACCTTACTGAGCGAGCTATTATCGGATGTAGGCCATATAAATAAACGTTTGGTACTTTTTCCAAAATATTGTCCCAACCGACTAGAAATCGAAATGGTAACAACTAGTGCCAAATTAACCACGCTTTAGGTAAGAATTTGTACAATATCTTTCTAATTTCTGTGTCAATTTTCAAGCGGTTTAATGCATGTACCCCGCCTTACTGAGTGTTTTTCTCAGATGTATTACTTATCTGGAAACTCCTTGTACTTTTCCCAAACATCGATCCCAACCGACTAAAAAAAGGACCTGGTTTTTTGTCGTTTTTACTGGTCGGTTGGGATCATATTTTGGACTAAGTACAAAGATTCTACAAACATGTCGTATATCTGAGAAAGAGCTACGTAAGGCGGGGAACATGCAACAACCCGCTTGAAAATTGACGCAGTAATAAGAGAATAATTGCACAATTTCTTATCTGAAGCGAAGCAAATTCTTCGGTATTCGTTATTCATCCCATCATGCACAATCTCCACCGTGTTAGATACCATTTTGATAATGTTACAATGTATCTTAAACCTTTCCCAAACAAGACCTGGTTTTGACGTCCCTAATAGAAAAGGCTTGAGAAAACATTGAGACAAAAGAAGAAACTGCTGACAACCAGCAGTTTCTCCTTTTGTCTCAATATTTTCTATGCCATATTTTACACAAATCTTATCTTTAATAACATCCATTTTGTCATTTATGGCAATTTTCGAAGTGGATCACCCTAAAATTTTGCCGTTTGGGAAAGGATTAAATTAGACCACTGCATGTCTAAGACTCTTTGAAAACTGAGGATTCTCCCATTGAATTGTCAATCAAGACCTCACAATATATGCGATATTTGGTAACCTTACTCCTGTGACATATAACCTTTCATTTCACAGTCAACCACGGTGGTATATTGGAAACATACCGTGCATACAGTCCAATTTTTGTGACAATTAATTTCTGACAATTTGTCGGCCTGCCAAACCTTTATAAAATAAGGTGAACCGAGATCTGACAGAAAGAAACTTATGAAGTTTTATACCAGCTACTGCAGCTAGTCCAAAAGTATTTTTGTGTCCAAGTGCATTCTGACCTGGATCGATGCTGACTTCGGCTACTATACATGTACGTCAAGAGAAACACGATAAGATAACGACATTGCTTTTGACCAGACCGTAAAACGCGAAGGCTCATCTGAGTTCATGTTGCCCTCTTAATTCTCATAAAAATCCTTGGTCCAGTTCCTGTATAATTTAATTACAGAGGTTTGCCGGGAATTGCATTTCGGAAATGAACACATCGTAAGGTAGAAATTCACATTCTCATTCTAAAAATCATTTCCGGACGAAATCATGTTTGATCCTTGTCAGCCTGTGCAGTATGTTAAGAGAGATTATGTACAGTTCTTTGCAAACTTTGGTAGCGCATCTGACCCTCATTCGAGAGGTCCCGGGTTCGATACCCGGTCGCGGCTAATACCCTTTCTGACATGATTGTCACCCACCAATGGGTTTGAAATCGTTAACCTAAGTGGGCGAGCAGCTGGAGGCTCGGTAAGGGTGTTGTGGTAGTACTGGTTTGAGAAACAACAGGAATCCATGGATAGGTGCTTCAGCCGCCGCGATATGACCCTGGTAGTTGAAAACGGCGTAAAACCCCAATAAACTCAAACTCTTTGCACAACTTATAGCTGGTTCCTTTTTAGGAGACGTGTCCAATATACACGATTCTTAACAAAAACATTATAACCACAACTTGCTTTACGCAGCAGTTTGGAGGTGTTGTTGAAGTGCGGCGAAATAACAAATACCATTTCCCCTATATCTACTAGATCCACCGATTGTCATGCAGATCAAACGAGCAATTGTCTACATCAATATAATTGAGGGGGATGCTCCAGTTTTTCGGAACACTCGGTCATTACAGTAGTAAATTAAATGTTTCGTACCATATATGTTTCGCTACCATATTTTCAATAATATAACACGTTTTCACAATTTACTATTTTCGACGGTAAAAGTGTATTTGTTATGCGAAACTGATTTCCTCAAGGTGGAAATCGGTTATTTAGAGCAAGACAGTCGTAAGTTTGTATGCAGTTACCACTTTTTTGCGGCATTTTATTCATTGTGTAGCTGATAAAAATTGCTGTAATTCACTAATAAGTGCGCTGAACTAAACATTTTCTTCTTGAATTATTACCAGGACATGTTGCATAATACAGTGAGGGAGTCTTATCAAATTCTATTATGTAGAACTTGAAATATTTCCAAAAATATGCAAATTTTGAAATAAACCACTTCAGCCTCGTTAACTGAACACGTAAGTACATGTATGCTGTTTTATAAATTTACGTGTATAAAAAAGCACATATTTTGGGTATTTTGTTCTTATCAAATGTAAGACGTTACTTCAGAACCGTTTTCGGGACTAAACAATGATTATACAGCATTTTATTATCATTTTAGTGAACATGGACTGGTGCTAGATATTGTGAAATTTTCGATGTAGAAGTATATAACACAAATGCCAATACAATTCAAACAAGATCGCTGACCATCCATTTTATTTAATTTTTCAATTGATAATTACATGTTATTTTAGCATACAAACTATAAATCAATTCTATTATTGAGAAAAAATTTAGGAAACTTGAGCATTCCCCCTTAAGAGTCATTCTAATCTAAAAGACAAGGACGACCCAAGAGGAATCAATTAGAGATATACAGATAGACAATGCATCTAGTATCCAGACGATTAAAAATCACATATAAAGTGAACGGTAAACCCAATTTTTATTCGGTTTTTAGTATCGTTTCATTTTTTAAAAAGAGTCGTAGTTATTTGCATACTGCTATCTTTGTCGGGATCCGCGCGGTTGTCATCCCTACTTTGCACTGGCCTAGGAAGAAGGGGACCGGGGGCAGGGTCCCAATAATTTAGAAGGGGGACCAGCGTATTATTTGTCCCCACAATAATTCACCAATATTTTCTTTCAAGAAAGGTCCAGGTATATATTGCTGTCTTAAAGTGCCAAGATAGCAGGAAATGGCTTCTTAGAATTCATAATTTCCAGGGGACCCCCCCCCCCCCCTAGTAATGATTCGCTCGGTCGGGTTCTATTCACTTAAACATCCCCCTAATATTTTAAACCTTCCTACGCATAATTATTGTGCTATAAATCTGTAACGGTTTTTTTTTCAGAAAACAGCACTGATAATGACAAACATCTGTTTAACAAAGATCGACTTGATACTACACTTGCCACATAAAGTAACGCAACATTTTCAAAATTCAATATTTCTGTTTTTAACAAACCATGAACTAAAATGGTGCTTTCTATAGGTCGCAAGGAATGTTTATGCTTTTTATTTTTGCTGATTTTTTTTTTTTAAATTCCAACAAACATGCCAGAATTACGCCCCTTTATTAATTCACGTTAAACACGTCATAACGTCTTGCAAGTGAAAAAACAATGCATAAATATTGTTTGAATGGTAGTTTGTCGTCAGTTACACAGTAAAAGCACACAAGATTTGTAACTGTTAGCGCTAATCAGCATACCATAACTTCCGAAAAACAGCCTACAACAGATCACTTGAATGTTGCGTTCTCAAATAGTTATACAGGGACCAAAAAGCTTGGCGCCAACATTTTCTTCAATTTCAATGCTGTGGTACCTTTTTTATAGCAAATGCAGGTGTGTTGGATCGATCAAGATAATTGAGTCGACCAGTTTAAATAAGCCGGTACGGTGTAAGCCAAAGCGTCCAAACAATACGAAAAGATTCCTAATGACAGCAGATTCTACATAAATGAACATTGTAGGGCATGGGTAAGCCATCGCAAACGATTGATTCAACCAATAGCAAATAGTTTGATTTCTGTTGATACCTAAGTTTTGATATAACTTTCGCTATTTAAGACTATTTATCCATCCGAAGAGGGTCGGATCCTGTAAAAAAGCTATAGATCTTTGCTTCGTAGGTTCGCATAAGGTCATGTGACTCGTCCTAACGCACAGGCAGGCGGACCGTGACAAGCGTATGTGTGTTCCCTTCTCGGTTGATTGAAACGTTTAAGCTCAATGGTGGTCGAAAGTTTTGAGTCGTCCAAATGTACGTGGTTATGATGTTTGCGTAATTGAGCAAGATGCTGATCGATATGATGAATAAATCAATGTATTTATGGACAGGGATTACTCAATTTGTAAAGACAAGACTTGTGATTTTGATAAAAATGTCAAAGCCGATACTCATAATTAGGGTGACAATGTGATGCACCCTGTTGTCTCTGATGTCATTTTCGAGGAGGTAATATCAAGTTGCAACAGAATGGCGCTAATGTACGCACTGCTACTTTAAAAGTACATTTGTGCAGCAAAACAATTTTACTGTCTATAATTCAGGACATGTCGAACACCTTTGGGAAAAAAGGCGGGTTCTTGATAGTCGTGTTCCTCCAACAAACCTGCTTAGCGAACAAACAACTCTTCAGAATGAGTGAACCAACTTTCTTAAATATTTAATTGCTTCCAAAATGGTGCCAATGCTACGAGGATGTCAGTTGTTGATGACACAAGGGATTGCCAATACTATGAAATTGTTTGTGACTTTTGAATTTACACCAGGTGTCTTTTGGTTGATTTTTTTGTCCGTAAATGTCTTCGCATTGCTATGGTTTTTCATTCATCGTTGGATGAAATATTAAAGATGATGTTAAAACGAAAATATCCTGAAATTTATATATGTGCCTTGAGATGTTTGATTTTGAATGAGTGCTGCGTTACTTTATGTGGTCAGTGTATGTAGACCTAAATTGTCTTTCCATACAACAATTCAATTGAAATGACGTTATACATCTTCTTTATAATTTCTCGCATCTTATCGTTTCCCAGGTTACGGCTTCCAATCCTTATTTCACTGGGCATTCATATTTCGAATCATGGAAAAATACCTTATATCATGCAATTTCATAATTTGTTCTTGTAATCATATCGTTGGATTACTCTAACGTTTTCCTGTTTTATTCTAAAATGCCTTTCAAAACAAACGGTATCGACAACGTTGGTCTTTAGACAAGGTGGCCCGATTTTGTCCTTCCTAGTTTGTTATATCTCAATGAAATTAAATTGAGAGGTAAAATTCAAATTATTTTTATTGCTAGTTGAAAGGTAGCGATTATGGAAAAATAAAAACTAAGTTCAACTCCAAAGGTAAATAGAATAACATCTAACAGGTATTATACATGTAAGTACAATACTTAAATCGGACCTTTCTCAATGCCATTCTCTAGCTCGATTAAGGTAGTCAACCACCTATAGTAGGATTCGGACGACGTTGTAAATATTCGGAGATTGAATTCCATTTTCGAGTGTTTACGAAGTCCCTGACGTCGCATGAACCTAATCGGGGATGTACAACATTACATTCTCGTGCGTAATTACAAATAAATGATCTTATTTATTCCTACTCATTGTTATTCTCATTCAAGAACTAAAGCCAATTATCTTCAATCACAATCGTAATTGACAATTACATGATAAACTCTCAACAACTTCAATTTTGAGAATCATTGCAGACGGCACGATGAATATGAAGGAAAAAATACGTTTATAACAAAAGAAGGGAAGTACAGATGCTGTCTAGACATTTTGACACACAGGAAACATATGCTTATGGCCGGATATACTTAATTATCTGTTTCTTGAATGATTGCACATCGATTCAGAGAAATTAGTGAACGTATGAAAGTATAATTTTAAATAATTTACAAGACGTTTAGTTTCTGTTACCTTCTTTGTAATTATAGAAAATAATATAATGTCGGATTGACTTTGAATATCTCGTGAGCGACTTTTCGTTTAACTGAATTTGTCGCAATAAGCCAAAGTGTATTTCATTGTTCATTGATTTGTACACAAAAATAATTGACATTGTATGACCGTTTTTTAACAATCCTTTACATCTTTTTAGGTAGCATTTACAATAGTTGCCTTTGTGGAGTCAAACGTTTTTTTCGCAATCATAAATTATAAAAAAAAGCAATCATCATGACATTGAGATTTGCAAGAAGATATTTATTTGCTGTCCAATATCACATGGGGGAGACAGTTTTACTTGTTTTTCTTGTGCCCGCATTTTTCGTGAGCGCAATTCCTCTGAAACGGAATGACGGATTTCTGTATAATTTTATATGCACAATAAACATGACCGCGATTGGCATGAAGAGATTGCTTTGCCTTCTCAGGTCATTTAAAGGATTTAATTTTCATTTGATATTATTTAACTTTGACATTTTCATAATTCTGCAAATTCAATTCTCATACGCCTGAACGGAATTCTATAGGTAACTCCTTTTTACGAACCTTAAAGAGACATCACATCCGCATTTCATCTGTTCAAAGTATGTCTTGATGGCAAGATTGGTTATTGTAATGCATAAAAATACTATCAGTTTTTTACGTTGTTGGTGATCAGCGAAATACACGCCTTTAAATTTGAGACAGAAATGACCATTTCATTATACATCCGAACTGCTGTATATCACAATGTCTTTTAATTTTAACACAAAAGTATGAGTTTCTCGTAAACGGTGCAAATACTTTGGCTTGAAATTTTCATAAGAAAATATGCTCTTTCAGATAATTAAGCTAAAAGTAAAATATACAAAAAATATCTGAAATGTCACTTTTATAGTCAGTAAATAACTATCTACCAAATCCAGAACGTTTCATGAATACTTGGTGGTATAGAGGAATTAAAGTTCTTTGACAATTTCTTTTTTTTTTTTCGAGTAAAAAGCTTCTAAGGCGTTGTGTTAGAGATGAATACTCGAATTTTTCAAAACTTTCACAAGAATATAATTATGCTCTTTCAAATGAAGAACGTAAAAAGTACGAAAAGATGTCAGTTAAATGTCACTTTAAGACATACCGGTACATGAAAACTTGCATTACATAGAGATTGGTGTGAAATTATGACATGCCATGCCTTTCAAAAAGAACAATCCAATCTTGATAATGTTTCTCTAACTAGGAGAGTTAAGGTTGGACACAGCGAAGTACATGTATTATGTTTGCATGTCTTATGATAGCAAAGTATAACTTTCCTTTCTTGATTGTCACAACCTATTACCCATCATCTAAGAAATCGTCCCATTTCCGAACAAAGAGACAAATACCTGTAGTAAATATACGAGGAGTCATTAGTGCGTACTCCTACAGGAAGTTTGTGTTCAATCATTGTCTAACCACCTGATAGATGTTATCGGTGATTGGAATGGTAGACGTGTAACATATACATATAACAAAGTCGTTTTTCGTTTACTGAACTGATTTTTATTACTTCAAACTTCTAAAAGTATTACTAATAATATAACGGAGAACAGCAACATTTACGCACACTGACTGCCAGGCGAGATCATTATTGAGCAAGTAACAGTTTAGCATTGCGTCTTTGAATTTGTATTTAAAGTCGGGAAACTATGATTCAGTGTTGCAACCTGTCCGGTAAAATTGAACAGTATGTCCGGTAATTATTCTGAGAGAGAGTGTCGACGAAACACCTTCAAAGGTACATGTAGGTGTCGTAGGTTTCCACCGATATTTTCCTACATGGTTCAATCTAGCTTTGGTACTTGCTATCAATCTACAAGAGAAACGCACACCTATTAGTTTCTCTGATATATATATATAAGTAGGTAAGTACAGGAGTATCTTAAACCATCATGTTGTATTGTATTTAGGTCATGTCCCTTGCATAAAGAAATGCACTAAGTCTTACATACATCATCCAATGTTTAAGATTGATTTACATATAATCAATGAAGGATACATTGACAAAGTCAGCAAGGCAAACTTATATCAGGAAACTTCACTGAAAATGGTTTACACAATTACATATCTGGGGTCATGAACGACGGAACCTGTTTTCTACGGTTAAAGGTCAATACTCAACACTTATATTCTGTTTTATCCCCCTTTATCCTATATATCAAATTGAGAATGCCGTATCTTTATCGACGAATGGGGTATTAATTTCAAACCAGAACACAGGAATGACCCAGGAGAAACTGAAATGAGATATACAATAACCCATTACCACACAATGACTCCTTTTGACTCCCCATAAGATAATGGCTATGGAAAACATCGTGGAAAATGAAGAAATTGCTTGTGACAAGCAATTTCTTCATTTTCCACAATGTTTTCTGCACAAAAACACCAAAAAAATGTCAAATTTCATTCACTTGGAATTGTCGGCTGCATCATCTTTGGATTTGGAGCAGTCTACAATTCTGTCGTTTGGTAACAGGTTAACAGACAGCGAGTCTGTTAGGCAGAAGATTGAGACTTACAGACGGATTTATCTAATAATGTGAACGATAAAAACAATCGCATTGTAGGTAACAGTTACGGGGTCCTGGAAATGTGTCTTTGTTATACATGTATGTTCTTTATATCATATCTCTAAGCGTTTTCTTTTTAAATCTAATTATGTAGTTATTGTTCGTTAAAACTTGCATTTTTATTTACTGATAATCTGCATAGTTATTATTGTATAAAATGTAACACGTACTTTTTTTCTTTTCCGTTTTCTATCATTTTCGGTGTAAAAGTAATATATTTAGTGCTTTATTACTTCAGTTTTCGATCATCTTTGTTTGCCATAAATATTACACGAGTCATGTTTGAATACACGTAAAAAAGGAAAAAGTGTCTGTTAAATCTCTTAAGATAGAAGAATTCGACCGTCGCATTTTTGCCGACTCTGAAGTTTGAAATGATGAGTGATAAAAGTATTATATAGAAAATTGATATATGTGAGTTGAATAATAGCCATGCATTATTTCTTGAATCTCAATGTCTGCAAAAATCGATATAGTTTTGGACTGAATTGACCAATTACTAGTAGATCTTTGAGCATTGTTGTCTTGAAATGAGGGATTTAACCCGTTTCCAAACACTATTTCAGAGTAGTCCAAATTCAAAGATGATACAAACGACAATTTCAAGTGAATAAAATCTTACAATTTTTGGCCTTTTCAATAAGAAAAAAAAAACATTGTGGGAAAAAGGGAAAATTACTTTTCACAAGCCATTTATTCATTTCCACGATATTTTCCATAGCCATTATCTTGCGGGGAGTCAAAAGAAGTCATTGTGTGGTAATGGGGTTATTTGTTTTTTCTTAATATTCTTCTACAGTAATTCCGAAATCAAACTATGGTAAATTTCGTTAGTTTATCGTGTTAGGAAAACTATGCCGATGAGGTGTCAAACCGAAAAAGTGTGGATGTCATGGGTTAATGTTGTCGCACTGCAAGCTATTGGCGTAGTGAATCATGCCCAAGTCAACAAAGCCATTGTCAAACACAGTGCTGATCGTTTATTTTGCAAGATATAAATTATGTATTAATTTCCCGCTGCTTGTTTTTTCTCTTTCAAGAGGAACAGTCATTAATCTTGAAGTACAATCGTAATTGGCAATTCCATGATAGAAACTCGACCCTTTCATGGGCAGCTTGTTGAAATTGAGAAGAAAACTGTCACTAAAAGTCTTCTCAGCCACCCACATTATTTCAACCATTTGTATGAAGTTACATGTACGTTTACACTTTCCGTAATTGAAAGCCATCCCTATGCAGGAGTAATTATCCCATAAACCGGTGGTGTATATGTGTGGTCCGACATCCGGGATTGTGATTGATCTAGCGAGTGGCGAGTGACTTCTGTCAATCCCTTCAAATAAATTGTACTTGTATATTTCCGAAAATCGCTAGAGTAAATGTAATGTGATTTTTGTCGGTTATTTACGCTTGGTGCTCCTTTATTTGATAAATTGCACCGTAAGTTAGAGGAATCAATCAAGGTAATCTAATGTAGTCTTATCGTAAATGTTATATAATAGTTACTTTCCATGACCTAAATTGAAAAAAGACATTAATCGAATTTCGCTTAATACCTTTAAAGTGCACCGAATCTTCTGCAGATATCTTAACTGTTCTGGCTTTGTTTTAAAAAGCAACTGTGTGATTTGCACATGATACCGACTGTGTTAACAACATAACGACTCATATAAATGTGAATCGAATGAATGATGTTTATCATCGAAATGACAGTTAAACAACCGTTGCTTTATGTTCGCTGTAAACAGCATTCATTCGATTATCATAATTATATGTATTATTGTTTTTTTACAGCTGCCATCCTTGTCATTGTAGAAAGATATCAATCGAAATGTAAAACTGGATCAAAACTTGACAAAGAGACAATTATGTCATTTTGTATTCCATTGGAAATTTACAAGAATGGTTCGTTATACGGGAATTAGAAGAAACTGCCATCTAGAATCTACTATCATGGTAAATCAGGTATTGGTGATCTTCCAAAAAGATACATATCAAGTCAGATTTCAAATCAAAGCACAATAAAATCAAAGCACTAAGAATATATAATGTGATTTGGTTGTATAATTTCGTCGATATATTTCGTTTGCAATAGATCTCTTAATTTTCTGTGATAAATATTCTAGTAAAGGCAATAAACACTTTGATAATCTCCATTATTCTCTATATTCCAATAGCAGACTGATGGTTCTACGAAATAAAAGCTTCCCAAGGGAGGTTATTTATCCAGTATCGTCGTTTGAGATATTTTATGGGCGCACTTTGATTGTATCAAATGTAAACAGATTCGATGATATATAACACTTTCCTCAAAAAGTAGTGTTTTCATGTTCTGACCTGAAAATGACTGAACAATATTGAGACTATAAAATGTGCAATGGTAATTAACTAATTATCAGGCTTTCTTCCCTTTTCCTTGAAATTTCCTACGTTTTATTATACACAAATATTTTATTCAACAACCAATATCAGTTTCGTCGTCTGCTTTAGCTTTTTTATTGGACAACCCCCCGTTTGATTCACTATAAAACTGAACACAAAGGTACCATAAAAGACATAAAAGTTCAATTTGGATATTGATTAGCTTAGAACAGTATCAACGGTGGAGATTGTGCATTGTGGGATGGATAACGACTACGCACAAAAAGGCCACGATTCTGGAAGGATATTTTGCGATAACTTTCTTATTTCTGCCTCAATTTTGAAATAAAGTTGTTGCATGTATTTCGCCTTTTCAGCTCTTTTATCGGATGTATGACATATTAGGAAACTCAGTGCACTGCACCCAAAAAATGACCCCAAATGACAGAAAAACGACCAGAATTTTTTTGTCGTTTTCCTAGTCGGTTGCGATCATTTTTGTTGCAAAAGTACAGGGACTTTCCAAATAAACAATATATCAGGGGAAAGAGTCCAGTTAAAACCATAAATATCTGGTACATTTTACTCATATCTCTAGACGTCGTGGCCAATTGCATGTCAGGAAATGGTAAAGCTTCTATTAAGAACGTCTCTTGTCCGAGGGTAGAGAGTTACTGGCAAAGGTCCGACCCGAATTTAAGATAGTTTAACCGTAATGTGGCCATTTTGATATTCATAAAACTTATTTGGGTGCGGTCGTAGACAGTCGGCGGCGGAGAGTACCACCGCCGAATGTTTTCGACGTAGCTCGAATAATTCCAACCTCGCTCGAACCTAATTAGGGCTAGACTACATTAAAGGCATTTCCCTACGTTTTATCTATGCCAGACCGAATCGTGTCGTCTCAAGTCACATTCGGTGATACACCGTGTAACACGAGCAGAAAAAATATCTTTCATAGCAGGACATAATTATTCTGGAACATGATCACGGTATATTTTGCTTTTAAAGTTTAGATCGATTTGATAGGGTTTCTATTGAAACCAACTGTCACCGGAATGGCCAAAGTTTGACCTGAAATCGCTTGCTTTATTCGGTTTTGCTTTTGTGCCTTAATACCTATATTCTTAACTGATGAATTGTAGTCGAGATCGTCTCGATCTGTTTAACTTCATTTAGGTTATCGCCTGATTTCCGCAGTAAATGACATTTACAGATGGTTAACCCATTACCACACTGTGACTCTTTTTGACTCCCCTGAAGAAACTGGTTATGGAAAACATTGTTGAAAATGAAGAAATTGCTTGTCACAAGCAATTTCTTCATTTCCCACAAAATTTTCCATACAAAATGTTTAAAAAATGTACTTTTTCATTCATTTTTAGTTGTCGTCTGCAACATCTTTTAATTTGGACGAGTCGCAATTGTGTTGTTTGGTAATGGGTTAAGATACAAGAAGTCATTGGTCCATAGTACTTCAGGAAGTTTATTTTCAATGTCTAATAGTTTATGGGTATGTTCAAAAATAATGAAGCAAAAGTAAAACATCCATATATCTCTTTAGTTTGGGGTTTTATATAATTGCTTTTAGGTCTAAAATATGTGTTTCCATGAGGCAAACTTGAGTGCAACGTTTCGTTGTGATATCTCACTTAGGTAAAAAGATATTCCGAAAAAACACCCCAAAATTGTCCCAAGTGTACGGTTTTTGCGTGACATTTTAACTTAAGCCTTAACTTCAACCCTTCACTATACTTTAAGGTGAAGGATTCCACTAAATTGTCATTGTTTATCAAGTAGGCAGATATATTAAGGTTCAGAAAAATGGAATTTCAAAGTTTGTCTACATTTTGTTTTCTTGTTATATAGGTTAAAAGCAATGACATGCTTGTCATTTTCATGCTATAAATTTTGTCATTGTTCACAAATAAAGGTGCAGTGATACAGTGTGTTTGAATATTTACAAGAATAACTTGCACATTTCAGCAGACACATGTTTATTCTTTAAGGTTTTCCAGGTTTTGGTGTAATAATCTGTAACAGTCAATAAATATAAGTAATATACCTAATGCACTCTGAATTTGTCCCAAGTGTACATTTTGCTTTAAATTTCAGATATTTTTTTCAAGGAATGATTTATTTAAAGTTTTACACTTTTGAATTCACAATATGGTCACTCAACAAGTTGTAATAAACCCTGATGTCATAGTGGCCTGTACTTTTCGTCCAAGATGCTATCTTGTGTTGTCCCAAGTGTACGGAATTTTGTCACATTTGATTGACCGCTTCTAATTTCTTAATACATTAGCTTCAGGCACACATTTCTTAACTAATTTACAGAAATGAACAAAATTACACATTAAACATTGAATTTGTCATTTCCAGTTGCTTGAAAATTTGTATTGCTGAAACATCTTGTACTGATATTTCAGGTAAGAGGTAAATGAATCAAAAGTATCTTAATTTAATGATATTTGACTAAAGAATGTGTCCATTAGAGAAAACAACATTCTCTTCCTAAAATTATATCAATTTTACAACAGAATATATCACCATTTTGCATTTATACGGTACTGATAAAGGTTATTAACTGATGTACACTTGGGACATAAAATTCTGAATTTTTCATCAGTACGAAAAATTGTCCATGCATTTTCTTTTTTATCTCCAAAAATTGCATATTTATGTAAAAACAATTGATATTATCATTATTTAACAAAATATCTACTTGTAAGAGCTGATATTACAGTTTGATTCTATAGAACCACTATCTTTGTTTAGAATAAAATAGGTAGATGTTTTGAACCCTATTCACATGAAAAAAAAAACAAAAAAAAAACACCATACCTATGTCAGTATAAGTGGAATTTATTTAGTTGCAAAAAGAAATTTTCATTCATAGAATAATAACAATGTTTTGTTTAGCAGATTGTGGATACTTGTAAGAATAGCCTGACATGAGCAGTTCTAACTAATAATTAAAACAATCTGTTTTAGAGCAACATTATGAAAGATATGTGTACCACTCTACACTCCGAAGGGGCCTTAACGAGTTAACCTAGCATTCCAAGATCAATTTGACAAACATTATAGTAACTGCAAGTCCATGACAGTCATTTTTGTGATGGTCAAACAATCAGAACTTTTCCCTGGAAAAGAATAAAGAAGAACCAATTCAGAGATCCTTTGTTGTGAACATTGGCATGTATTTGATCAATACACATTTTGCTAAGCGTACAGAGAATTGTAGCTTTGTATTTACTATTAGAAATGTATATGCAAGTTCTTGCTGAATAACTTAATTACTCAAATCTATTGATGGATGCTGATTGAATATCTTATTAAGGGAGGAAAGAGTTTTAGGTGACATCAAAAGAAACAGGGGGTTGTGAAAAAAGGGGAAATTTCGTCTTGGTCATGTTATATTTGAGAGATAACCTGTAGTCTTGGTTTCCCATCACACTGGACATAATCCAGGCTGCACAGCAAGGGGAGAGGTTTAGAGGTTTAGAAGGGTCAGAAAAATAAGACAACAGGGATAGTACAGTTAGTGCTATTTAGTAAGTAGCACATTTTAAGCAAAGGTGCTCGTTAGTCAGTCAGGCAATTATTTCATGGATGATCTGTGCCTTTGTTTTTGTCGATTTTCTTATGATATGATTCAAACATCCTGTTGTTTCAAAAGTGAACTAAAAAGCACAATTCTGTGTGTATGTGAGCCTATCGGTATTATTTTCAGAGATATTTTTAAATCACATAAGGATAATACGTTTATTTTTAAATTACATGTTTTATGCCTTTCCATACATAAATGTCCCAAGTGTACAAACATGGTTTACTAGTATTATTCTTGAAAAAATGATTTAAGATTTCTTTGTGTTTAATTATTTTAGCATAGTAAGGATAAAGATAAGTAAATACTTTCAAATTTACACTTATATGCTGTTGGCAGCTTAAGTGAAAGATGAATACATTTTTAAAATTTCAAAAAACATGATGCTCTTGTTATCAATTATAAGATTTCCTAGAACATCTGCAAGTTCCATAATTTGAAAATGGGAACATGGCTTTTTTATGCCAAGTATATATATTACTAATTTTGTGTGTTATAGTTGCTTTTATATGTGTAATTTTTGAATCATTGTTCTTATCTAGATCAATTGTCCCAAGTGTACGAAATATCTCCATATTATGCACCTTTTTTAACAACCAATATCTGAAGCAACTTTTGACATACACTTATGAAACTTGGTCTTTCTTTTAGGAATATCATACATTCTAGTGAACATTGAGTGTTTTAATCCTTCTCCACTCCAGACAAACATAAACAAAACTTTTAGAGGTGCACATTTGAAAAAAGTAGGTAAAAAAAGTTAAAAATCTCAATTTTTCAATATTGTTTATAGTTACGCAATGTTTTTTGACATTGAAAGCTTCGAATATTACCTATTTTTATTTGGAATAATGAAAAAACATTGATTAGATGATTTATTTGGTTCCAATAAGGAACCAAATACTGTCAAGTTTTTCACAAAATTTAACTAAAAGTTTAAAGCAAAGCCTTAGTTGTGAATTTATGTTTGCACTTATCATCACGGCCCTAGTAATTTATCAAACTTGAACTATTTTCTTTCACGATGCAAAACAAGATTTTGTCCTATTTTAACATCTAAAATTCATCAAAAAAATAAATTCTTGCTTCATTATTTTTGAACATACCCTTATAAGATCCAATCCGAGATTGACCAAGTCCATTTTGTAACAGATACATCGATAATAAAATGTATTTTACAAATTATATTTGCAAAAGACAACAATCTGTAATTATTGTATCCTGTATTTGTACCAATAAATCAAATGAGAATTAGTTTTTTTTTTTTTTTTTTTTTTGATGAATTGTTGTACGTTCTTTTTGTTGCCAGTACGAATCAAGACAGAAGAATGTTATACTCCCCTGGTAACGAATGCATTCATTAAACGTTTCCCTGGTATCATCAGATTTAAGGAAAAGTGTCCAGTTCTTTTATGAAATATTTAGTTTATTTTTAATTATTGCTTATGCGAATATTTTTATCCTACAAGTTCGAATGTGAAACGGAAAAAACGAGAGTTTACAAAATGGCTAATTTCAAAAATGTATATAAATACCTAAACCGTGTTTTAAATTAAATAAGTCAATTAGTCTGCAATAACTTCAGTCATTGTCGCCAAATATTCTCTATCCAAAAAACAACAACAACAAAACGATTTACTAATGTTCTTTATATATTCATTTGTTTAATTAATTTTAAATTAGATTTGTCAGATGTTTGTTGTTTGTTAAAGAGTTAAACAGAAAATTGATATTTGATCATATCCTATTTATTTGTTAATATAATGTAGCTCTAAGCCTTAATTAGCTCAGTTGGCTAGCATTATATCAAACAAATAGTCTTTATTGTCAGGATATTAACATCTTTAAACAGCCGCGCGTATGGCGAAACTTCCATTTACAATGAATATAAATGACGGCTGGATATTTTTGATGTAAGTTCAACAAAAGGCCAACTCATTTCTGTGTTTCCTTGGGGTTTCACGCGGTTTCTTCTTTCAGATAATTGGAAGTGTTTATTTCAGATCCTTCGTCAGTCACTCTTTGACACCATTATATTATATTTGAGCCGCGATCTGGAAAAAAGGCTCTTATTGTTTTAACAAAACTCGAATTCCGAGATAAACATGTGCTTAAATGTAGTCTAAACCTGGATCCAATCTAGTTTTTTTATACGCCCGAAGGGTCGTATTATGTTGGTCCTGCTCGTCTGTGTGTCTGTCATTCCGTCTGTCCGTCCGTCCGTTAGCAATGTCTTGTGTGCGCAATTCGATCAAACTTGCCGCAATGAATATCCATGGTGTCTAGCTGTACACACCGCTTACGGAATTCAATTAACTCTTTTCGTTCTTAAATTATCTGCCCTCGATATAAAAAAATGTCCATTTTCTTATGTGCGCAACTCCTTCTACAGTTTTGATCAGAATTTGATCAAACTAACCACAATGAATCTCAATGGTGTCTAGTTGTGCACACTGCTTACGGAATTTAGATAACTGTTTTTGTTCTTGAATTCTCTGCCTTTGAATTTAAGAAAAAATGCCCATTTTCTCAAAAATGTCAATTTTCTCCTGTGCGCAACTCCTACAGTTTCAACCGGAATTTAATCAAACTAGCAACAATGAATCTTTATGGTGTCTTGTTGTGTATATCTCTATTTGTTTATGCTACCGTTTGATTCCTGATAACTGTTGTCTTTCTTGAATTATCTGAAATTCCATACAGATACATGGTATTCAGTAGCCTGGGTCCAGTCGTCAATATACAATTTGGTCAATAAAATAACGCATAAAAAATCAATACCCTTTAGATATTGCGGCACCCGTTTTTGATCGTGTCGATATTGATATTGATATGATATTTAGACCGGAGAAAGTAAAAGAGGGAAAAATGATCACTCTGGAACCCAGTCTATGTATTCAGAAAATACCGTCAGAACTGTTTACAAATAATTTAAACATAAGATATTTTACAACTTAAGGTACTTTTAGGCTGTATCTACAAAAGACAAGTCAACTTTAAAATCGTCAAACTTAATTCTACGGGGGACCAGCTTATCACCCCAGAAAGACTGACTAATTTTTCGCATCACTGTATCCTATTTTGGCTTTATAACTACGCAGTGCACATAACTCCCAAATCCTGTCACCAAAAAGTAGCAAGCGGAAAATCGCAATAAAAAATACTTTTACTCCCAAATTGAATTTACTTCTCGACTTGATTTTACCGAATGACAACCTAAGGTCACCAGGTTATCAATTTAACTTGTTGCAAGCATGTGAAGCAAAAGTGCCACTTGATAATAACAAAGCTTGATATTCACTAGCCCCCCCCCCCCAAACCGCATTGGTTTTGTTGTTGTTGTTGTTGTTGTTTTCACAATAAACTTGATACCCTCTCCGAAGTATACCATGTAAAAAAAGTTTAGCAACACTGACTTTGTTAATTGAAAACATGTATTTTCTGTGATATTTATTTCACAACCGGTATGTACATTTTAGTATATGCATTTACGCACAACATTCAGAGGTCGTTTTGTTGTTACGTTAAATATTGTGTTAGAAACGCTGTCTTGACGTATGTGAGGGGGTCAAAATAAAAAAGTTACAATAGAAATCGGTATCGACTGTGCGGCCATTTTCGAGCAAGAACGTCAGTGAAACGTTTTAAATCCACTTAAATTGTTTGTACACAGTATCAACATTCACTACTTTATCAAGAAATTGAACGCCATTCGCGTCAGTACGATCACGCACACGTCTTCCGTAAATGCACCGTATGTGCTCTATGGGTGACAAATTAGAAAGAAAGGGATGATAATGATCAATGTCGTATACGCTTAATTTGGCTTAAAGCATTCAGGACTCTATACCAATCAAATCTGGTGCGATCATGGTGTAGCGTCAGGGAAATTACAACGTATGGTCAACGTCTAGTAACCGTTCATCTGTGGAGACGATCACGGATGGTAAGGGTAGATACTCTATGTTGAAATTCTTGTGGAAGCCGCTCGGAAGTTTTGGTGTTGATATGGAACATCTTTGCCGTGACGTTACAACGTTATGACGGTCATCTTCTCGTGGCCTTTTTCTACGACGTCCTTGACCGGGACTTTCTCAAACCACACAAAATCGCCCACATAGCATCCTCAAATTGTTACTTATGCTTTGAGATGCGCAAAATTCAAAAAGACATCTTTATCGCCGGTTCTGTCACGTAGGAACACATTAGCGATATAACGTCCTTCTAACGTAAGTCCATGGCGTTGTCCCACAGCGTTGCAGAAAATTCTTTTTAGTGGCCTTTTTTATGCTGGACAAAGACAAATATGTTCACACTTAAATGTTTTCTAGAATTATGCTCCATACACATGAATACCATGGCAGACATGAAAACCGGAAATGCGCACCTGGAATGCGAGACGCACGCGATGGCGGTATAAAATTCATTTGCTTGTGTTCTCTAGCTATAATTTATTGTGTAAACGTTTGATTTTATGTTAAAACAAAACTATTTTGGTTACTACAGATGTTTACATTTTGTTGCTAAACTTTTTTATTATGTATATATGAACGGCTACGCAATGTATATGTTTTTGCTTTTTTTTTTGTTGTTGTTGTTCTTGTTTATGGTTGTTGATTTTTGTTTCTGCTGCTTTTTCCCTCTTAATAATTTCGTATTTTTACCTTACTATAATATAAAGTTAAACATGCGTAAAGCCGTGGGTTCATTGGGACATTATTAAACCCAACCGATCAATGAAGTATAATAACTAAGGGAGGTAATAGTCGTAAGTTAAAGTTTCAAATTTGACCCGCGGTTTTCTCCCTTTCCCCTTAATAACACAATGGCTGCTGCAGACGATGACATACTTTGTGAAAATTGATTGATGTATTTCTGTAAAACGTAATATAGGAGATATTGACGGAGAGGAAAACTGGTTTCGGTCAGCATCTCCCTCGATTCCTTCAATATCTTCCCATATTTTCAATATTAGAGAAGTAAACCCATATTATATCAAGGAAATGGTGAGAAAAAAAACATGCAGGATTTAATGTCATAGGGTAAATATACAAGTCAATTGTAATGTAAAAAGTGTTTACCATTTGTGAAATAGACCGAAAAAGGCAACGAATGTACGGCTAAAAGAATGACATCACATGTTCAACCATTTTCCAAACGACAACATCATAGGGCAGTTCAATATGAAAATACAAACGACACAATCGGTATCATTAAAGATATGTGAGCATTATAGCCAGGAAACTTATGGTGCAAAATTGAAAAAAAAAACATAATCATCAACGTTTTCTTCCTTTGTCTCAATATTTCCGAGCGTTTTCTGCAAGGGCTGTAACAACAAGGCAGTATGTTATTTTGAAAAAGGTCATTTATTTCCAAATCAAGTTGTTTTTGTAAGAACGAGCAAGATGTTAGGTGTAAACTTTGAAGGAAAATGAAAACTTATTAAAGACCCACAAAAGATTTCTTTCTTGCAATATTGAAAGTTGTACACGTTATGTTTTGTCTGTTATATCTATTTTGTTTTCGGCAACAATTTTGGCTAATTTAACCATTTTCCCAAAGTAATATCAGATTTTGGCTTCCACAAAAGAAAACGCTTGATAAATACTGAGGCAACAGAAGAAAAGTTTATAATCAGCATTTTCTCATTTTACATAAATACATAATGTGCTATATTTACTCAAATAATATATTCATCGATCTTAATTTT
The DNA here is from genome assembly GCA_963680895.1 of Fragum sueziense. NCBI lineage: Eukaryota > Metazoa > Mollusca > Bivalvia > Cardiida > Cardiidae > Fragum > Fragum sueziense. Next base: position 7,519,442 of record OY804606.1, on the reverse strand, counting down.
GTAATCTTTAGCAGATTTCAAAATGAAACTGACGGAAACATACTTTTATTATATTCTGTATAATTAATAAATCATATTATTTGACATCTGGGAAAGGGTTAGATGACAATGTGTGTTTTGGAAAAGATGAATACGCCTTGAAATATATTTATTGGTTATCCCCTTCCGACGACAGATATTCGTCACTTATCCAAATTTTATAAGTATAGGTGACCAAATCAAGTTGTGACAGAATATCCATGTAGGCCTGCGTCAAAAAATGGTAAGATTGGCGAGGAAAGAAAAAAATGTTGGTGTTCAGCATTTTCTTCTTTTCTCACTAAGCAATCTTTCCAAAGCAATCTTGACTTTTAACTAAGGTAATAAAGGGGCGTGTTCACTAACCAGTCTAATTCCAAGTACAGCCTTTATATTACACAATAATCCATTGAAGTACTCTCGATATGCATCTCGTCTAATCGGATGGCTTGTTATGTAATTTTGCATAAGACAATTAAGTAAGAAATGTTGGTAAAGTAAATACGGCCCGGGACGTACTTGTTAAAGCGTTATGTACGAGTCTGGCGTAAAACCTATAGACTGAATCAAACTATACTCACGTTTACTAGGTACTGACACACATCTTGTGACCTTGTTTATAGCGCAATCGTTCGTTAATTTGGACTTCATTAATTTGGAATCCGTTAATTTGGATTTCGTTAATTTGGAATCCGTTAATTTGGATTTCGTTAATTTAAAAAAGGAAAACATGGCTAGTGAAGAAGGTATGTATTTGATATATGACTGCATTTCAACGAAAACCTCGTAATTGCAGCTTGAAACAAGCTGCAGTTACGAGGGTTTCGTTGAAAAGAGACGATATTGCACATCTTTCCTTCATGAACCTCGTGCCGCGGCCTTAGCGCAGTTGGTAGCGCATCTGACCCTCATTCGAGAGGTCCCGGATTCGATACCCGGCCGCGGCTAATACCCTTTCTGACAAAATTGTCACCACCAATGGGTTTGATATCGTTAACCTAAGTGGGCGAGCAGCTGGAGGCTCGGTAAGGGTGTTGTGGTAGTACTGGTTTATGAAACAACAGGAATCCATGGGTAGGTGCTCCAGCCGCCGCGATATGACCCTGGTAGTTGAAAACGGCGTAAAACCCCAATAAACTCAAACTCATGAACCTCGTAACTATATATAAACCATGACCTGTGGACAGACGAGTCAAACTGAACAGGTAAACCAGGTATGTAAACGTCGTGGTTTTAAGAAGGCGTTTACCGTTAGATGTAATCAAAACACCCCTCTCACGCAGGACAGTCAATAGATAAAAGTACATTTGAGTCTCAATGTTGATGGTACCACTATACAGCTTCTTTACTACGATGTTTTCCATGCAAAGAAGCAATTTAAAAAGTAATTACGTTACAGAAATTAAAAACAATCTTTGATATGATCATGAACAATACATGTACCGTATTTCTTTTAGGTGTTTTATGCATTAGTTTTTCAATGTTAAATCTCGTTGATGAAATAGGTAACTGCTCGGTGCAACCTGACTTTCAATGAGTGAGCTTTTTCTGAATTCCCCGGTTGTTCTTTTTAGTTTGAAATGGCAAAATTATTTTTTTTTCTATACTTTGGTGACTAATCGCGAATACGTATGGACCATAATTATGCCGTTTTTATTATTGACCTTTGCAGCAGATGTGACATCAATTATCATATCGAACAAGGATCTTGCGAAAAAGCCCATTTGGCATTTAGGGCCGCCTAGGGACACCCACCCACTAGTGGTAATGAATTGAGTTTGAGTTTATTGGGGTTTTACGCCGTTTTCAACTACCAGGGTCATATAGCGGCGGCTGGAGCACCTAACCTAGTGGTAATGAAATAACTAATAGATGTAACCATAGGTCTTGAACAAAGTGCCTGTATAGACATATTGGTCAGAATCGACAATGCTTCAAATGTACAGTTATATATTTTCCAGATTAAAGATGATATTTATGCCCCCTTTCGAAGAAAATGGGGGTATATTGATTTTCAAGTGTCGGTCGGAAGGTCGGTCGGTCGGTCGGTCGGTCCGTATGTCGGTCGGTCTGTCCGTAGACCAAACCTTGTCCGGAGCATAACTCGAAAAGTATTAAAGGTAGAATCATGAAACTTCACAGGTGGATAGATCTCATCATGGAGAGGTGCAGTGCATAAGAATTGTAACTCTGTCGATCAAATTTTTTGGAGTTATTGCCCTTTGTTGATTTTCAAACTTGATTCTTGTCCGGAGCATAACTCAAAAAGTATGTTAGGTAGAATCATGAAACTTTACAGGTAGATAGATCTCATTATGGAGAGGTGCAGTGCACAAGAACCGTAACTCTGCTGATCATATATTTAGAGTTATTGCCCTTTGTTGATTTTCAAACTTGATTCTTGTCCGGAGTATAACTCAAAAAGTATATAAGGTAGAATCATGACACTTTACAGGTGGATAGATCTCATTATGGAGAGGTGCAGTGCACAAGAACCGTAACTCTGCCGATCAAAATTTTTGAGTTATTGCCCTTTGTTGATTTTATAACTGCATTCTTGTCCAGAGCACAACTCAAAAAGTATGTAAGGTAGAATCATGACACTTTACAGGTGGATAGATCTCATTATGGAGAGATGCAGTGCACAAGAACCGTAACTCTGCCGATCAATTTTTTGGAGTTATTGCCCTTTGTTGATTTTCAAACTTTATTCATGTCCGGAGCATAACTCAAAAAGTATGTTAGGAAGAATCATGAAACTTTACAGGTGGATAGATCTTATTATGGTGAGGTGCAGTGAACAAGAACCGTAACTCTGCTGATCATATATTTGGAGTTATTGCCCTTTGTTGATTTTCAAACTTGATTCTTGTCCGGAGCATAACTCAAAAAGTATATAAGGTAGAATCATGACACTTTACAGGTGGATAGATCTCATTATGGAGAGGTGCAGTGCACAAGAACCGTAAATCTGCCGTTCAAAATTTTTGAGTTATTGCCCTTTGTTGATTTTATAACTTGATTCTTGTCCAGAACACAACTCAAAAAGTATGTAAGGTAGAATCATGAAACTTTACAGGTGGATAGATCTCATTATGGAGAGGTGCAGTGCACAAGAACCATAACCTTACCGATCAACTTCTTGGAGTTATTGCCCTTTGTTGATTTTTACACTTAATTCTTAACCTTGCCTATATCTCATGTATTTTACACATACAGACTTGATATCTCACACATAGATACCTCCTATCAATATCATTCACATTTGACCATGACCTTGGACCTTGTGACCTTGACCTTGGAGTTTGACCTACGAGGTACAGTCAGAAAGTTCCCGGACTGCCTTCGTACGTAAATTATATGCATTCGGATTTTTCTAAAACTTACATACCTAAAAAGATGAACTCATGTCCGATAAGTGCATATATCATTTATATTGATACAATACCTATAACATAATATTTTACAGACGCAAAAACATACATAAACAATGTACGGATCACTTTGACGTCGCACAGCGACGTCTACATAACGTCGTATTTTACAGAGCCAAAATCAATGATTTCGGGTTAGTTTACAACTTTTCAAATTATCTATCAAAATGATCTAGATACTTCCCATCGCGATACAAATATGGAGCAAACGAATGAATTCGGTGTCATAATATTTCACAGCTGACCTGGCCGCAGGTCAAAGCTTTTCGTTTGACTCAAACCTGCAACATCGGGGAAATTTCAGGGAATTGCTGAAATGACATTTTACTGAGTCCGGGCTGTATAGCGTGTTATGTGGGACAGTCTTTCATAGCTTAGAACATAATTATGTGGCTCCTATTTTCATATCGGTATTATGGATGCATTACGTTGGTAAGACCTACATTATCCTGGTAAAATCAGCGTTCACACGCTTCTTAGGAAACGATCAAAGGAAAGACATTGTGTACACGACGCGGGCCATTTGCTCATCGTCCTTCTAAAGCCGCGCCTCCCGCCCTGCGTACAATTTAGACGTATTTTATTTTATTGAAATTATTTTATGAATTGAACCACGACAAATATTCCAACAATATTAGCTATATCGTCGAATGATTTACATCGGTCCATGAGAATGTTGGTCGTCATGTCTAAATGAGCACGTTTTTAGACCACTCATTGCTAAGATCACCGCTTATTTTCGCGCGGTAAATCCTAAATTTCTTATGTCAATTAAACAAAGTTGTCCTAGAATATGCACTGCAGCCTTCGCTTGGATTAAAGAACTTCTAAATTTCCATAGGCGTCATTCCGGCCTTCACATAGACGTTAATAGCGGAGATTTGTTCCGTACGCTGTGATGACGTCGCCTTGATTTCAGTTGACTTTCATCCATTGCTAGGAGAAATATGTATGAAACGCAGAATTTTTATGCCACGACGTTAAAATTTTGAAATTGTTCAGAAAATATGTTGATATGATGCCTTATCGAGGCTGCATGTAAAAATGCCTGTAATTTTTTAAGATATGGTCCTTTGAATAATAGTAAGAATATTGGGAGCAAGCGTTATTTCAAAGTGATCCGTACTCTTGAACACCATGCTCTAATGTCTTTGAAAATTTTGATTTTTAACAATTTAAAACCACAAAAACTTATCAAAGTGGAAGTTTACATTTCAAAATTACTTATTGAATAAAGACTTGAATCAAATACGTCGGAAAAAATACAATTCAAAGGCAGTCCGGGAACTTTTTGACTATACCTCGTACTTTAAAAAAAATTAAACCGGGCATATATCTCATGACCTATTACACATACAGCCTTGCTATTTCACACATGGACACCTCCTACCAAGACCTTTCACAATTGACCATGACCTTGGACCTTGTGACCTTGAAGTTTGACCTACATTTTAAAAACTTTAACCTGGCCTATATATCATGTCCTTTTACACATACAGCCTTGATATTTGACACATGGAAACCTCCGACTGAGACCTATCACATATGAGTATGACCTTGTGACCCTGACCTTGGAGTTTGACCTACTTTAAAAAAAATTAAACCGGGCATATATCTCATGACCTATTACACATACAGCCTTGATATTTCACACATGGACACCTCCTACCAAGACCTTTCACAATCGACCATGACCTTGGACCTTGTGACCTTGGAGTTTGACCTACATTTTAAAAACTTTAACCTGGCCTATATATCATGTCCTTTTACACATACGGCCTTGATATTTGACACATGGAAACCTCCGACTGAGACCTATCACATATGACTATGACCTTGTGACCCTGACCTTGGAGTTTGACCTACTTTAAAAAAATAAACTGAGCCTATATCTCATGTGCTATTACACATACAGCCTTGATATTTCATTTGCAGATCCCTAGTCGGTAAAAGTTAACTTGTAGGCCAAATAATTAGGGATGAAAGGGCTGATTTCGCATTACTCACAGAAACGTGGTATTCGGACGACAAGCAGATCCAATTTGAAACGTCGGACTTGAATCCGAATGGTTATAAACTCAGCGTGGCCAACAGAAAACAGAAAATCGGAGGCGGCATCGCTTTAACGTGTCGCTCTGGAATAAATTTGCGCAGACTCTCTTTTGGAACCACAAATACTTTTGAATATGGCATCTGGGAACTCATTTTGAAAAGCAAGTCTTTAAATGTTGTCGGCATATACAGATCTCCGACTTTTTCTACTCCCAGTCAGTTTGTTCCGGACTTCTTTGACTTTATGGAAGACATTGTTCCCAAATACAACAACATCATTGTAACCGGAGATTTTAATCTTCATATTGATAATCAAAGTGCCCACATCACAGAATTCGAACATTCGCTATGTGCACTTGGACTTCAGCAGCATGTGAATTTTCCCACCCACACAGCTGGTCAAAAACTGGACTTAGTTATTACAGAAGTAGTAAATGGTCTTCAAATCATATCATGCGAACCGGGTTTATTTGTTTCCGATCACTGTGTTGTCAAGTCAATATTGAACATTCAGAAAGAAGATGTGATAAGTAAAAGAATTGAATTTCGTAATCTAAAACAAATTGACTCTGAAGATATTTCAAAAGATCTCGGGGCAATAGAAATTGAAACTGATCATGTTGATCTGTTCGTCGAACAATTCGAATCGGAACTAGAATCTATCCTGGAGAAACATGCCCCCTTAACACAAAAAACCATCACGTGTCGACCACCAAAAGCTTGGTTTAACGATGAAATACTCAAAATGAAACAATCACTTCGAAAAGCAGAACGAGTGTGGCGAAAATATGGAGAACCGAATCAACTAGAAATTGTCAAACAGCTCCGTCTGAAATACCATTATGCTATCTGTAATGAAAAACGATCCGTTCTTAGTGAAAAAGTGCTCAGTTCGAAAGGTGACTCTAAGCAACTATACAAGTTAGTATCTGAACTCACAGGGACAAAAACAGAAAACTCCTTACCATCTGGCGAAAGTGACTCCTCGTTTGCTGAAAAATTTGCCGACTTTTTCTTAGGCAAAATTGAAAAAACCCGCGAATCTCTCAAAGACTATGCAAGCTATACACCGAACAACAAGGAATGTCCTGCTTTCGGCTCCTTCCGTCATCTTATATGCGACGAAGTTAAGAAACTCATTAACGAACTGAAAACAAAATCGTGCGAACTTGACAAACTTCCAACAAAAATACTAAAAAATCACATACATGAATTATTACCGTCCATTACGAAATTAGTGAATCTGTCGCTCGGCCAAGGAATCTTCCCAAAAAGCTGGAAACACGCGGTAGTGAGACCCCTGCTGAAAAAAGTTGGACTCGAACTTGTGCTTTCAAACTATCGTCCTGTAAGCAATCTATCATTTCTTTCAAAGCTAATTGAAAAATCAGCTCTTCTCAGACTCAATGAGCATGTGGGTGAGCACGAACTTCTCCCAAAGAATCAATCTGCGTACAGACAGTGTCATTCGTGCGAGACAGTACTTCTAAGGTTGGTTAGCGATCTTTTAGATTGCATGGAAAATCAACAGGTCAATGCGCTTTTAGCGCTTGACATTAGTGCTGCGTTTGACACCGTAGATCACGACATTTTGATTAAAGTGCTGCAGTCTCAATATGGATTATGTGGAAAAGCAATTGACTGGATTGATTCGTATCTAAGACCTCGGAGCTGTAGTGTTAATGTAGAATCGGCCATTTCAACTCCACGCAATTTGAACTGTAGTGTTCCCCAGGGAAGCTGTTTAGGTCCATGGTTATACCTTACGTACGCCGGAACTTTGTTTGACGTCATTCCCAAATCTATATCAGTTTACGGTTTCGCGGACGACCATATTGCGACAAAATCATTCAAACCGTCTGCAGACAGTGAGAGAATAGCCATAGAAGAATTAGAAAGTTGTGCTGTGACAATTAATGACTGGATGAAACAAAATAAACTAAAAATGAACACTTCAAAAACTGAATTCATAACTTTCGGAAGCAAACAACAACTACAAAAGTGTACAACAAACGAAATCAATATTGCTGGTGACCTTGTTAAGTCTGTTAAGTGCATAAGATATCTTGGTGCGTTCCTAGACGAACATTTAACCTTCAGCGAACATGTTAAGAAAAAATGCCAAACTGCAATGTTCAACTATCTAAGAATAAAAAGCATACGAAAATATCTTACTGAAGACGCAACAGAAACTCTCGTTCTATCGCTTGTGATCTCTCACTTGGACTATTGTAACGGGATTCTCTATGGTGCTTCTCAAACCGTCATACGAAAAATGCAAAGGATTCAAAACATGTGTGCAAAGCTCGTTTTAATGAGAAACAAATATGACAGCAGTAAACAAGCACTCTATGACCTACATTGACTCCCTATCAAAGCAAGGATTGAATTCAAAATTCTAACTGTCATGTTCAACTGTTCCAAGGGACGCGCTCCGACTTATTTAACCGAGTTGTTTACCGAACAACTCCCGCCAAAACGAAATTTGAGATCCACTAGCTCATCTGCCGGTTGTTACAGTATACCATTCAACAAACGCAAAACATTCGGTGACAGGGGTTTTAAAACAGCTGGCCCAAAACTATGGAACAGGCTCCCACAGGACCTACGACAATCCAGCACTGTTGATTCTTTCAAGAAAGGCTTGAAAACCATGTTTTTCAAAGACTTCGACGCTCTGTTCAACTGAACGCGAGTAGTGCTTCGTGTGTATCTGTATCCTTTACCTGTATCCTTTAACATATTTATTTAGCACACTTTACTTTTGTACAACGCCAGTGAATATGCTTTGCGCAAAATTAGGCGTTTAAGTAAATCAAACAGTTTCGGTTTCAGTTTCACACATGGACACATTCGACCAAGACCTTTCACATTTGACAATGACCCTGGACCTTGTGACCTTGACCTTGGACTTTTACCTACTTTTATAAAATTTTAACCTAGCTGATATATCATGTCATTTTACACATACAGCCTTGATATTTGACACATGGACACCTACGACCGAGACCTTTCACATTTGACCATGACCTTGGACCTTGTGAACTTGACCTTAGTGTTTGACCTACTTTTATAATACATTAAACTGGCCTATATTTTATGTCATTTTACACATACAGCATTGATATTTCACACATGGTCACTTCCAACCAAGACATTTCACATTTGACCATGACCTTGGACCTTGACCTTGAACTTTTACCTACTTTTAAAAAACTTAAACTAGGCCTATATCTCATGTCCTGTTACCTATACAGTCTCGATATCTTACACATGGACACCTCCTACCAAGACCTTTCACATTTGACCATGACCTTGGACCTTGTGATCTTGACCTTGGTGTTTGACCTACTTTTATAACACATTAACCTGGCCTATATTTCATGTCATTTTACACATATAGCCTTGATATTTCACACATGGTCACTTCCAACCAAGACATTTCACATTTGACCATGACCTTGGACCTTGACCTTGGAGTTTGACCTGCTTATAAAAAACTTAAACTATGCATATATCTCATGTCCTGTTACCTATACAGCCTCAATATTTTACACATGGACACCTCCTACCAAGACCTTTCACATTTGACCATGACCTTTGTCTGTGTGACCTTGACCTATGATTTTTACATACTTTAACCTAGCCTTTATCTCCTTTTACACCTACAGCCTTGACATTTCACACATAGACACCCCCTACCAAGACCTTTAACATTTGACCATGACCTTGAATATTGCAACCTTGACCTTGGAGTTTGACCTACTTTTTAAAAAAACTTAAACCAGGCATATATATCATGTCCTTTTACTCCTACAGCTTTGATATTTCACACATGGACACCTCCAACCAAGACCTTTCACATTTGACCATGACCTTGACCTTGGCATTTGGCCTACTTTTAAAAACTTTAATCTGGCCTATATTTCATTTTACTTTTACATATACAGCCTCGATATTTCACACATACACACCTCCTACCAAGTCCTTTCATATTTGACCATGACCTTGGACCTTGTTAACTTGACCTTGGACTTTGACCTACATCAAATGTATGCACTTGAAGGGGGCATATATGTTTTACAAACATCTCTTGTTTCTCTTTATTTATAGTAACACCGAATACGCACAAATTGTTTATTCCATTTATTTATTTCAAAGAAAGATCGGAGAATTATTCATCAAAACAGTGTCGTATATAATGATAATTCTGTTCATATGGCTATGAATTTTGTTCAAAAATAGTCCGGTTTAACGTTATGTATTGATACAATCGTCAGTGCTGTTATAAAATCCCGAAACTACGACGTGAGTCAAACCGTAGTTACGAGATTTCATAACAACACCTACGGAATTACTATTATTTATCCAAAATGACGTTGCGGTTAATTGGATAAAATCGTTCTCTATTGAACACGTCTAAATACACTTTTGTATTTTGGAAAAAAGTCAAGAAAAATAATAGGAAAAATGTATTACACTACAAAAACAAATTACTTTTGTAAATTAAGGTTACATGTTACCCTTTGCCTAAACTAAATGATGGTGTGCACGTCCGTACCTGTTACACGCACCCGAGCCCGGATAGCTCAGTCAGTGACGTCTGATTTTGTCAATACAGGGGTCATGAGGTCGAACTCATGCTCGGCCAGTACATAATCTGGTATTTAACAAACATCATTTGTCTCTCACCTATGGGCGTGAATTGTCTCTTTAAGAGAGTATCCGATTTGAAATTGTGGTACATGCAATACTGGCAAGAGAAATACAAGGAATCAACGTTTAGGTGCCTGAATCAACGAGATTGGACCCTCGTAAAATCACCTTCAATCGATGTAATGCGGAAGGTTAGTCAAACTTTCGTGGAAATGAGACAATTCTGAAAGCAAGCTTTTTTAATACTTGCCCCAAACATATTCTGCCCAGTTCAATTGAAATTCCATATTTTATTGTTCCAAATTCAAAGCTGTTGCATACAACAACTTAAAGAAACTAAAGAGGAAATTTCTGTACAATATAGTTCAGAAAATATCGAGGCAAAAGGAGAAAGTGCTGATTATCAGCACTTTCTTCTTTTGCCTCAATGTTTTCCCAAGCCTATTCTAATAAAGACGTCAAAACCCGTCTTGTTTGGGAAAGGGTTAATATGTACAATGTACATACTAGAAAACCAGTGACCTAACGGCAAACATTTAGATTGTTGCAAATTCAAAGATGTTGCAGACGATATTTTAAGATGAATTAAGATTTTTTTTTTTGTCATTTTTCATGATGTTTTCCAAAACCGTTAAATATTATGGTTGTTGAATATAGTCTAAAAGGTTGCGGATTTGATGTCAATAAAATATTTGCAAAAGAGTTGTAAGAAGATATTGATATCGGCACTAAATTTTTCTCCATTGATCTCCTACCATCAAGCTTTCTTATCGTTTAGGATCTCTTACAACTTGAGGTTTAAAACATTGATAAATATTTCCTCTAAAATACCTGATGGCCCGCGATGAGAAAGTGTTTTAAAATTAAGATTGAAGAAAAAGAAGATATTGCTGATAATCTGCATTTTTTCCTTTTCATTCAATATTTTTGTGCAAGTACATACGGATCGTCTACTTTATACATAGTTTATTTTGACGTTTGCAACTCCGTCCACATAGGACTAGTCTTAAATCTCTCTGTTCTGGAAAGGGTTAATTTATCAAGAACACTAAACGATTACTAGATAATAAATGATCGTCAGAATAGATTAGCTCCACTCAAAACACACATTCTTTTCGAAAACTACTTGATTATATCATTAACCCTTTTCTGAAGATGTATTCTGGAGTCGTTTGCTTAACGCTCTCCCAAACGGTACAACTTTTGATTGTATCAAAAGATACAAAGTTGCAGTTGGCATAATTAAGGTACGTTTGGAGAGAGGCCATGTGACTTACAGATTTTGTGTTTATTCTGCGGCACCAAATACCCATGCTACAATTTTTATCAAATTTTTAAAGCGAAGTTTTCCCCTTTTTGTGATGGTGAATGTCGAATGAAGTTTTTTGTTGTTTTAAATGTAAACATCTGCCAGAAAATGTCAGATTTGTCTTGAAAATATTGATGTTTTTTTGTCATAATTAGGTCAAAACAGGGTGGGTGGGGTAAGGTAAAGTCATATATCTTTTTTGCGTGGAAAGGTGTGCTGATTGTTTTGGTTAAAAAAGGCTCTTGGTATTATCTTCAAAAATATATATATAAAAAAAAGAGAGAGAGGGAGACATTCATTGGGAAATTTTTTGGCGAATTTAAAAAAAAAATGCAAAATTTTCTCAAAAATATGTGAGTTTTCAACTTTTCTCATTTTTTTCCCAGGATATGTTTTTTTAATATTTCTTTCAACCATTTCATCTCTTTTGGGTATATGTTATGTCTCTAAATTGATATAACATTTGAAAATATCCAAACAGAATAACTTGCTATATGACTTTAAAACATAAGGGTAATTTTTGCGAAAACGGTCATTACTAGTTAAGGGCAGATAACTCCGACACGAAAACGAGCTAGGAAGCTTACCCTGATTTTTTTTTATATCTTGTTCAGGAAATGTTACTGTACAACAAAGGGACAAATAAAAAAAACATTGGGTGGATAAAAAGTAACATCCGAGTCCAAACTTACCTTAAGTAAAACGACGTGGTCAGGGCACGAAATGCACAGAATAAGGAGAAAATAAGATTTCAAAGTATATCTTTACCCAACCTTTAAGCCTCTCTCACAACCGGTCGTACGTGCTCCTGAGTGCGGTCTGCGTCTAAAACGTATGTTTAGTCCTGCGATGCACGCACGTGCAACGTACGATTTTTGTGGACGCAACCACGACGCAGACTGCACGCAGCAAAGAATTGACCGGAAAATTCTTATGAGGCGCTCTTAAAACCCGTCGTGCGTGTTTATAAATCGTGCGATTTTGCAGCGTTTAACAACGTACAATTTAAAAAGACGCACGACGGGTTGTAAGAGAGGCTTTAACCCTTTCCCAAACAAGACCTGGTTTTGGCGTCCCTAATAGAAAAGGCTTGGGAAAACATTGAAACAAAAGAAGAAACTGCTGATAACCAGCAGTTTCTCCTTTTGTCTCAATATTTTCTATACCATATTTTACACAGATTCTATCTTTAATAACTTCCATTTTGTAATTTTTGGCAGTTTTTGAAGTTGTTCACCCTAATTATTTGCGGTTTGGGAAAGGGTTAATAAACGCCAGTTTTTAGGAAGATAAACATCAATGCTTGTGAATTAAATGGTAAAACAATTATATATCTACTTAGTATCCCGTTTTTTGGAAACCCGAAAAGAAATGACTCTGTAAACATTGAAAGAAAATGATGTTTATCAAAGTGTACTCGTTTCCCCCTGAAAGGCGTTACAGATGACAGGAAAGGTGTAACTTTATGTTTAAAATTAAAAAAAAACGACAAACATTGATAAATGTGATAAGAGAACATGCTGAATATTATCCGAAATATTGTCAAATATGACTTGAAGTTCGGCTTCATTGGAGCAATAAGATGTATTGTACAGCCACTTTATTGTTTCATATGGCATATAAAGTACAAAAAGGGGGATTTGCATACGACGATTCAATTGTTGCTTGTGTGAGGCATCTGTAAGATTCGAACTATCAGATGGTAAAATACAATTCCTTGGAGTTTGACATCGTGTTGTTCACTTGGTCACGTTTGTAAACATGTGTCATGTTTTCGTGAGCGAACTATATATGACAAGATACAATATTTATGTTTTAATTAAACTGATGGCGCGGAACTGATCCCATAAAGATACAGACTCATTTAACATTTCCCGAACAAAACAAAATTCTATATGAATATCTTGTACGTTGCAAATAGAATAAGATACAATATAAAGCTTCAGATGTCCGAGTAAAGAAAGCACCGATACATGAAGCATTTCTTGATATCTCTCCATCAAATGATATTTGACAGAAAATGAGTACGTTTCCGTTCCATGGCACTAGGACAAGATATATACTGTGACAAGGAAAGGTTTAACTCTTTCCCAAATGAGACCTTGTTTTAACATCCCTAATAGAAAATGTTCGGGAAAACATTGAAACAAAACAAGAAACTGCTGATAACCATCAGTTTCCTTTTTTGTCTCAATATTTTCTGTGCCATATTTTACACTAATCCTATCTTTAATAACACCAATATTGTCATCTGCAGCAGCTTTTGAATAGGACCATCCAAAAATTTGTCGTTTGGGAAAGCTTTAAGTAAACTGTAACAATGGGAAAAAAGAATCATTCGCCACGAGGTAGTCAGTCAACAATAAAACATACAACCTTTTCACGCTTAATCATTAAAACAATCCCAGATTAATTCGGGACATATCTGATTAGCCTGCCTCGACAATGTTTTCTTGAGGCGGTCACACATGAGACTTAATTGACGAAAATAAAGATGTCCCAAAATAAAGGGGTGCACTGTACTGGATGTCAGGTGCTAGATTACTCAATTATTGCAATAATTAGGCAATGTTCTTTTTTTCAAATTAACAAAACTGTTTATAATTTTCACTCTTAGCTTCTCAATAGAGGTTGCATAAGCCATGGAAAATCTTTAGATTATGAATGTTTTTGCCTTAATAAGTATTTATTATCAAGATTAGCTTTACTATTTATGTGCCACAGAAGTGTATATAATTCACATACTCGTAAAGCTGTGATCAGCGATGCTATGAAAGGTATCTAAATCAAAACATTGCAATAAAAAAGTCATAAAAATACAACTTTATTTTAATACAACCAAGTCCTCTGAAATATATGCATGTATTTTTATCGTAAGTGCTATTTGAAACCTCATAGCTCCAGCTTTTATTATGCTTGAGTTAAAAGGTTTTCCAATAACTCCGACGAGATCCCCTTCCGTGACAAGTTACACAGAGGCTAAACGCCGTTGCGTTATCAAGAGATCAAACTTTAAAGAATCCAACAACGGAAAGCCCCCCTCCCCCCAAAAATAAGATGGTTGATAAAAGTTAAACTATCTTGTGGTCCCTTTTATACCGTCACGCATAAACGAAGAACCGTGGTAAATAAACAATAAACCAAGGAACCTTTTGTTACTTCTTAACAGTTTGGAGACGTTGGCATAAAGAACGCAAACTTCCTTTAGACGTCTTTAATAATGCAACGAATGGAAATTTTTTGGTGGCACACAGTTTTTCATCGGTGAGTGCAGTCATATTTGAGGCATATTTAAAGGAAGAAATTACAGGATTTGTTTTCTCAGAAGGTCAATAAAGGTTTAAGGTTTTATGTCAGGTAGTTTTAAGGACTACGTAAAACCCACAAAACAATGCATTTTCTACCGAGAGTATATTTCAATATGATAAAGCACTTTACATGTATGCTTTGTTACGTTCTTAATTCTAGTTATGAGGCTGTTCGATGTTAAGGACGATTTATCGTTGTTTTCAACAACTTATATCAAGCTGCAGTTACGAGGTTTTGGTTGAAAAGCAGCAATATACTGTTTACAAATTTCAGGTGATGAAAGTTTCGTATCAACACTCGACGAGAAGAGTAAGAACAAGGCTAAAAATGAGTTAGGGGAACTAAACGATAAAGACCGAGCTTCGGCTGTACAGACATTACGAAGATGGGTTCTGGATCAGGAGGATTGGATGCCTTCTAGAACAGGTAGGTCTATCGCTTCAAGCATAGCTAAGAAAAGTTAGGTAGTTAAAAGAATTAGTTCAATGTCTTTTAAAAAAAAGTTTTTAAGAGAAAACTAAACGTACAGGTTGTTTATTGGTTATGTTGCATTACGTTGCTTTTCATCGAAAATCGCGTATATGCAGCTTAAAGCAAGCTCTAGATAGGAGTTTTTTGTTGAAAAGCAGCGAAAATTTTACTCTGTCCACTTTATCAGGCGACTTCATTGGTTTCTTAGCAAGCTTATCTAAAAATGTGTTACTTGGACACATTCGGACCGCAGCTGTAGATTAGAGTTTCAATGTACACCCAAGCATGCCATAGTGGCGCAATGGGTCCTATTAATTTTCAGATTTTGAATTTCTGCTTCGATTTCTGCGTGTAAGAAAGTAAAGTCAACTAGGAGCCAGGCAGACACTAGAAAACTATTGGACATGTAAAACCAAAATACCCAGTTTTTATAGAGATATTGATCCCGAGGATCCAATTCTTCAGGAAATCATGCGGTCTGGGTAAGCAAACTTTCGTTTCTCATTGCAAAAGGAAATTACAAGTCAGCTGATGACCATGTCGGATCAGACTAAAACTTAAGTTGAAGCAGAGATAATAATTAATTTTATGGCAGTTACGTTGTATTTACTAATTATCATAAATTGGGACATTTAATGTCCGTTCAGAAAGATTCCTTTCCTAATAGGTTGTTACATGAATAAAGGTTGTCAACTTGTCGACACTGTATCGCCGATTCCATCGAAAATACGCATTGCATGTTCAGTTTCTTAAGTTTTGAAGAAAACTACTTTGCATGTTAGAAAAAATCTCTAGTTTCTCTTTCCACAGATGGGTTTACAGTCACAAAAAGGTGGATTCGGAAGGTCGTCGTTATGTCTTTGGCAAAATAGGTATGTTGATTAATAATTCCAATAGAACAATCGACATTTCGAACCGTCTGTAAGAAGACAATTCAGGATAGTCTTTATTTCACTAATGAAATGATGGATTAAAAAAACAGAAGAAGTTAAGCATCATGTGTAACGATTAGAATTTGATGTAAGGAATTTTTTTCGGATGACTGATTATCCATGTCCAATATGTTGTCTTGCGAGCAAAATCCAGGGCCACGTCTACCATCTGTGTAGTCCGCAGTGGGTTTTAGATGTGAGCTGTCTGAACTGCTGTCCCTTGATAAACGGTTAATCAAACGATTGACCAGTCGTTACCTCAATTGACATTTACAGCAGCTTTTGATACACCGATGGACCTTTTGTTTTCATCTCTTTATTCTTATTTTGCAGGTGCCATTCAAGCAGACAGATTCGCTGAAATTGGTGGTATCCCGAACATCTACAAAGCAATGATCCTTGTGTACGAGTGGCTCATGTTTGACGAGAACTCGCAGGTCAACGGGATAAGAATAATGATAGACTACACCGACATGGGCTTCCAGCTTTACATGAAATATACGAATGTTGAAGAAATGAGCAATATGTTGAAGTTTTTACAGGTATAAAATGTTCAATTCTTATCTCATAAGTAAATGTCTATTGATATAATAATCGATGAAATGAAAATTAGCCTTGGTCTAATAGCGGCATGGTGATGATTTATACTAAAGTTGCTAGAGCTCACGGGTACAACATTGGTCCTGGTCAGACTGTATTAGGCTAATCTGGGTCCATGTTTGTTTCAAATGCCACACAGACCTCGTCACCAGGTATTGCCTATTTGTGTTATTTGGGGTGGGTAAAATATATATGCAGTAATTGTGTAAATGTATCGCGATGTGCCTTGACAGCTATATTTTTACTTGTGTATATCTATTTGTTATTTATTGGCGTATTGTAAAAGACTTTTTCCTACCGGTTTGACTTTAAAATTCATGTAAAAATAATTTTATTATTTTAATACAGAAATCCATACCAGTCCGTATAAAAGGGATGCTGTTGTACAATGAACCTACCTTCCTAGATGTAATGATGAAGTTCTTCAAACTTTTCCTTACGCAGAAATTTCAGGACAGGGTAGGTTTCTTCTGTTAGTTTTTAAGGTATTCAAGCCACGATAAGATACTAAACACTTTTTGTGGTCATTCCTGTTAACGGAGATTGACGACAGTATCCGGATTTTCATCGAAAAACGACGAAGGTGAAGGTTGAATGGGACGAATTATTTAGTATCTAATGATGAATAGACTACATTAACCCTTTACTAAACAAGACCTGGTTTTGACGTCCGTGATAGAAAAGGCTAGGGAAAACATTGAAACAAAAGAATAAACTGCTGATAACCAGCAGTTTATCCTTTTGTCTCAATATTTTCTTTGCCATATTTTACACAAATTCTATCTTTGATAACTTCCATTTTGTCATTTGCGGCAGTTTTTGAAGTGGATTACCCTAAAACTTTGTCGTTTGGGAAATAGTTAAACCGGATCGAAAATATTTCTGATTTAAAAGTCTTAGAAAAAATTAATAAGTCATGGTGTCATTATAAGAAAATTCGATTATGCGTCAATTTTTGCAACAATGTTTTCTGACATCATTGTAGATTGGTTTTATCAAAACTTATATTAGTTTTTCATCTTCATTAGCTTTCATAGATTTTCTGAATATTTTGCATGGTTTTAGTAATGATGTTTTCAGGGTAGTTGTTTTTCTTTTATGCTACAGATGATTTTTGTCGGTGACAAGCTGACCCGCCTGTACGAGGTAGCAGACAAAAGTGTTATACCAGATGAATACTTGCCTGATGATTGTACCGGGGCTGGTCCTAAACAGAAAATTATAGGTAATGTGTATTCGTCTAGATACAATCACCGACTATTTGAAAAAAATAGAAAATCAAGGAAACATATTTTTAATGCCAAGCAGTTTCTCATTTTGTTATACATGTTTTTTGTTCTACATGTATGCTTTTTTAAACGGCGATGCCTTGCGAAGTCCTTTCAGAAAAATGCTTATTTGTAGCATTTCACCTTTTGCATTTTGTTTCCCGTGTCATCTTGTTCTTAAGTTCTATCTTTATCAGCAGTCACGTTATCTCTAGATTAATTTCAAGTTGGAAGGATCGAAAAAAGTTACGTCTGGGAAAAGTTAAACCTGAAATAGCAATGGAGTTTGTGCTAAAATAGACTGGGTTTACCGTCATTTTTTAATAAACCGTCGGTGTTGTTATAAAATCTCGTTACTACGGCTTGAGCCAAGCCGTAGTTACGAGATTTTATAACAACAAATACTATTGTTTGTCCGTAAGTGCGTCACAAGTTATTGTTTCGTCTATTTTTACCCTGTTGTCATTGTGAAATAAGATACAGTTGTTCAACAGGAATATGACAAAAGTCTCATTTATTGACTCGCGTTATTATCATATTTAAGAATGTGTTGATGCAAGTCGGAGGAAGCCAAGAAACCACAAATAAACTCCATGTTCACAACATCATGGCAACGTATTTTAAAAAAAGTAATTAGCAAACGTGACAAGACGTTGAACTCCCAACAATGCAAGCTTTACTTTTGTACCGCATTTGATTGGATTTGTTGAAAAATTATATTGCCATCTTCCAATTTATTTGGCATTTCCTTTCAAATACGGCCATCAGAGTTGTATTGGTTGCTTTTATTTCCACAGAGGATATGATAGAAGATATGATGAAGCCAAAGTTTCGTAACTACATTAGAGATGTGAGTTCAGCTAAATACGAGGTGGATATAGACAAACGAGAACATATGGAGAAAGAGCCGGCTAATTCGTTTAGAAAGTTGAACATGGACTGATCAAATACGTGTACATGTATTTATAATATTGAAAGGATAATAATAGCCCTATTCATACTCATTGACACATGTTTCACATATTTGGACTTTATCGTATATTTCAGAATATTTTAAAACGCGATGTGGAAGTGTTTTCTTTGTAAAACAAGTTTTCAATATTTTGATAGGAAACGTAACGCAATGAGTTGAACAACTTAATCGTCGATTGTGTTCTTAAATATTATGTGCACGGCTGAAGATATGCTACTTCTGAATATTGAGTAATCTATTACCATTGATTCATCTAAAAAAGGGATTGACACCATGTTATGATTTTACATTTCCTGACCTTATGGTACAAATATATTTTCTACCTCAGACCTTTTTTTGCACGTAGTGCATGTATGTGCTCAAAACCGCTAAAATTACCAGTCGTCCGTGAACAGTATTGGCATTTTTAGTATCGATTGTCGTCGATAGATGTTTTGTGACAGAGTGTTTGCTGAAATTAAGGATTTTGTGAGAATATATTGGAACCATAAGGTCAAATTTGTGGGCGATGATGTGGGGTATAAATTGCTGGATGAAATACCATATAGATCGAGAAATATCCGCTAACCTTCAAAATCACCGCCAAATCAGACCAAAGGTCGCCATTTTTCCGTGTGATGAATCCAAACTGAAATCACGTGATTACCAACACAGCTAATGTAGCAGGTTGGATATTGTGGTATAACTTTACAGTTAGGAAAATACGTTATAGATTTCTATGAAAATTGGCATCATTCTACCGTTAGGAACCATACTCCATTTCTGAATACTGTAAATCTCATTTTCAGTAAAACAAATTTAAAGGAAAAAGGTTAATCATAATACACTTTTAAGAATTCCCCATGGTAAATGTAGGTGGGATAAACAGTTTTTAAAAGTAAGTACACCAAAAATAAGCAAATTCTGAGATAAGCAGAAGAACGGATACCACGGCCACCAATCCCTCTCATTCATTGCAAAATGCTATGAGCGAAATCTCAGAAGAGGGACTTCCGGCTATGAAGAAACGGGACCCATTTTGTGAATGTAAACACACGTTGTTACTTTAAATCGGTGATTTTGCAAGGTTTTGGCTGATTCTCAAAAATCGGGGAATGCTATTCGATGGTGAGTATATTTAAATTTTTTTTGGAGTATGTCTCCTCGGCATGGTCTCACCGTGTTTGCTTCAAACTGCTTTGTCATGCGATCACAGTGCTGTGTTTTGAAGACATGTCAAAATTGATCGAAAAATTATGGTTTAAATACTACTATAATTCCCTTCTATGCAGGTCCCATAAGCTTCGAATGCTTTATCTTATATATATATATATCCATTAAAATCCAATGACTGATTTTCTGATAGAGAGAAAAGGCTAAAAAAGTAATACACTATGAAGAAGAGAGATCAGCTATGAATAAAGGGGACTAGATATGAAGAAGATATAATACGCTATGAATAAGCGCTCGGATATTCAAAGCGTCGGGTTTTGACTTAATTTTGCCTTTTCGCTATAATTTTCGCTCGGAAAGTGATACGAATTTATTGTTAATACTATTTCACATTTAGGATTGTAAGATCAATCTAATTTCCAAAAAAGCCTACTTCAAGACTTTTCAGTATACAATGTGGTTATATTTGGAATGATGATATAATTATGTAAATAACATAGGCCTGCACATGCGGACGCCAATGTCATTGTAAACTATTTAGGTAAAACTTGGCAAACCGTATAAGAACCCTAACATTTTAATAATTTTAAGCCTACGCAAGATACATTGCATGTATTTTGAATGAAAACAGGTCTTATTTACATGTTTTAGCGGCCAGTCGAGCTGTTGTCATTGTGTTGTGTCCGTCATGCGTCCGTCGGTTATTTTTTTCTTGTATGCACTCTAGAGGCCACATTTTTGTCCGATCAATCTGAAAGTTGGTCAGAATTAGGTTATTTCCTCTAAGACCCCCTCCCCACACACACACACACGACAGCCTCCGGAAGTTGTCCTTAGAGGCAAAAGTCGAAATTTTTAAACAGGGAACGGTTGACCGTAAACCCAATAAAATAACCATGTTACCGGCTATTAAAGAATTCATTCAATTTTATCATTTTTGTTCCACTTAAAACTTCGCTTTATTACTGTATATTGAATGGACGTGCGCTTTTTTGCTGTATATTGATTGAATGCACGTGCGACGTCATTGTTTTCTCCGCATGTTTTGGAAGCCTCGTTTTGATAATGTCGATTTGTTACTATTATTAGTAACAATTCTCATGTATGTTCTAAAAATACATTTCCACGTGATGATAAGTCAGACCCGTAGTAACAAGAGGGGGCATGGAGGAGCTAAGACCCAAATTCCCAAAATGGTCTGCCCAAAATGCTGAATTGTCATTATTTTGCACTGAAAATTTTTGGGGAAATCCAATTCAGTTCCTCCAAAATTCCGACAATAGCCAGAACAGGGGCTTTAGCCCCCCCCCCCCAATTAAAAATGTTTCCAGTCCTACGCGCCTGTAAGTTACCGGTCGGCATTAAATACATGTTTAAGCTGCATAACAATAACTTTCGTTCTATCGTCTGGAATTTGATTTTTCAAATGGAAATTTGTAAAAAGATATTGGAATTTATGTCTTCAATTCTTCCTAAACGCATAACCATTCAGTATATCCGAGTGCCAAGAAAGAATTATGAAGTCCGCGCTTCTTCATAGATTGCTCTCTCTTATTCATAGCTACCTTCGCTTCTTCATAGCTTACTGCTCTTCTTCATTGCGTACTTGTTTTTCTCATAAATAAACAAAGGTTTTCAAAATCGTACGTGCGGAATACTAAAAGAGACCATAAAATAATAAACTGAACATGTCTCATTCGAAAAATGCAAATGATAGCGCCATATGAGTCGTTTATGTGTCGTTTATGTGTCGTTTGGTTTGCAAACATAAGTGTGTACACTCGCTTCGAAAGTAATTGCAAGTTTACTCTGTAAGCTAGAACAAAGGGCTTTGGCAATATAACACATCATTCATTACCCCATCTAATAGCATTCCGCGATTTTTGAGATTCAACCCATAACTAGCAAAATAACCGATTTAAAGTAACAACGTGTGTTTACTTACTCAAAATGGGTCCCGTTTCTTCATAGCCGGAAGTCCCTCTTCTGAGATTTCGCTCATAGCATTTTGCAATGAATGAGAGGGATTGGTGGCCGTGGATACAGAGTATTAACAAACTGGTATGAGTATTGATTCCTTAAAGTGACATTTCAGATTTATATCATTTGTTAAAAGTATGTCTTGATGCAAAGATTGTCTACTCTAATGCGTAGAAATACTATCAGTTTTTCGAAGTTGTTATTTATAAGCGAAAAATACGCCTTTAAAGTTGAGACAGAAAAGACAAATTCTATATAAATCTGAACTGTTGTCCACAACAATTTGTTTAATTTTAGCAAAAAAATATATATTTCTCGTAAACGGTTCAATATTTTGGCTTGAATTTTTCATAAGAAATTATGCTCTTTCAGATAAAATAAAAGTAAAACTTATGTAAAAATTATTGTGAAATGTCACTTTAAATGTTATGTCCGTAATATATCTAAAGTACATGCATTTTATTTTGATCTGATCAATACCGACAAAAATATCTAACTTCAAGTAAAAGTTTGCTTCTCGTGTCAATTAACCCAACCCTTTTTGCTACCCGTCATCACCACAATAAAATCCTTATCACATACAGATTAAAGATATTACGTAACCTACAGCTAAAACGAGTTAAGTTGCACAATTACGAACGAAAAATGTCCCACTAAAGTTTCGGTCTTAGATTTTTCTCATTGACTTATTTCGGTTTTACTATCAATTAACTACTTGAATTTAATAAAGATTTTAAAACATGACCCGAGCGTTTCTAATTTTGCGACATTTAATGAATAAAGTATTTTATGGAACATAAAATGACGTAACGTAATTCACAGACACGTAATTCACAATTTTAAACTTACAATAAAATTCCACAGGTAATAATTCTGAAGAGAAATTTTCTTCTTGGTTTATGTAATCTACACATGTGCAGGTACATGCCTAGCTTTGTATTTAACTTAAGCGTTGATTGTGTGAAATTTTAAAGAGCATTAACGTAATTCACATTTACTGCTCCTTGAGCGGGGTAGCTTCCTTCATTGCAAAGTGTGACTTACTGCAATCTACTGCTACCTTCAAGAGTAATACAATGTGTTTGCACATGCTGTTGACTATTTATAAATGATATTTAATATCATGTATTCAAAACATGGTTTCGTTTTAGGGTGTGTGTAAAACTAAGTAACGTAATTCACACCAGACCATGGGACATATGCATAATTGTACGCAGAAAATGCATTTATCTCAAATTTCTATATTATACCACTGAAAACAATTTGGAAAAGCTACTTGTTGGGATACTACGTATACTGTATATGTATTATATATGTACTCTCCGTACAAAGGTGATGAACTGGACCACCCCCGAGGTGGGACAGCTGTTTTTTACCCATTTTCCGACTTATCGAGACATTACTCTCACATATTTCATCAGATATATGGGGTTTTGTTATTATTTTTATTTGACCACCCCTATGACATTATGTAAAAGACGATTCATCAATATAATTGTACAAACATAGCTTCTTAGGTCCATGGGACAGGTATTTCTCGCAATTGTGCAACTTAACTCGTTTTAGCTTCCCTATCAATTTACAGAATTTAAAAAAAATCTATTTTTAACCGTTGTTTCAACCTACCCTTTGACGTACGGGAATAGCTGACCTTTTTAAAATGCACTGTATAGTGGTTTATAAAGATATAAGAAAATGTTGATAATCCATTCTTTTACTTTTGCTATTCCAATGGCAGTTTCAACTTGAGAAGGCATCCTGTCTTAAATAATTTGTAATAAATCAAATTAATTGTTGATTTTAATTGAATAAGGATTAGGTCAAAGAGAATCCATTTAATATTAATTAGTATATCGCCGGTAACACTCAATTATTTTGTAACTTCAGCCTGAATAAGTTGTAGTTACGGCTTTTTTGGGAAGCAAATTTTGCTTCTCTTTCAAGCCACCTTTCTCTGCACTTTACCATTATCTGCATACCACACAACATCTTCCGGTCCTCCTCATTCTAAAAGGTTCTATCAAAAGCAAAGATTAATGAGGTAAGTCATTCGAATGTTCAATATGTAAGTCTGAAGTTACACATGTAGATATTGAATTGTACGAAAGAAAATGAAACATTCAATTAATCATGTCTCTAAGAGAAGAAAAGACCGACGTAGTAATTTGCTTTATTATGGTTCAAAGATCAGTCCAATGGCCTTCCTTGTAAATGGGTCAGTCAAGTTTACTGAACTATGAAATATATTCAAAGGCTCAAAGCTATAAATAGCTAATAGCTAATAGATAAATTAGACTGGTACCCGTTGTGTGTATACTATGTATTTACAACTGGTAGTACCTGGCAAACCGCGTCCATTGATTGGTAAGTACTGGTATACACATAAAATTTGCGCTAAAAATAGATTCAGCCACTCCAGCGTGAAATCAAAGTATTCAATGTATTCAAATGGATAATCAAAGAACCTAATAAAAGTACTCTACTTCTGGTTAGGCCTACATTATTAACAAATTTGCTTCCCAACAGTACTTTCAGTACTTTGATTATTTATTCAACCTTAACTGAAACGGCATTATTTTAGAGCAGTCCTTTTCAAACGCTGCTGCAAAGGTCACAAAACTGTTAATATAGATATGATTTGTGTACGATATAGACGATAATAGAAAACATTTAGACAAAATGAGAAAATGCAGATTCTTAACATTTTTTTCTATCGCCTCATTACTTTCTTGGGTCTTCTAAAAGTGATGTCAAAACCCGGTCTTGTTTTGGAAAAACTTCAACGCTGATTGAATAATGGTGAAGTGTATTAAACCCATATTGTCTAACGTTTTTGCAAAACAATAATGATTTTGACTTGCCTCTTTTAACACACTGGTGGTAAACGGAGAAACTAGATCCAAAAAGAGTCAACGATATTTTATTGCCTCGTGACATCCGGCTACCTCCGAGTTAGTTGCCTAGAGCGAAAATCTGTAAACAAAGGTAGGTCAAGAACACATTTTTCTAAAATCGTTTCTTTTGCAACGATATTTTGATAAAATGTAGCGATGCTGTAATATGAAGAAATGGTCGATGTTTGTTGTGCACGAGAATATACGTTGTTAATAAGCATGGTTTTAATACAATCATTGGAAAACATTTCAAAATCGAAAGTTTAAATATGCTACACGGGAAATTTAACACGAGTTTACCAACCATTCTTCCGGAAAACAACCCAATATTATATCGATACTACATGTACATGACTTGCAAGCATAAACTAAATTGAAACAACACATAATTCGTATGTTTGTTGTTCGTAATAATAGAGATATGGCAATTTTTTGGCGAGAGCTAGATGCCTAGAGGAAGTAGTAGTTGCTTAAAAGAAGCATAGTTGCTTCAATAGTTGCTTCGAGCAACAATGTGATGATCGCGTTGATCATGACTTCTTTCGAACAAAGAACTTCTTTCTAGAACAGTATACTAATTCTGTGATATTACGTTTCAGTTTGAGCTTGCAAGTCATGTATATGTTGTATTGATATATGATTGGGCTATATTTTGGGTGAATGGTGGGTAGAGCCGTGTTTCAAAATTTCCGAGTAACGCTTTTTTACTTTCGATTTTAAAATGTTTCTCAGCGAGTGTATTAAAACCATGATTACTAACACCGTATATTCTCGTGCACAACAAACTTCCACCATTTCTTCATATTACAGCATCGCCGGATTTTTCAAAATAACTCGTTGCAAAGGAACTAATTTTAGAAAAAAATGTGTTCTTGACCTACCTTTGTCTACAGACTTTCGCTCTATGCAACTACCTCGAAAATCACAAGACAACAAAATATCGTTGACTCTTTTTGGAGCTAGTTTCTCCGTTTATCTCCCTTGTAACAACTGCTGCAGTTGGAAAACCTTTTTTTTAACCCTTTCTCAAACAAGACCTGGTTTTGACGTCCCTAACAGAAACGGCTTGGGAAAACATTTAGACAAAAAAGATAACCAGCAGTTTCTCCTTTTGTCTCAATATTTTCTGTGCGATATTGAACACAAATCCCTTCTTTAATGACATTTATTGTTTCGTATACAGCTGTTTTCAAATAAGATCGCCCTTAAATTGTGTTGTTTGGGAAAGGGTTAAGTTAGTTAATATCCGAAATTTGAATACAACAGCGTATCAGATGTGGATCGGATAAACGAAAACACTGCTTTCAAGAAATGTGTTGTTTTCCTATGATACTAATTCTAACAATTGCCTTAAGACCACAACCTGTAAGAGTAAAGACCCACTCACATAACAGCGTATGGAGCCAGCGTATGAGTAACGTATGGATTTTTTGGGCATACGCTGGTATACGCTGAAATACGCTGGAGATACGAAAGGCGTACGTTGGTATACGTTACTCATACGCTGGGGTACGTCGGTATAAGCTGATGTACGCTGAGGGCCAAAAAATTTTTTGAACATGCACACACATTTTCAGCGTATGCCAGAGTATGAATTTTACGCTCGTCTTTCGTTTCTCATACGCTGAATACGCTAGAGGTACGCTAAACATACGTTACTCATACGTCGAGTACGCTGAATGTGCGTTTCTCATACGCCGAGTACGCTTCTTATACCTTGAATAATGTTTCTGTGCTGCAACACCACAAAAATTCATTAGAATTAGCAGTTTAAATGCTGTATTCAAAAATGATAATGATAATAATAACAGAAGAAGCTGTAGAAGATAACAGAGGACGAAGAAGATAAAGAAAAAGAAGAAATAGAAGAAGAAGAAGGGAAATAAAACGTAGAAAAGAAGAAATAGATGAAGGAGAAAAAGAAGAAGAAGAAAAAGAAGAAGAAGAAGAAGAAGAAGAAGAAGAAGAAAAAGAAGAAGAAGAAGAAGAAGAAGAAGAAGAAGGAGAAGAAGGAGGGGTAGATGTATAAGGAGGAGGAGAATAAGTAGAAAAAGAATACTTTATCCCCCTCCTCCTCCTTCTCCTCTTCCTTCTTCTTCTTCTTCTTCTTCTTCTTCTTCTTCTTCTTCTTCTTCTTCTTCTTCTTCTTCTTCTTCTTCTTCTTCTTCTTCTTCTTCTTCTTCTTCTTCTTGTTACTATTTGGTGTCAATTTAATTTCAATGAGTATGGCCAGTTTAATGGTGTATTGAGAAATGAAGATAGGGTACTTCAGGAACTGTCTGCACGTGCCTCCAGAAAAACTTTTTATACTCACTTTAGTGTACGTTCATCATACGTTAGGTTGACGTTCCGCACTCGTTTCTCATACGTGAAAGGTACGCTGATGTACGCTACTCATAAGTCGGGATACGCAGTGAGTTCGCTACTCATGCGTTGGCAGTACGCTAGGAATTTTGTTTTCATAACCGTTGTTTGATCTTAAGGAAACATCATACGCTGAAAAGTTGTGCGTATGGATAATTTTCCGGAATATACGATACGTTACTCGTACGCTGGCTCTATACGCTGTAGTGTGACTGGGCCTTAAATAGTCCTGTATCACTTCTTCGACTTGGTTTATATTGTACCGAAGTCGGATGACGATATAACGGCACATGTTTACAAAATGTAACTATGTAAACAAACAGCATACACCTCAACAATTCTTTAACATTGATGATGATTTGAATCTTGAATGCGTTAAACAAATGAAAAATTGTTTCGAAAATTAAGAACGCTCTTCCCTTTTTATACATAGGTACAATTTGTAAACATAAGCGATAATATCATTATTGTGCTGTATTTTATGATCTTGACCGGTATTCATTTAGCGAATGAAATGAATAATTTACGTTTGTTGATCGTTTTGGTCGCGCACCATTTGTTTTATTTCGTTTTATTTATAGGATAAAATGGCTACGGACGAAGGTATGTTTCATCTTTTTACATTTACCTTGAGAATTAAAAGTTGATTTTGAGCATTTCTAAACCTATAACACGGTGGGGATAGTGCATGATGGGGTGGATAACGAATATGGAGTATACGGACAAATTTGCCTCGCTTCAGGTAAGAAATTGTGCAATAATTTTCTTATTTCTGCTCCAATTTTCAAGCGGTTTGTTGCATGTACCCCGCATTAGTGAGCTCTTTCCTCAGACATATGACTTGTTTGTAAAATCTTTGTACTTTGTCCAAAAATTGATCCCAACCGACCAGAAAATCGACAAAAAAATCAGGCCCTTTTTCTAGTCGGTTGGGATCGGTTTTTGAGAAAAGCACAGGGAAGTTCCAGATAAATAATACATCTGAAAAAAGGGCTCAGTAAGACGGAGTACATGCAACAAACCGCATGAAAATTGACGCAGAAATAAGAAAGTTATTGCACAAATTCTTAACTGAAGCGTGGTTAATTTGGCCGTAGTTGTTACCATTTCGCTTTCTGGTCGGTTGGGACAATATTTCGGAAAAAGTATCATGAGTTATCTAATGTGTCATACATTCAATGAAAGAGCTCGATAAGGCGGGGTACATGCAACAAACCGCTTGAAAATTGATACAGAAATAACAGAGTTATTGCAAAATGTCTTACCTGAAGCGAGGCGAGTTGGCATCAAATTTTGTGCAAAAGATAGACTGAGTTTACCGTTATGTTTTGATAAACCGTCGGTGTTGTTATAACATCTCGTAACTACGGTTTGATTCAAGCCGTAGTTACGAGATTTTATAACAACACCAACGAAATACTATTCATTTGTCCGAAATTACGTCACGGATTACTTGATAAAATCGTTCCCTATTGTCGGTAGTCGATATCCATCCCATCATGCACAATCCCCACCGTGTATAAAACAAGTGTCTGAATTCAATCCATGTTGGCCTGTTACCGTTGTCTAATGAAATGAACAACTTAAAACCCTTTCCTACATAATGACGTTTTCAGACCTCACAGGATATACATGTATGTTTCGGAAAAATCACTGTGGAAAATGAAGAAATTGCATTTCCCACAAAGTTGCATACTCGGATAGACTGGACGTGTGAAAGTACATTAACCTTTCCTTATACAGTAGCCTGCAACATCTTTGAATTTAACCACTAAACATTCTAATTCCGTTGTTAAAATTAGGAAAACGACCCTTTTTTAAAGAATAACCAAAAGTATACCAGAGGAAAGAATAAAGGCAACAACTATATATGTTAAATCTCACATTTTCATTTGTTTTATCCCATTTTTTACTGGTAGTAAAAGGCAACCTGTCCTTGACATAAATGTTTGTTTTTTGTAGAATTAGTCAAACGTGTCCAATAATGTCGAAGAAGACGTTTACACGTTTTCCCATTTAAATCTTCAATTGTCCAACTTTAACATCAACTCTTCTAAATTGTGTAGTTGAACATCGACTTGAAAAAAAAAAGCAATGCGTTTCGTTTAGATGAAACCCCCGCATCATACCGCGACTAATATACTCACTTCCAAAAGAAAGTGTGCACTTTCGCTTTTTGCTTTTGCCTTAATTTTCACAAAGTTTATGGCAATTAAAAGAGTAAAAGTGATATCATACTTCAGATGTGACCTAAAAAACGGCATCAAAACAGACGTCGATAGAATTGCTTTTACTGCATACACGCATTCAGATTATTACGGTCTTGATGGTATTGAGATTTGGACTTCCTACAACTTCTTCTGTGGCAAGAGTTACATGCTTATATGCCGTTGTAGGATTTGACTAGGCCTTCAAAACCATTTCCACACTAGAATTTGAACTTTAATATAGACGTTACGTATGTATCAACGTTAGTACTCGTTACGTTAGAAATCTAGTAAATTGTCGTCGACCTCTTCAACAACGTTTTGAAACAAGTTTGTATGCCTTTAAGATGCCATACAAATGGACACTTTCTATTAAAATATAAATAACGTACGAATTCAAATTTGTTGAAGCTTTTATTTTCACCGGGTGCGGTCTTGTTCTCTGACGTTAATTGTAATTCGTTTCACGCTAACGAGCTATCTACAAATGCAATGATTTTAAGCTACAGTGTGCCAAAAGCATTGCAGTGAGTGTAATTTCAGATCGATAAATCAATCAGCACCTGAGGCATACGTAAAACACCAAAACTGCAAAGTCACAACCAAGCCGAAAAGTCGTGTTTTCTTTTGGAACTGAGTATATAATTCAAAGACGGCGTTCGGAATGATTTATAATAGAAACGAATCGGACACCTCGAAACGCCGTTATTGTTCGTTTCTTTCACATTCCTCGACAATATCTCAAATGTGGTAATGTCGGGACAACTGACGATCGTCCGAATAACGGTCGCATAGGAGCAACGCCACGTCAGGGCGTTAGGCTAGCTTTATTCACATACATAACAATCCCGCTTACCGAGGTTTTTCATGTACAAAACAAAAATCAAATTCCAGCCAGTAATCATTTACGTTAGTTTGCTTTAAGTGCGGGACGCTGACTCAGGTAACTGTTTACTGACGTAAACACAGAACCGATTACATTTAACAGCATATTGACGGTACGTGTTATCTGGGACATTAAGTGAAATGTGGACACAAGAAAGTCCAACAATGAAGTTTTACAGTGCACTAAAATAATATTTGAATTACCGTGGTTTTCAGAAAAACAGATGGTGCAATAATTGTTGCGTTTCTTTTTTCCTCTAGTAGGAAACAGAAAGGGTTTTAAGGAAACACAATGGACAGTTACAAATGGCCCAAATTGACCTTGGCAAGAATTTCGTGATATTAACATAACCCTTTTTCAGTTTAAAGATTAATCAAAAGCAAAAGTAGACAAATGAAGCCATCTTCATTAACATTGGGTAACACCTATTCCACTGTCTGGTAGCGGAACTCTTCTGACCGTTGAATATCGACACAAAAGTTTATTGTATCTTTTATATGGTTGTATGAAACATGATGAATATTTAAAAACAAATCAAACTGATGTTTGTAACAATATAAAGAAACTTAGGATACAGAGATTTACTTGATTCAAGTGCAGCATGCCAACAACTTAGGTTTACGATGTATAATTAAATATAATTGCAGGAGACGCCAATTTCGTATCAACTCTTGATGAAAAGAGTAAGGCAAAAGCTAAAGCCGAGTTAGGGGAAATAAACGATAAAGACCGAGCTCTGGCTGTACAGACATTAAGAAGGTGGGTTCTGGATCAGAAGGAGTGGATGCCTTCTAGAACAGGTATATTTATTTACAGTTAGTCTTATAGTTATATTTATAGCTGAACTAGGTCAGCTGAATGATAAAGATCGAACACTCGCTGTACAGACATTAAGAAGATGGGTTCTGGATCAGAAGGATTGGATGCCATCTAGAACAAGTATATTTATATACAGTTAGTCTTACAGTTATATTTATAGCTGAACTAGGTGAGCTGAACGATAAAGACCGAGCTCTCGCTGTACAGACATTAAGAAGATGGGTTCTGGATCAGAAAGATTGGATGCCTTCTAGAACAGGTATATTTATATACAATTAGTCTTACAGTTATATTTATAGCTGAACTAGGTGAGCTGAACGATAAAGATCGAACTGTCGCTGTACAAACATTACGAAAATGGGTTCTGGACCAGAAAGATTGTATAGCGTTTAAACGGAGGTAATATGGCGGGTAATATGCTAATGAGATTACCTGGTCAGAAAAGAACGTGAAAAAGTTGGATTACATATAGAAACACCAACCCATTTAGGGTTGAGGATCCTTTTCTCTGAACGGACTGGTTGTTCTCTTTATCACGGCCACCAAATCCTCCCCTTCATTTCAAAATGCTATGAATGAAATCTCAAAATGGGTCCCCTTTCTTCATAGCCGGAAGTGCTATTCATTCATAGCTTTTTGCAATGAAGGAGGGGGATTGGTGGCCGTGTATATGTAGCCATGCACCTCGGAACGTTACTATTGGATGCCATCTAGAACAGGTACTTCCAATTTGTGTTCGAATGTCACATTTGTGAGTGTAGCCGACGGTGTTTTCATTGGTAAACACAAAACTCAAAACCCTCTTCAACACGATTAAAAAGAGTATCAACAACATACGGTTTGATGGTCAATAAATGAAGTATTGCATTTTGAAAAGACATCACCCCTTTTACGCATTTTGAAAAGACACCGTCCCTCTTTCTGTAGCTCTGATAAGCCGAGTTATTAATAAATGTTATTCTTCCGTTTTAACCATACATCCATATAATCTTATGTCTATGTCAAATTAGATTATGATATGTACTCATTTCCTTTATTTGCCATGGGTTATAAGAAATGTTATACCGGTAAATAGCAGCATAGATATTAAACATCTTGATCCATGTTTGCCTTAATTTTCACGAGGTCGTTTTCACAAGATTCAAGACCATAATTAACAGAATGTAAAACGTGCCTCCTATTCAATTTAAAAAAAAAACATGAATCCATATCGATATGCTTATATATCCGATCAAGGGGCAAACTATATACATTGCATTATTAGTAACATCACTACGACACTGAAATTGGCTGACGTTTCTCTTACATTTGGCATAGTTAGGCCTCAGAACGAAATGTTTTATAGACCTATCTCCCATCTTCGCAAGCCAAGGATTGTATCTCCATTTTGTTGGATTTTTTTTCAAATGAATGAATACAATGTAAGTGGGAAACATGAAAAACGTATTTTGATACCTTAACCAACGTTTCTCAACATGAAGCAATATCGGTTTCACTCAAAAAACACTTAAAACCAAAAGAGCCAATTACTATATTTGAATATGGCATAGCCTTTCGACTAACTGTACTCATATAAATACAAGTTAAAAGCCGTATGTCTTTCGGAGCGTTTTCAACTCTTTTTTTTTTTCAGATTTTGAGTTTCTACTGCGATTTCTTCGTGTGCGTAAGTTCAGCCAGCTAGAAGCACGACAGACAATAGAGAACTACTGGACATGTAAAACCAAACTACCGAGTATATACAGAGACATTGATCCAGTGGACCCGGTCCTTCAATATGTCTTTAGAGCGGGGTAAGAAAGATGCTGTTTTAAAATGCTAGAAGTGCAATATTTGCCAGATCCTGGTACATATAGAAGTAACGAATCCATTACATGACAGAAAATGAAATGTATAACAAGGGTTTTCTGTGGACAACGCAGCTTCAACATACGGGAGTTTATCACCAAAACAGCTGAACTCCAAGGGCAACGTCACGAGGTCAAATGTTTCAAATGAACTGTCTAAGCAATAGGTATGCATGTATATATGTGTAGAATATCAACGTTATGTCTCTAATTGTGCCTAAGGCATATGTCAGGTTTAAGTTTTTCAAAGTAGGTCGAACTCCAAGGTCAATGTCATAAGGTCAAAGGTCATGGTTCTAAATGAAAGGTCTAAACGGAAAGTATCGTTGTCGATGACGTCGTAAGGTGACCTAATGGTGTACCACAGGGAGTCTGACATAGACGTCCAATATGACCCGTTAATCGATTTCTAAACACATTGCTGCTAATTAGATAACCCAGGAATCAACTTAGCTATTACTGTTGTCGTTTGAAATTGATTTCACAAGAGTTTTTTTAAGATTATAGCTGACTTTTCTGAATAATGACACACATGGACGTCACGAAAGTGGCAAGTTGCTGTTGTTGCAAATTTTCAATCGCATCGAGGCGCCAATATATTGTTTCTGTGGTACAACAAAGCGCTACACGACATCTTTCTTAAGCATTAACATTCGGATCATTTATGCAGCACGTTCACGTGCATCTAACGAAAGACGTATTATGCTTTTTGCTGTTAGATTAAACTGGTTTTCTTGTAAAACATCAGAAAAATTATTATGTGTAAAATATGGCATAGAAAATATTGAGACAAGAGGAGAAACTGCTGGTTATCAGCAGTTTCTTCTTTTGTTTCAGTGTTTTCCCAAGCCTATTCTATTAAGAACGTCAAAACCAGGTTTTTTTTGGGAAAGGGTTAAAAAGTTTATTCATTTATTATGTACAGTGTACACTTTTCAATTGTATGTCTTGTTATAGATGGGTTTATGGCCATAAGAAGGTAGATTCTGAAGGACGGCGTTACCTCTGGGGACAAGCAGGTACATGTATGTTGAACCCCTTCCAAACAACGCCTGGTTTTGACGTCCCTTATAGAAAATGCATGGGAAAACATTGAGGCAAAAGAAGAAACTGCTTATAACCAGCAGTTTCTCCTTTTGGTTCAATATTTTCTGTTATATTTTACTCAAATTCTATCTTTATTAACTTCTATTTTGTCATTTATGGCAGTTTTTGGAGTGGACCACCCGAAAATCTTGCCGTTTGAAAAGGGTTAATAATAACACAAAATATGTTAGGGTTAGAAATTAAAACAAGAGGCCCATGATGGCCCTAGATCGCTCACCTGAAATTTTTTGCCTTGTTGAAATAAACATTTTGACCTGTATAGCAGCAAATTAAGAATTTTGCAATAAAGCCCCTTTTCCTTAGTTTTTCAAAAGAATGAAACAAAATTCAGCCTTTTCAAAAGTGTTTGCTCTTTTGCCCTTTTTCTGATGCCCCTGCACTAAGAGCTTTGATATTAATCAAATTCTTATAACAACTTTGAAAGCCCTTCACCCAAAGATCATTCATGTGAAGTTTTAAGAATATTGGCCAACTACATGTAGTAAGCCAGAAGATTTTTAAAAGATTTGGCTATTTTCCCTTTTCTCATGCCGCGGCAGTCAAAGGCTTTGATGGAATCAAAGTCTCTCAAAAACTTTGAAAGCCCTTCAGCCAAGGATCATTCGTGTTAAGTTACAAGAATATTGGCCTACTAGTTGGGCAGAAGAAGATTTTTAAAAGATTTGGCTATTTTCCCCTTTTCTTATGCCGCGGCAGCCAGAGTCTTTCATGGAATCAAATTCTTTTAACATCTTTAAAAGCCCTTCACCCAAGGATCTTTCATGTGAAGTTTCAAGAATATTGGCTTGCGAATTAGGCAGAAGAAGATTTTTAAAAGACTTGGCTATTTTCCCCTTTTCTCATGCCGCGGCAGCCCAAATCTTTAATGGAATCAAAATCTTTTAACAACTTTGCAAGCCCTTCACTCATATATCATTCCTGTGAAGTTTCAAAAATATTGGCCAACTGGTTAGGCAGAAGAAGATTTTTAAAAGATTTGGCTATTTTCCGGTTTTCTCATGCCGCGGCAGCCAAAGTCTTTGATGGAATTTAATTCTTTTAACAACTTTGAAAGCCCTTCACTCAAAGATCATTCATGTGAAGTTTCAAGAAAATTGGCTAACTGGTTAGGCAGAAGAAGATTTTTAAAAAGAGTTGGCTATTTTCCCCTTTTCTCATGCCGCGGCAGCCAGAGTCTTTGATGGAATCAAATTCTTTTAACAACTTTGAAAGCCCTTCACCCAAGGATCATTCCTGCCAAGTTTCAAGAAGATTGGTCCACTGGTTTGGGAGGAGAAGATCTTTAAAGAAATTGTGGACGGACGGACGGCCGGACGGACGGCCGGACGGACGGACGGACGGACGACGGACAACGACCGATCACAATACCTCACCTTGAGCACTTTGTGCTCAGGTGAGCTAAAAAAGTTTCTTAGCATACCGCTGCTTTTCAACAAAACCTGCGATGTCTTAAAACACTCTAACGTAAAAATGTACGGAACCAGAAACCATGGGATTAGTTGCAGAGTGAGTAAGAACAGGGAATATCACTCTTGATAAAAAGGCGCAAACGGTGCATTTATCTCTTCAAAATGCCCCGTGTGTTAGCTAAGAAATTAAATAGAACATAGATCAACTTGAAGCGGGCGAATTTTGGGTGTGAACGTTTCCTTAAGTGAATGTTGAATTATCCCCTGTGTTAAAGCCCAATTTGAATATTATACAGGAGGTATCCCATTAGATAAAGTAAAGGAAATAGGGACACACACGATCTACAAGGCCATGGTTCTTGCATACGAGTGGATGATGTTTGACGAAAACACACAGGTAGACGGGATGAGGCTCGTGGTAGATTATTCCAATGTTGGTATGCAGCTATATTTACAATACGCGAGTATGGAAGATCAGGGTAATCTGCTGAAATTTCTGCAGGTAGTTACCTAGACTTGTATCAGTGAGTTAAATGGAGAATGTGGATTAATATAATAAAAGTAGATCTTATAAGAAAATAATCATTAAATGAGATCGAAAGTCTTGGAACATCTGAATCAAAATATACTGTAAATGTATATCAATAATTTACTATAATGATAACTGTTTGTCACGGTTGTTTGCCTTGATTTTAGAGACAAAACATATAAATATTCAGAGCCTGAAATCAGGGTTGAAGCTACCAAACAACAAAATCAATATTCTTAACGCTTACTCAAAGATTATTTTATCTGAAATCTACGACATAAATATTATTACATAATATATTTAAATACTATGTGAAAAGATGTTAAAATGATGCAAGGTGGTTTTCGTCACTTGAAATTTTATTAAATATTTGTCTTTCAGAAATCAATACCAATCCGACTAAAAGGGTAGCCTGGGTCCAGTCGTCAATATACAATTTGGTCTGTAAGATAGCGCATAAAAAATCAATACCCATTACATATTGCGGCATCCGTTTTTGATCGTGTTGATATTGACGCCTGGGAACAAGCATGGTATTTTCCAATGATAAGCCGATAAACCGAATGATCTATTTTTAGCCGTATAATCTATGTAAAGCCTATCGTTTTAAAACGAGGCTCGTTAACGGGATAGAGGCAACATCTGCTATAATGGATTGAATTATATTTGAAATGTTGATAGATAATTAAATTTCTGCAAATTCTAGCATTTTCTCATTATTTTCCCATAATTTTTCTAAGGTGCTTCTTTCGTTTTGCTTGTAAAAATCACATATTCAGTGTCAGGTTAAATTTGGTTTTGCACGGATGAATAGATTTTTAATAATGCTATGAGCCATGGCAAATCCAATGCTGATAGATTAGCCATTCCCAAACTGCATATATTTATTCCGTAACAATTACAAAACAGTTTTTAGTTCGAACACTAGTTCGTTTAACTATCAAATTCCTTCAAATTTACGACTGAGGGAGAAATTAATGTTGTTAATAATGCTATGTTCTATTTCTTACTTTCGAAAAAAAATGTGTTTTTTTTTTGTAAAAACTAACGCATCCATGCGTAATTTAAACTATTTAATCGTTTGCCGAACATGACCTTCCCAATAGAAAAGGCTAGGAAGATATTTTGATACTCACCATTTTCTCCTTTTGTCTGAGTATTTTCTTGCATTATTTTAAACGAATTCTACCTTTATCATCTCAAATTTTGTCGCCTGCAAGCATCCTCTAAAATGGGAAAGTCTAAATTTCAGCCGTCTGTTAAAGGGTTAATTGGTGTATAAGATGAACAGACTGATAAGAAGAGGTGTTATGTGTTATTGTCTACTGTAAGTGTGTCACACATTAACCCATTCCCACACATTGACGCTTTTGACACCCCACATGATAAAGCTTTTTAAAAACATTGTGAACAATGAAGAAATTGCTTGTGGCAAATAGTTTCTTCATTTCTCGCAATATTTTCTACATAAAGAAAAAAATTGTTACATATCATTTACTTGAAATTGTCGTCAGCAATATCTTTGAATTGAGACAAGATTGAAATTTTATTTTCTGGTTATAAGGCAACCCTTTCTAACAGGAACAAAGCTTAAGATCGACTGATCAAATTTGAAAACGCTGTAAACCACAAAATTGTTGTTGATAAAGATGGCATTTGTTCACAGTAAAAAAATATTGAGACGAAAGTAGAAAACTGATTGTAATAAGAATTTTCTTCTTTTTTCTCCATCTTTTAGATCAAGCGTTTCACGGTTTTTTTCGGGGAAGGGCAAACCTTTTCTCAAACAAGACCTGGTTTCAACGTGTTTAATTGAAAGGGCTTGTGGAAACATTTGAAGCGAAAGAAGAAATTGCTGAAAAACATCATTTTCTCCTTTTGCCTCAGTTTTTTTCTAACCTGCTTGGTTCACAAATGCTTTTCTGTTCAACATTCCTGTCAGCAGTATTTAAAATAAAACGGTCAAAATTTTTGCCGTTTTTAAAAGGGTTAAGCGACGGACACCATAGGATTTGTGGCCAACCGTTTAACCCTTAGCAATAACACTTTACCAAAAGATATGAAATCCAATAATTGATGAATTGTGCAATATTTGTTAGCCTAATGAGAATTATCTTCAAAAAGACGGGTACCTGATTTCCATGAAGAAATACGGGGACCAGTCTAGTCCTTGGGGATTTCTGTTACTAAATATAGCACTAAATAAATTTCTGAACGAGTTATCGTTCGTGATTTCATCCCCAAAAATTGGCGAAAATCATAGATGGCAGTGCGAAGTAAATTCGTTTGGCCCCAGACGGATCTTTGGACCGGAGAAAGTAAAGGAGGGAAAATGATCAGTCTGGAACCCAGTCTACTAAAAGGGATGCTTATATACAATGAGCCGCCATTTGTAGACGTTGTGATGACCTTCTTCAGACCGTTTTTGTCACAAAAGTTTCAAGACAGGGTAAGTTACATTTATTTAGCAAGGTTCTGGAAAAATGTCATGTAAGGCTTTTGAGCCTAACATGGTCCCAGATCAGACTGCGAATACTCGCAGTCTGATCAGGAACCATTTTGTTCTCCAATAGTTTCTGAGTGACCGGTAGCAAACACAAAAGTACATTATGTGTCCCAGTCAGACTGCACTTATGCACAGGTTGATGGCCTTCTCAAATGCTTTCAGGGACCCTTTTCCATATCTTGGCTCAAATATCTAGTTATTCTATTCATTTAGCTTTATTTTGAAGATTTGTCTTTTTCAGGGTGGCCATCCTCAGACACTCTTATCATCGGGCATCCAAATTATTGTAAAACCCTTGGGGGATATATCATTGTATTTTCTGGTATTTCAACTGATGATGCTGTTATTTCATTAGTTCCATCGTCAATTCCAGCGGGAGCCAATAAAAAATCTTCTTTAAAATCTATCCTTTATGAGATTTATATCATGGTCATAATCATTATGATTTCAGATGATGTTTTTCGGTAATAAACTGACACGAATGTACGAAGTTGCAGACAAATCTGTTATACCCGATGAATATTTGCCTGATGATTGTACTGGGGCGGGTCCTTCACAGACAATCATAGGTAATTGTTATTGTTCTATATGCACTCAAGAATCAATATAAGGCGCTCTTAAAGTTGCAAAATGTGACAAAAAGAGGACAAACGTTCTGGTATTCTCCAAGTTTGTCTCAAAAACCGTATAGCCCCTTTTTATGATTATTGCTTACAAGGCGGGAAAACCACGTGGCACAATAACAACAGCTACTACAGAAAACCACAAATAGTTATGTAAATACAAGACAAAATTGAATTGGTTTGAAGTACAAAAGGTGTACTAACATTATCAGTGCTTTTCCCTGTTTTCAACGAAAACCTTGTACCTGCGGCTAAATCAGTTTCAGTGGCTTAACAACATCAAAATGCTTGATGTGTGATTTTAGTATAATTATGTGTGTTTTTATTTCCACAGAGGAGATGATAGAAGATATGATGAAGCCAAGGTTTCGTGACTATATCAGAGATGTGAGTTCATCTAAATACGAGGTGGATATAGACAAACGAGAACATATGGAAAAAGAGCCGGCTAATTCGTTTAGAAAGTTGAACGTGGACTAAAAGTAGATTGCTATCATTCTTATGATTTCTATTTTTGCTAATTTCAATGCCTGATATTTGTTTTATTGGTCAAAGAAATTTTCCATTTTAATTCCTTTTCATATTCATTGTTTTTTTGCGCCAAAATTAGCAAAGTGTAAGTAAGTTCTATTAAAGATGTTTATGCTCAGAGCGAAAGAATGTGTGAAATGCATGAATATGATAATGGTATAATAAATAAGTTTTGAAGAATCAAGTACTGATAGTGCCATATATTGGAGTGAATGAAGTTTAGAAACTGGCGGATATCATAGACTAGGGAATAGATGACGATTAAAGTACAACATTTTCTAACATATTACCGGTATATCAAATCATATCAAATATTTTGTCATACTATGATGTTAATTATACATTCAGTGTTAATTGTTGCATGTCGGTTCAAGCAGAAAACACTAAGGTGGCGTTAAGATGGCTAACAGGATTGAACATACAGCGTACTTGACTGTATTGATTTCATGTATATATTCATACATAAAACAACATAGACATCATTTCATGGAGTATGTTTTAACTTTTTCATAAAATGGACGATTAGTTTTTACCTGATTTCCTGCCCCTTAGGTAGCCAGATGGTCGAAATCCTAGTTTACGGCCACAAGGTTGAGGGTGGGGTTCGATATTGGTCCGGAGAAGGATGATTAATTAAACAAAACGTTTACCATTTTGTCTTTTCTATTTCACAGCAATCTGTACATCAATACAATGCTTTGCAATCTGCAATTTAAAAGTAAAAGTCATAAGACGCTATTCACAAACAATTTATGGAATTGAAAGCCAATCTATCTCTTTTTCTCTCTATTCTTTCATACTGTGTAACCTGTAAAACAAGTGAGCTGTGTCAAATAAGAGTATTAGGGTTATATTAGAACGGTACTGGAAAAGGACAAAAATGGACAGTAGGCGCGAATACCGACAACAACATAACGAACCGACTTAGATTCTCAATTAAAATTTCTTAAATCAATTTAACATACTTTGTTGATTCATCAAGTATTTAAAGTTGATGTTTTGTGATTGTCTCCGCTCGGTGCTGAATGTAATGTTCATTCTGTATATCAAAGTTTCTGTCTTTTCATATGTAGAAATGATTTATCTGCCTGTTGTCCATGAATTTTTCGTTGATTAGCTTGTAGAGGTCCATTTTCTTGATGGAATCTTCTGTGGACTTTTTACACTGTAGATTTTTCTTACACCATTCATAAAAAAGAAAACAATATTCTATACTAGGGCATTATTATCCCCAATTCACTGAAAACACTATAAGGGTATAATCGTGGGGCCCTATGATAGCCCCTATCACACTTTTCACTATCACATTTACACTGAATTGTTTACTAGTAGACACAACCCTGTAACTGGCACCTTCAGGATTTTGTTGTTGATATATAGGACACATGCAAATGTTGTTTCCCCGATAAGACTGTATGATTCTACCGATTTACCATTGACCACGTTCTAGAACTGGATTGACTTCCATTACGACACCACAACACGGAAGTCAGTTTTCACTGAACCTCCTTTTTCTTGTACCTAATGCTGTTCCGACCTGAAATCACATGTTCCAGACGTGTATAACAAGTTCTTGAACGCTTCTACAACAGATAAAATATCAAATGAAGTTAAATCTTCATTTTCTGGAGTAAATTGACCCCCTTAGCCTAACTGCCCATGTTAGAAATGATTGGAGTCAAAAGTTCAAAACAGGTTCATCACAGCCCGGGTTTGAGATTTGATATATGAAAATGCCGACGGTAACTGTTTTATGAGATTCTCAGCCCCTGTAAATGCAGTTACCACCATCTTCGTACACGTCTCAAACATTGCAAAATTATCTGAACCCTGAAAATAGAAACAAAAACAGATAAGACCATGTGCAAGAGCATTTTTTTATTTTGGGTCACAATTATATTTTTTTAAATATTGATGAACAAGAGTTGCCTGCGGACAACATAGCTCCCTATACATGTACGAGAGCTTGTCGCCAAAATGGAGTTTAAGGTCAAATGTCAAGGTCACTAGGTCAAGCAAAGGTCGTGGTCTCAAGGTAAAGACATTAGGCATGTGAAATACCAAGGCTCTATCAATAAAAGTGCATGAGATATAGGCCAGATTAAAGCTTTTTTTAAAGTAGGTCAAACTCCAAGGTCAAGGTCACTAGGTCAAGTCATTTCCCGAATGAAAGGTTTTGGCAGAAGTATCAATGTGTGAAATATCAAGGCTGTAATTGTAATAGTGCCTGAGATATAGACCAGGTTAAAGTTTTTGAAGATGCGACGCCACGCGGACATTAGGGCTCAGACATTAGCTCCCTGGGGCCCGGATACAAAGTCCCGGCTCATTAAAGATCATATGATGTGATATACCAATGCACTAGTTAGACAGGGCAATTGGAAAATTACATGTTTGACTATTAATTTATCATTAATCCTTTCCCAAACGCGGGGGTGAACGGCCAAGTTTTGGGAAGCTCAAAATGGTAGCTGCTCTAGACAACAAAATTGATGTTATGGTATGCAACAATCATTAGTACTAAAGAGCCAGAGGCGAAATTTGAAAAGTGCCAGTTATTCCTAAACTGTGTTACATTTTCATTCCAAATAGAACATGAACAAACATTTTGAACAGTTTCGAATTTTGATTAAATCCATACTTAAAGAAATATTTTACAAAACTATTCAAAATTACCTCCCTTGCATATGAATATAGAATAAAATAATACTTGTAAATCATTTTCTTCTTGAAGCATAATCTTGAAATCGGCACGGTGGATCAATTTGTGTGAAGGGTATTTACAAGCCCGTTTACAAGTGATTGTCAAACCAAGCAAGCCAAGATTTTTTTCTATTTTAAACTAAAAAAGTGTGCCCGAATATTGGCCCCTTCTCCTCTGGGATTTTTCCCCTAAAATTTCAATTTTTCCCCTGATAAATCAATGCTCCGACCTTTACAAGATATTCCTATGGGAGTATTCATGTTACCATACAGAGATCTTTCAAAATCCGCTCATAAACTGCATCTAAAAGCTATTTCGGTGTTTATTGAAATAATTAAAAGCATTTACATTATTCAATCATGCAAAATACACGGGTACACAAGTGAAGATTTTTCCACTATTGATTCGGTCGGCACAATCCCTTCAGCCAATCAAAAACGTCGTCAGTCATAAAGTGCGGACCTGCACTCATTCGGTGGATGCGAAAGCTTTGTTTTTTTCGTTAAAGCATAACCAACTTTCAGCATTAATATCTCGAAGACTACGCCTGATTGTTAACAAGAGCTGTCCATAAGACAGCGCGCTCGACTTTTGTAAGTTTCTTAACCCAGAATTTCTAAGTCAGAAAAGGCTAAAATTCCAGTAGATTAAATGTGGGAGTAATGAATCTTTACCTAGAGGCTAATATTATGGTCACAAAAGCATGTGCAAAGTTTCAGAGCAATAAAAAAAACTTAAACCTTTGTTGCAACGCCAACGCCGACGCCGACGCCCGGGTGACAGTATAAGCTAT
Organism: Fragum sueziense; assembly: GCA_963680895.1. Lineage (NCBI taxonomy): Eukaryota > Metazoa > Mollusca > Bivalvia > Cardiida > Cardiidae > Fragum > Fragum sueziense. Next base: position 7,476,069 of record OY804606.1, on the reverse strand, counting down.
CATTTTCTTCGAAAAGTCGAGCTAAAAATGCGTTAGAAAGTTGAAATCACATTCTTTAAACAAGAAAGAGTTTTGTTTATGAATATTAACGATGGATTTTTGAAATATTCTATCTCAAAAACGGTATCCCGTAACGATATAGACCGAGGAAGTACTCTCGATGAAAAAAATAAAGTGAGGCTATGACGTCATGCCGACTGATTCTATGACATGAAGAAGTCACAAGATCTGCCTATGACAGCTCGTTTGACACATTTGTTCCCAAATAAAGGGCAATAGGGCCCCCTCCACTATCCATAAAAGGAAGCCCTGAGAAAAGGAATGCAGATGTGAGACAGGGGCTATTCCCGCTAATGGTAAGACATTGTCAGGGTACGAAATGACCGCTTACTGATAATCCGTGAAAGGTCAAAAATAAGGACTAAATTACATGGAAAATACATAAAAACACCATTCGGGTGGTCTCTGGTTTACCGGGCGCAATTCTATCCTATCCAATTTTATATATACTTTGGGTTAGAGTTTGAGGTGAAAATCAAAATTCATGTAAACAGAATCTAAAAAGTGTCAAGAAAAAGAGCAGGAGGTGTGGGGGACAGCCGTCCCCCATCATAAATTAGCCCAAAACAAAGCACTGCATTTAGTGCGCCAGGTATACCAGAGGTATGCCCACCCTTCAATGATACGAAAATAGTACTTTTGTGTTCATACTTACGCTAAAATCTGCCGAAAATATTTCCGAATAAAGGTTAGACTGTCTAGAGTGACCGCCCCTGAAGTTAGACTAGATTTATACATTAAATAGACTGGAAATAAAAGTGCTCTCGCATATCAGTGTGAAATAAAACGATTTTTACACATGAAACACTGTTCATTAAACAAGCTAGCGAAAGCATTATCATTTTTTTATTCACACAAACAGTAACGAAATAAAAACACTGATATTACAACTTATAAATGAATATTTTACCAAATTCCACTGTACATAGCATTTTTCATACACGCATTGAAAATAATAAGACCTGACCAAGACAAATGTCTACAACAGTCAGACATAGGTCTGCTTATAAACAGAATTCTGAGTGTATACCTAAAAATATTACACACATGAAACAGTCTAATATTCACGCATACTGTTCAACTATGGAGAATATCATACATGTATAACAATTCAATGCGTTATTATAAGGCTTTAATTTAAAACGAAATCAAATTCACTCTTATTCTATGGTCCCAATTTTCATTTATGTCTATTGGTCTGCTTTTTCTTTTTTTTTGTGTATGTTCCGTAAAGTTACACTCCGCGTTCAGTGGGAACGAAAGAATTGTGCAAGTCCTCATCACAATTTTCAGGTTAGGTCCTCGTAATTATGGTCATAAAAAGTATTGTGTAAAATATGCAAATTAGGGTCCTCATATCGAAAGTCCTCATAAATCAGGCTAAAGGTGACAAGTCCTCACTACGTTTTATTTGTTTTACTTTGAGTGTTAAGGAAAAACACTCTCAATTTTGTACTATCCACGCAATGAAAAAGAAACTGACATCACATTGCGTTTATACGCAAACGTTTTACATGGGTCCTCAGGATAACGCGGAAAGTCAAGGTCCTTATATTGTATATTCTGCAAGTATGTGTGAGTGTGCGTGTACATGTGTATGTGTGTGTGTGCTCCAGGGTGCTAATATTGAGTATTGTTCACTGACTACGTTCGCTAACCTTTCTTTATAAGCGTCAGCTTTGGAAATAGGTTATAGTTTATTGATGCGGTGACAGCTTGGTGGATGACCAGCTTTGAATATGTGACAAGCTATGCTTAAACCAAAATAAATGTGAAAAATTTCGACTCTAGTTAGTCTGCGCGTACTGCGCAAGACATCGAAGGGGTTTGACGCCTTTTTTCTAACGTATTTTCTTTTAATCAAAATTGTTTGGGGTGACTTTATTTATATTCATTTGGAATATACTAGATCTTATTGACTTGAAAATAAATAATTATGATTTTAGCTCACCTGAGCACGAAGTGCTCAAGTTGAGTTATTGTGGTCGCTTTTTGTCCGTCGGCGTCCGTCCGTCCGTCGACCTATGGCGGCATGCTTGTGTGCCAACGTTGCTTGTGTTGCAATTTATGTTACTTGTGTGACACATCAAAAATGTGTTCGCACTGCACCACACTTCTGTGACACAAGAAAACAAGAAAAGTTGTTTGGGAGTCACATACGAGGTACAGTCAGAAAGTTCCCGGACTGCCTTCGTACGTAAATTATATGCATTCGGATTTTTCTAAAACTTATATACAAAAAAGAGGAAATCTTGTCCAATAAGTACATATATCATTTATATTGATACAATACATATAACATAATATTTTACAGTTGCAAAAACGTACATAAGCAATGTACGGATCACTTTGACGTCGCAGAGCGACGTCTACATAACGTCGTATTTTACAGAGCCAAAATCAACGATTTCGCGTTAGTTCAAACCTTTCAAATTATTCATCAGAATGATCTAGATACTTCCAATCGCGATACACATATGGAGCAAACGAATGAATTCAGTGTCATAACATTTCACAGCTGACCAGGTCGCAGGCCAAAGCTCTTCGTTTGACTAAAACCTGCAACATCGGGGACATTTCAATAAAGAAAGAAAATGCTGAAATGACATTTTACTGAATCCGGGCTGTATTACCTGCGGGACAGTCTTTCATAGTTTAGAACATAATAATGTGGTTCCTATTTTTATATCGGTACGATGGATGCATTAGGTTGGTAAGGTATATTATCATCCTTCTGAAATTAGCGTTCACACGCTTCTTAGAAAACTTTCAAAGAAAAGACATTGTGTGCACGACATGGGCCTCATCGTCCGTCTAAAGCCGCGCCTTCCATCCTGTGTACAGTTTAGACGTATTTTATTTCATTGATTTTTTTTTATGAATTGCACCACGAAAAATTCCAACAATATTAACTTCATTGTCGAATGATTTCCACCGGTCCGTGAGAATGTCGGTCTTCATGTCTAAATGAGCACGTTTCTAGGCCGCTCATTGCTAAGATCATCGCTTATTTTCGCGCGGTAAATCCCTAATTTCTTGTGTAAATTAAACAAAGGTGTCCTAGAATATGCACTGAAGCTGTTTCTTGGATTAAAGAACTTCTAAATTTCCGTAGGCGTCATTCCGGCCTCCACATAGACGTTAATAGCGCAGATTTGTTCCGTACGTTGTTGTGACGTCGCCTTGATTTCAGTTGTCCTTCATCCATTGCTGAGAGAAGTATGCATGAAACGTAGAATTTTTATGCCACGACGTTAAAATTTTGAAATTGTTCAGAAAATATGTTGATGTGATGGCATATCGAGGCTGCATGTAAAAGCGCCTGTAATCTTTAAGATATGGTCCTTTGAATAATAGTAAGAATATTGGGAGCAAGCGTTATTTCAAAGTGATCCGTACCCTTGAACCCTATGCTCTAACGCCTTAGAAAATATTGATTTTTAACATTTTAAAGCCACAAAAACTTATCAAAGTGGTAGTTTACATTTCGAAATTACTTATTGAATAAAGACTTGAATCACATACGTCGGAAAAAATAGAATTCAAAGGCAGTACGGGAACTTTTTGACTATACCTCGTAAGTGTGTATTATGTTCAGTGTAAACATCAAAGGCGTAGGAAGGTTTATAATATTGGGGGTGGTCAAAGGTTTAAGTATGGGTGTATAATTGGGGGGCATAAGATATGCTGCCCCCTTCTAAATTATTAGGGGTAGGGGGCTGGCCCATCTTGTCCCCTCTTCCTACGCCAGTGAACATTCTTGTGCAAAAATAAATTGTTATACAGACAATGCATTTTCTTCCATTTGTATAAAGATAACGTAAAGCAGAATCCAGGATGCCTGTAAATTGAAAGATCATTGACATCTTCTGTGACTGTAAGACAATTGTTGGACAGATTGACTTGTGCAACTTTAGACAGAAATGGACATCTTGTGTGACTAACATTTGTTGGACAGAGTGTCTTGTGCAACTGTATAATAGATATGGACATCTTCTGTGTCTGTTAAATATTTTTTGGACAAAATGACAAATATTGACCAATCTTAACCAAACTTGAACAAAACATGTCTGACCATAAGTTCTCGTATGAGTTCAATTTTGGGTCAGATCGGACCAGGAAGTCAGGAGTTATGTGCCCTTGAACGTCAAAAATAGCTACTTTTTAACTTGTTAACACTCTAACGTCTACAAATATCGATCAATCAAGACAAAACTTAGACATAATGTTTAAGACTATAAGGTCTCGGATGAGTTCGATTTTGGGTCAGATCGGACCAGGAAGTCAGGAGTTATGTGCCCTTGAACGTCAAAAAATAGCTACTTTTTAAATTTGTTAACACTCTAGCGTCTACAAATATTGAGCAATCAAGACGAAACTTGGACATAATGTTTAAGACCATAAGATCTCGGATGAGTTCGATTTTCAGTGTGATCTGATCAGAAAGACAAGAATCATGTGCCCTTGAATTTGACAAAATTGCCATTTTAGGTTGTTTTTGACCTTGTTTACCCTCTAGAATCTACAATTATAAATCAATCAAGACAAAACTTAGACACAATGTTTGGGACCCTAAGATCTTTGATGAGTTCGTTTTTCAGTCTGATCTTTTTCAAAAAGTTGAGAGTTATGTGCCCTTGAATTTGTTGGGGATCATAAGATCTTTGATCATTTGGATTTTCAGTCTGATCTGATCAGAAAATCGAAAGTTACTTGCCCTTGAATTTGACAAAATTGCCTTTTTCGACTATTTTCGACCTTGTTTACACTCTAAAATTTACAATTATTAATCAATCAAGACAAAACTTGGACACAATGTTGGACACCAGAAGATCTCGGATGAGTTCGATTTTCACAACGTTATTGACCATAAGTTCGTTTTCAGTCTTAAAGTCGTAAATATTAATTGAATTGAACAAAATTGTGGCTCATATCCTTTTGGTTCAGGTGAGCGATATATAGGACCATCATGGTCCTCTTGTTTTCATATAGAATGGATTTATGGATTTTTATGATAGTACCCTTTAGCGTGTCGCCCGGTGTAAAATGGATTTTATTTTACATATTCGTAGAGATCACAATAAATGAAGTGGCAGAGAAATTCTATGTATTTTGAGCTATACATAGAGGAAAACTAAACTATAAATAGCACATACGCAAAAAAACTAAACAAAAATGAACAACAATGACATGATTTAAAGAAACAATTTGATTTACAGATTAATACATTTTGTTTTTTCGCCCCAAGCCATCATTCGCGGCTTTATTATGTATGATGAAAACCCAATAGACTGAAGTAGAGCGAGTGTACTTTTATACTTGTGTAAACTAGTCGTGTGAGGTACTGACATACATTTTGAACCTTTCCCTCTGGAGTTTTTCGTACAGTTTGTTAATTCTAAGGATAACATGGCAACTGAAGAAGGTATATGTATTTATTTTTTACAAAACATTCAGAAATAATTTTATGCTTTCTTTCCAAATCGCCATGAGTTCAGCTTCAAATTAGTTTGAAGTTGCAAGATCACTCAAGAAAACCGACGATTATAGACTACATATTTTTTCGGGCTGCATCCTTACATGTCCGAACCGAAAGTTCCACCGCCGAATGTTTTTGACGTCGCCCGAATAATTCCGATGTCGCGTGAACCTCATTTGGGGTAGACTACTTAAAGGCAAAATTACTGGTCATCCGTATATTTTTTTTTCTTTGGTCACAGTTTTTGTGTTCCACGCACTTTCTAGCAGGGACGTTAAACTCTGGACTCTTAGAAATTGGTCAAAAGATAAGCAATAACAAATCAGTTCTGTAAAAATTAACCAACAACAGAAAATGTATGACGTAAACCTTGATTTAGTTCTTTATCAAGAAGAACGGGAAAAGAAAAAAAGAGGAGTGGTAAAACAATAAACTGAAATGTGTAAATGCAGATTATCTACTAATTTGTAAAATTGACTAATTTTAAGTCAAACCAATTCTATTGTTTCTTTTGCTTTTGAAAATGTTGCTGTCTGCAAAATATTCTATATTGAACCGTTCTAATTTGTGTTCCGTTAATGAATACTCATTAACACGGCATTTAAAGATAGCAAGGTATGTGAATGGGTTTCTGGCATGTTACATTCTGCCTTATGCCTTAGAGTGCCATAAAAAAGATGGAAAACCGACTTCGTATTGTATGCGTTATCTGATTAGCCTAAACATTATTTACTTTTTTCAAAGTTTGCTGCCAAATTGAGGTACCGTCTATTGACGTGTCAAAAACAGGATACCGGAAATCTAGAACTCGTGTTTAACTGCACACTTCAAGTAGTCCTGAATCTAGCCGAAAAATGATAAAATAATTACATGTATAATGTCATTAAACATCATCCGATGAAACCCTTTTCATTGATCATGCAAACATCGCATGAACTAATGAGGGCAATTTTCATAGAACTACTTAGCACCCTTCGACCTAGGAAGTACTTGCCTGGAGGACCGTACAGTTATTGTCGTTGTTGTTGTTCTTCTTCTTCCCCCTCTTCTTCGAAACCCAGTTTTATATACATTTAGTTTGTCGTCTACAGCATCTTACAAACTGTAATAATCTTGTCGTTTGGGAAACGATTTTAGAAGCGTTCAGTTGCCAGAAGTTAAAAGTGTGGATTTACAAGTTAAAAGATAAGTGGGTAATATTTTCTGCGTTATACCCGATTAGTTCTACTCAGAAAAAAAGAACATATTTTCCCCAAAATTAGATCTACATGATTATCCCATAAATCCATTCTCAAACAAGATTTCGTATTGACGGTTCTAGTAGAAAGGGCTTTGAAAAAAATAAAGTAAAGTTAGAAAACGTTGACAACTGTTTTTTCTTCTCCAATATTTATATACATTTGATAACAATGCCTCATACTGTCACACTTCACACGGCTTTATGTCGAACAACAAAACGCAAATACTCCAAAACAAAATAAGAAGAGTTGATGCTCCTGTGCGCTGCACACGCAACCATGAGAAAAACATAACTGTCAAGTTTCAAGTGAATCGGACATAAGTTGACAGGGTTTTGCTCCGCACAAGACTTTGACATCGCCCGCCCAGTCATACATATATGACTTAATATGAATATTTTGATTAAACCAATGGCGTGGAACTGATTCCTCAAAAGATACAGACTGAAATAATTCATGCTGAAATAAAAGCAAAATATTTCAAAAAGGTACCCTGTGGTAGTTTGTGATCATGGATCTAGATCAGTCTGTACAAACGCACAGTCTGACCAAGATCGATGTTCCTCTTTTTCAGCTCTTAAATGGCCCGTAGCAACCGTAACACAGCACAAAGAAGCTAAGTATGTTGCTCTTCGACACCGGCTTATCTCGATACATGGAAGTCGTAATTGATATAAAGGCTTTATTTCAGATCCCGGCTCAAACGTAGTATTCGGCAAATTTCAGAAACCCTTTCAAAAAAGTCCAATTCTATGTCAACGCCGATGCAGATAGGGTTTGTTTACGATGAAAGAACACAGGATATTTTATTGAAATATAAAACATTGGTTATCAGTATTGTCACTCTTTCCTTTAGTAATATTTTTCGAATTTCGAACCAAAGTCCTTTTTATTTGTTCTGGGTTCTCATAAGAATCATCTTGATGGGACTATTCCAAAGTGTACCCACAATATGGGGGTTTATGGATATTGAAAGATAGTTAGATCTATCCGTTTTGAAAAGCCACGTACATTAACGTTTTTCACGTTACGGTTTTCAGAAATACCCATTTTTCATGTAGAAGACGACGATACTAGTTATTGTCTGGGAAAACTAAATCAAATAAACCGGGATCAGGAAAACCTCCCGTATAGCATTTGATACGGTCATGTTTCACGGTTAGGCTATACCTAGGTGCAGTCTGACCTGGATCCATGTTACTATCATATTGTCGATTCAGACCATGACGAAACTATTGGAGAACAATATGGTTCCTGACCGGATTGCGTGTGCACACAGGATGAACTGGAACCAGGATTAGGCTCAAAAGTCTTAAGGGACCTATTCAAGATCCTGGCTAAAATTTTGTAATGTACAGTATGTTTAAACTGAATATTGGCTTCCCTGGACTAAATTGACATTATTGGTCCCCCACCGGTTACCGGTTGGGGGACTATAGGTTTGCTCGATTCCGTCCGTCTGTCCGTCCGTCCGGGCCAACGCCCGGGGGATTATGTGGTTCAATCCGTCCATAATTTATATGAAATAAGAACAATTCCACTTAAACCATACCATTTTATGTGGCACTTTTCTTCTTAAAGATCAAAGAAAAAACACATAATCCTGAAATGTTGGCGTGTCCGTGCGTCTGTCTGTCCGTCACACTTTTGTCCGGGCTATATCTTCTAAACCATATGTGCTACCAACTTCAAACTTGGTACATTTAAAGATCTCATTAAGGAAAAGTGTCATGTATAAAAACCGTTACTCTGCCATACCCATTTTTGAGTAATTGCCCTTTGTTGTTTTTACCCTCACATTCTTGTCCGGAACGTATCTCCTAAACTATTACGTGCTAGCAACTTCAAACTTTGTACACTTAAAGATCTCATTAGTGACAAGTGTCATGTTTAAAAAGCATTACTCTGCTACGCCCACTTTTTGAGTTATTACCCTTTGTTGTTTTTAGCCTTACATTTTTGTCGGGATCATATCTCATAAACTAAAAGTGCTAGCAACGTCAAACTTTGTTCACTTATAGATCTTATTGAGGACAGGTGTCATGTTTAAGAAACATTACTCTGCCGCGCTTAGTTGAGTTATTGTCCTTTGTTGTTTTTACCCTTACATTTTTGTCCGAGAGATATATTCTAAACCATGCGTGCTAGCAATTTCAAACTTGCTACACTTATAGATCTTATTGAGGAAAAGTGTAATGTACAAGAACTGTTACTCTGTCATGCCCACTTTTTGAGTTATTACCATTTGTTGTTTCTATCCTCACATTTTATTTCCTAAACCATAAGCCCTAGCAACTTCAATCTTTGTACACTGGTAGATCTCATTGAGAAGAAGTGTAATGCACAAGAACTGTTACTCTGCCACATCCTCTTTTTTAGTTATTGTCCGTTGTTGTTTTTATCCTTACATTTGTCCGGACCATATCTTCTGAGCCATCAGTGCTAGCAACTTCAAACATTGTACACTTATAGATCTCATTGAGGACAAGTGTCATGTACAAGAATCATTACTCTTCTCCAACCACTTTTTGGGTTATTGCCCTTGGTTGTTTTACCCTTATATTTTTGTTTGGGACATATTGTCCAAAACCTTATGTGCTAGTAACTTCAAACTTTGTATACAGATATAGATCTTATAAGTAGGAGATATATTAAAAGAAAGGATTTTTTGTTATCCGGTGGGAGACTCCTGCATTGCATCGCAATACGACATGCACTTGTTTTATTGAAATTCATAGGCAAATATTTGTGAAACGATTTTGTGTGAACCATTTCAGTTATTCAGTTACTTTTATTTTAAAATGATTTTAAGCGTCCCATTAAAGTTGATCATATTTTACAGTCGAGTTATTGCAATTAAACCCATTTTATTAGCACACATGTTTTAAATGATATACTTTCTTTATATACGAATGTGTTTTAGGCGAATCTGGAGGAAAGGACTAATATCATTTGAGGCAACTATGTTTCAAGATCAGTCTGTGCTTTTTAAGATTTACCGACCCTAAAAAATCAACTCTTTCTAGCCATACGAAATGCACCAAATTACACAAACTTGTAAATACACATCATATAAGCTGAGTTATCGTGCCGGATTTCAAGATTATCTTTCAAGAAGAAAATACTTTTCAAATATTATTTTTCTTTATATTGATATGCAGCGGAGGTAGGCCCAATTTTGAAGATTTTTGTCAAATGATCCCATAAGTATGCTTTAATTCAAAATTGAAAATCGTACAAAATGCTTATGTTTATACTTAGAATGGAAATGTAACAAAGTTTATGAATTACTGACATTTTTCAAATTTCGCATCTGGCTCTTTGGTGGTAATGAGAGGTTGGATACCTTAAGTCATCATTTCAATATCCTACATGTGTGTAAAGATTTGCAGAAGAAGAACATGGATACAGATCAGACTGTGTCTATATACAGCCTGATCCGGATCCATGGTGATCTAAATGAGTATTCGGACCCATTCCTAAGATCCAGATTCACATCTTTCTGAACTACCTGTTATCAATGGTGGTATATTCATTGTACCGTTAATTAACATTGTGTAACAAAATGAGCCATGCTCTAGAAAAAGGTCCCTTATAGCAATTGACACAGACAATTTCACGATGAGTCTGTGCCTGAAAGCAGTCTGACCAGGGTTCATACTGCTGTCTTACAGTTGCTTCAGGTCACGTGTTAGCTAATGAAGATCAATATGGATTATGATCAGACTGCGTGTATACACAGGCTGATCTTGAATCATGCTTTGCGCAAACGCATTAAAGGACTTTTTTCCCGATATTGGCTCAACTAATATAAATCTGTTACTAATTCGAATGGTTTAATACAGCTTGTTATCCCATTTGACCCTTTAGTCCAAACTCAAACTTTCAGTAGAGGGAGACCAGAAAGCAAATGAACCAGATATGCGTCATGTTTTAATTGTCAACAACTTGGACAACATACTTTCGCATGCCTGTAGATTTAAAGCTTGCTTTTTGGGCCAACTTTCAAAGTTTACTTTTTTATTACGTTTCATATATTTCAAGATCAGGAAACTACATATTGAATTGATGGACGAAAGTCACAGAAGCAGCACGTGACGTCATTTCTGTCGAACAGTTAAGATTGTACTTGTGCATTTTGAATTACATGTACATGATGGATATTGATTCTGTTTTACAGTTTTTTCCATGTGAATTAATATAAAACATGACATGAATTATCATTGAAGTGAGAGCAATGCTTTCGGACTTTTGATGTTGGGACTCCAGGAAGAAAGGTCAATTTGATAGTTTCCTTTTCTAACAAAATCTCGATTCAGTCATTTGATTTGTTTTGATTTCGAGGTAAACATGTCGTTTTTAATAATTTGTCGATGTATCAACGCTGAAATTTGCGACTTTTCACAAATTAGTAAATTTAGGATGAGTGCAGGTGGACCGGATGTGTCACATAAAATACTACGACGGCTGCATTCAAGTGCTACTATTTGTCAACAAGATGGGCAGGTTTATTGGGCAAATTCTAGAAATAATTTCATGTATGAAAAAACAACAGCTTAGCAAAATGTTTGGATATAATATTCGCCGATCCACTACAAACGGATAGGAGGCGTCTAAAAGACTATCATAGTCTTTTAGACGCCTCCTATCCGTTTGTAGTGGATCGGCGGATATTATATCCAAACGCATTTTATACGAAATACCAAAGACGTAGCACTGTGGCATTTAATTTGAAGCCTACGATGTACTAGATATCCTCTACGTTATTGGAGAAGGTATTCGACATTGTACATTAATCACGAGTCACGTCTTGGACTTGTTTGAGAGGTGGATTCTAGAATTGCGAAAATAAATGATTTCGGAGGTCTAACTCGGGATATCCAGCAAATTTGGAACTGTTGTGACCACTTGGTACCCACCAGTATCTCCAGCGATACTTGATATCAAGAGACTTAGATTCTTGGCCATGAAAAATGCGCTCATAGATCACATGGGACATTACATGTTTGTTTATGACATTTTGTTTTGAGGGTAGTGCAATTCTAACCGTCATTACTTTATTAATTACGAACACAACTTCGTAGTTTTCTGGCATATTATTCAAATGTAAATATATTTTGCAAAGAATCAAACCAACATTAGCTTCCATTAGAAATCCCGAGTCACAGGTAAAAGAATGAGGTGGCCGTTTAGAAGTTCGGCCGAGTGTATGGTCTGGAACATCTTATTTATCTCTTTTAAGTACACAATTTCATTACATGTATCCATTAGATGAAGACAAATTCGAGAAAAAAATATCTACATTAAGGCCCTTTTTCCATGACTCGGCCTCAAATTGAGAAACGTAACAAAATTACCATAGGGATTATCCCAGAATTTTACATTGTGAAGTTTCATTACATTTGATCCAAGGGGTTGCTGAGATATGGCTGTGGACAGACGAACGGAAGGACGTGTGGAAGGAAGGACGGAAGGCTGGACGGACGGACAAATAGCGTGGTGACTATACGCTCTATAAAAAATAATTTCAAAAACACATATTATGGAAACACGGTTGAACGGCGCACTCATGTGTCACAACTCGGCTGACTACATGAGCTCGACAACACCCAAGTATGCCAGATAATTTGCCATCTTTACACGGTCACTTGATTTTACCATCATCACTTCTGATGACTTCTGCGATGGCAGTGATCAATGCATTGAATAATTGCTGTTTTTGGTTTGTTCAATGCCTGCTTACTTTAAACTGATGTCATCAATCAGGGTATATACTACGATTTCAGGAGATGACAATTTTGTCTCATCGCTTGATGAAAAGAGTAAGGCAAAAGCTAAAGCCGAGTTAGGGGAACTAAACGATAAAGACCGAGCTCTTGCTGTACAGACATTAAGAAGGTGGGTTCTGGATCAGAAGGAGTGGATGCCTTCTAGAACAGGTACGTGTATAGACATTTGTTTCACTTCTTTGGTAAAGTCACAAGAAGTTTAAGTTTTTGTCACATTAAAATCGTCGTGGAAGACAAAAGCAAACTACAAAAAATACGTGTTAAATACAAATCACCACAGTCATATTTTACAATATTCTTGTTTTCAAGTAATATAAGTATAACCCACGTCGCTATAACAGCTTGTTTGTAAGGCGAGATAGTACACTTAAAGACACTTCTAACGCAACACTTACCTTTTTGGTAATCAGTTGATATTTGATAAACCATTTTTCATCAAATTTTCATCAAATTTAATTCATTCACAATTGCACAATATCTGTAATTTTCGTGAAAAAAAATTGAGTAGAAATGATTAAATTTGCAGTTCATATAATATGACTAGAAAACAAAAAATCGCAAAAAAGCTGTGCGAGCTGATAACTTAAATTCATATCATTCATGTAACAACAGTAAAGTTTATGACATTTTGCTAACATTCTGTGTGTCCGCCATGGACCTAAATGACACGGAGACACCCCCTTCTCATTGATAAAGAAAAAATGATGATGAATCTTTGCAGGATACTCGTCCCTTTTAAGTTCCTGTTCCAGTTGTTGAAAATTTCTTGGAGCAAAATGGCGAAAAACTAACGTCTGGTAACAAATTTAATGATTTTGTGCAATGCTGACTCGTACAAAAGATTATTTCTTAAACGAAATAGGTGCAATTGAATTCTAGTATTGCTTCGCACGTGAAAGCATGTTATGCAATCGTGTTAAGCAGTGGTATGAGATATGGGCATGCTTTGGTGACGCTGCTTTGATGCTATTGAATTCTGCAATTGCCTGGGATTTTGTGACTTTTCATATTTGAGTCTTAGAGATAAACCTAAATATTTTTTATGCTCGGATCAGTCGATTTTGATGAAACTTACAGAAAAAATGTAAGCGTAGTTGATTTATATGAGCTGAACATTTCATAAAATATACTGCATTATCCTTTTAGTTATGATAAAAAACGTAAGTGTTGCGTTGGAAGTGTCTTTAAGTGTATAAGTGCCCCTTATACTACACCCGGCGGACGTGTTCTTTGTAAACGTGTAGTAAATACAGACATTAAAGCCATGTAAGGTCGGTGTTGTGCAATTAACAAAAAGAGCGTTATACAGATAGTACAACTTGTATAGTCAAAGTACATGAATAACACACACCATATTTACAGGAAAATAAGGGAATGTTATTGTTTAGATAGATTTAAGTTGTTTTCTCTGTTTTTTCAAAACTTGCTTATCCTGCGAACTTCGAAACCATAGCTTCTTTTGAAAGGGTTTTGGATACGATCCCAATAATTACTGGACATCGCGAATAGATTGACTATCCTAGATTCTGTCAATAATACCCATTTCCAAACCCAAATTTTTTATGCATAAATAAAGTGTGTATTAAACGTCAATGTCTATTTCAATCTTCGTTCAGATTTTGAGTTCCTACTGCGATTTCTTCGTGTTCGAAAGTTCAGCCAACTGGAGGCACGACGGACAATAGAGAACTACTGGACATGTAAAACCAAACTACCTAGTGTTTATAGAGACATAGATCCAGCGGACGAAGCTATTCAGTATGTCTTAAAGGCTGGGTTAGTATGTTTTGAATAGAATTATCTCGATCAACGTTAGCTTCAATGACATTTGGACAATTTGGACTTTAATTTGCCTCGTGTCTTGACATGTCTTAAATGACGATCGAATTACACTACTCAGTCTGTCTTCAAAGTTTAATCATTCAGTTTGAAAGAAGTTTTTGTAGACTTATTTTAACAAAGAAAGGCATGTTTGTATATTATTTCAAAGAGATACACTTCGTCCAGGTGCATACAAAAGGTATCTACCTTTTAACCCATTACCAAACAACAAAATTTAAGACTTGTCCAAATTGAAAGAAGTTGTAGATGACATTTTCAAGTTGATGTTTTTTTTTTAAATCTACTTTTTGGTAAGATAACATTGAGACAAATGAAGAAATTGCTTGTCACAAGCAATTTCTTCATTTTCCTTAATGTTTTCCAAAGCCTTTTTGTTTGGGGGAGTCAAAAAGAGTCATTGTGTGGCAATGGGTTAACAGAATGGGCTAATGTTATATTTGAAACTTCACTTTCAAATTATTCTGGGGAGAAACCTAAAATGCATATTCTGTTTTACTCTTACTTCTTTTTTTCAGATTTATTTACACCCACAAGAAAGTTGATTCTGATGGACGACGTTACCTCTTTAGTAATCCAGGTATGTCCAACCAATTAAAGTGATTCAAAGTAACACAATTTCAATAGATTTACTTTTTACAATGAACAAGAAACTTTTTTACGCAGGGAGAGTAATTAATATTTAATGAAATTCATAGAACTGACTATTTAAATCAACTGAAAGCATAGGGCTTGTACATGTAGATTCCCTTTTCTATGTTTCCTCTTTTTATTATTTACATGTATGTATCCTGGACTATTTTTTTTTGTTTGAGTGTGGATGATGTAATATTTGTCAAATTTACTCTTTGATGAATTGATGCTGATGTCGAAATTGTCGACACTGCGGATTATTATGTACGAGTAAGTAAGGAAAGTTGCCAAGGTAATCAATGCTATCTTAAAATTCATGTTCGATGACAATATGCAAGGTTCGTATTCACATGCGGCGATCACGTGACTTTGTTATGATACTCTTTCCTAACTTTGGTATACAAAAACACTCGATAAGTACACATTTTCTCGCATTTTGAATCAAATACTTAACACACAATATTGAGATACGTGGCATTCGATAGGTCGTACTCTTAGGTCTATTTTGAAACCAAGATCTTCCCTGAAATCCCTGTCAAATCTGAGAACATTCGTGCAAAGTATTTTTGAATGCCGAAGTATATTTTCTCCAAAAATGATCTGTTGGTCCATTCGCCTGCATGTCTGTCTGTCTAACCGTTCACTTTATTGGTGGGCACAATCCTTCTCTTCACGGACTGTGATCTATTTAACATCAACAATAAAACATACGAAGACAAAAATTCAAATAAAAACATTTCTTTGCTCTCCTCGTCATCAAAGAGTGGTTATTTGACTCAAATGTTCACCGGTGGGGTATTAGTCCGCCCGCATTATTATGTACTTCGTGATATCGCTGCTTTTCAACAAAAAACTCGCTTCTTTTAAGCTGCAGTCACAAGGTTTTCGTTTGAAAGGGACGTTATATTATCTAAATGATTGATAATGCACAACTTTACACAGGAGCAGTCCCTCTAGATAAGGTTAAGGAGATTGGTACCCATGCGATCTACAGGGCGATGGTGCTTCTGTACGAATGGATGATGTTTGATGAAAACGCACAGGTGAACGGGATGATATTTATGATAGATTACACAAACATGAGCCTACAGCTGTACATGAAATTTGCGAGTATAGAAGAACAGAGTATTCTAATGAAATTTCTACAGGTAAAACATTATTCGTCGCTTTTATTGTCAAAAATTTCGAGTGGTGTCGTTATGTTTCCGAAGATATTCGGGCGTGGTCGTTAACATTCGGCGGTGGAATTTGGCGGTGGAAAATTCCACCACCGAATATTTTCGACGTCGCCCGATTAATACCGACGTCGTTTTAGGGGTAGCCTTCCTCGAATGATAAGTAACACCCCTAAAATTTCTAGTAGTATACGCATGTCTTGATATCTGGAAAAAGGTCCTTGTGTATAAGAGATTAGTATAGAACGAGATCATTGTTCATAAAGCGGCAGTTTGATAATCAGCTTACCGTTGTTTTATATTAACAGGAATTGCCTTAAAGTGCATCCTTAACTTTCATTATCATAAATAAGACGCTTGAGATATTTTTGTAAAAGTAGTTCTTTTTCCTCTTGCATATTTCTTTTAATATACTGTGCAAAAAAGGTTTAGCACGTTTTGAAACAAACTGTTTTTTTTTTCAGTATCTGGTTATTACATGAAAATTGTTTTATGCTGTAAGGTTGTCTCTATTGACAACCATCACCCATACAGTGCATGTGTGGAATGTGTGGAATTGCACAAAATGCAGATAATCAAAAGTCACGTGCGTCACGTATGCAGTGTTATCGATATTGTCTAGCTTGTCCAAAAACACACGAATACACAGATCTTTTAGCAGAACCAATTTAACTGTTACGAGTTCTTTAAAATTGATAATTGGAAGGCGAAAAATAATGACGTTAAACCAACGGCAGATAGCTCTTAGCATGCTCCGATGAGGCATGCCCGCTAGAGGTGTCGCTTTGCATTTCAATAGGCATAAATTGACAATCAGAGGCCTATGGTACAGAAGTGATGCAGGTTTGGTCGCAAATGATCGACATAATTCTTACAGTTCGCGTAAAACGACGTTTAAAGAGAATAGTTCCATTGTGACGTTTAGCCAGACTCCTCTGGGACGTTATATGCACTATAGCTAGCGACGAAACTGTCCGGGATTGATCTTGTACAGCTTGCATCAAAGCCTGCCGACCTTACGCCAATGACGTTGAGGCATTGGCAGTGGGTATGCATACGTTGCTTTTGGAGTGATGTCCTATTTAGTGTTTATAGACGTATCACCTTGTACATGTCATTTGGGAGACAAGGCTAGCGAACGCCGTCTGTAACGTCCTTGACTTTGAGCGTCCTCTGCAATATTAATGGGGCAGAATTCCCCTATACTAAATCAGAATGACTAGTATTTTGCCATTTGGGAAAAGGTTAAGACATCGGATCCATCAGGTAATATTTGCATAATTTCGTGTCTTTGTATTCGACCCATCATTTGACACTTAACACTCAATCTTGTCCGGTTTTCCGTGAAAACAAAAATTTGCCAAGTAAAAGTCCGGGTACAACCGTTAAACCGCGTTGTCACAGATGACGTATGATTTACATTATGTCTTTGATATACATACCTTGGAACGGGTGGAGTAACTGGAAATATTTATTTTCAGAAATCAATACCTATCCGAATAAAGAAAATGTTTTGGTACAACGAGCCCACATTTGCCGATGTTGTGTTCAACTTCTTCAAAGTATTTATGACGCAGAAACTTCAAGACAGAGTAAGTTGTCTTTGTGTTTTTTTTCTCTCAAATCATCATTAAGAGTCGATGTCTCTTTAGATTTTGACTGGTACATTTAGTCATTATAGATATCTCCACGTAGTCGTACCAACATTTTGATTCGACAGATCAGAAATGATATTATTATTATAATTATTGACATAATTGTCAAGATTTGAAATAGCCGGTGTAAGTTAACAGAGCTTGAGTTCGATTTTATTTGTGTTCATATCGGTAAATTTTGCAAAAATGTGTAATGAAAGAGCAACTGGAGTATATCAAATTTTATAATATTTGTGCATTAGGCGGATTTCTTTCAGACAAAATCCGTTAGTTGGGCTTCACAAGAAGACATCGTTCTATTAAGAAATTGTCACTTGACTTTGATTCGAGAATACATCAAAGGTTACAAGACTGTATATCTGTACAGGTTGTGCCTTAACAGGCTACAAACTTGAGGTCAATATTTGTGAGCTATACCTGTTTTGGATTATTATGAAGAATGTATATCTATCAGTCAGGTCAATATATGTAAGCTATACCTGTTTTGGATCATTATGCAGAATGTCAATGTTACAGTGGTGGTTTGTCGGTTATGGTTGATTCTTTTTCTTATACAGATGGTATTTCTCGGAGACAAACTTACAAAGCTGTACGATGTAGTTGACAAATCAGTTATACCGGATGAATACTTGCCTGATGATTGCACTGGGGCAGGTCCTAGAGACACTCTTATAGGTAATGTGTATTATTCTTTAATCACTCAAAATTAAATATCTTTCGCGGCAATATCTTGGGTGTATAAGTTTTGTGAACTGCAATTAAAAAGGAAATTTAGGTGATGTACGAAACGAAATCATTTGATGAATAAGACGAAACCCGACTATTCGGGTAAACCCGTCTTGGTAACTTTTACCCATTACAACACAATAACTATTTTTGACTCCCGACAAAAATGGCCATGGAAAACATCGTGGAAAATGAAGAAATTGCTTGTAACAAGCATTTTCTTCAATTCCCACAACGTTTTCCATCTAAAAAGGCATAAAGATTAGAAAAACCCATTCTCTTGAAATTGTGGTCTGCGAATCTTTCAACTAGGACCGCCCTAAAATTTTGTTGTTTGGTAATGGTTTAAACAGTTTTTAAATTCATGTTTTACCTGTTTTTTTTACAGAGGAGATGATAGAAGATATGAAGAAACCAAAGTTCCGTGACTATATCAGAGATGTGAGTTCATCTAAATACAAGGTGGATATAGACAAACGGGAACACATGGACAAGGAGACGGCTAATTCGTTCAGAAAGTTGAACGTGGACTAAAAGTAGATTGTTGTCATTCTTGTGAATTCCTAATTGCCAATTTTAAGGTCTGATGCTCACTTTATTAGTCAAAGTCAATGTTTTTTTGCGCTAAACATAGCAAAGTGAGAATCATATTACATAATTATGTTTGTGCTTAGGGCGAAATAATGTATGTAGTACCTGTTTATGATATTGGTATAATAAATAAGTTTTGAAGAATCAAGTATTGATAGTGCCATATATTGGAGTGACTGAAGTTTAGAAACTGGCGGATTTCATGGATTAGGGACTAGATGGCGATAAAAGTACCACATTTTCTAACAGAAATCTAATCTTTTGTCATACCCTGATGTTTATTAGTGTTAGTTGTTTTATGTCCGTTCGAACTGAATAAATCATGATTGTGTCCAAGATGATTGACTGTACTGATTTAATGCATGTTTATACATCAAACAAGCTAGATATCATCTCAAAGAGTATGTTCTTTCATAATATAGACGATTCCTGAAATTAGTTACCGGATTACCTGCTTGTTAGTACTCATCAATAATTAAGAGACTGAAAAAAATGAACGGATATAATCATTACACGAATACAAAAGTCTGTGATAAACTTGTAATTTCATATTTTATGTACATTCAACTCACTAATTCCGGATCATGACCAATTCCGGATCACTTTGATAAAGAAATTAATCAAAGTGCTGAGAGCACTGTAATTGGACGTCTCTGATTGATTGAGCGGGATTGTACATGAACGAAAGATATTTTATTCATTCTTCTGTGTTTAATTCTATAAGATCGGTTTCGGACATACGAAATCGGCTTTAATACCAGAAAACCCTTCTCAGGCTTCAAATTGATTTGATTGCCGTTTCAAGACAACTGATTTGTCGCTATGAATAATCACTATCAATTTGATTACCAAATTCAATTAAGGCCATGCGATTAGCACTTTTGTCTTCTTGTTTCGGTTTACTATGAGTATTGTCGTCAGTTATACTTTTCATTGATTTTATAAAGTACGCTACAAAGCAATTTATTCAAAATGTAAGCCAACGCGCTACATAAATGAAAGCCGCGATAGCTCACTTAGCAGAGCACTCACCTTGTACTCTTTACACATGTTATATCCGGAAGTCCCTGGGTTCGAATTCTACTCAGACATTGTTCTTTTTAATCATCTTTTTTTTATACGCCGCCGAAGGCGGACGTATATTGGCGTCATCTTCTCCGTCTGTCCGTCCGTCCATCCGTCCGTCCATCCGTCCGTCCGTACGTCCGTCCACTTTTCTTGTCAACGCAACTCCTCCTAAGTTTCTGGCTGGATCTTCTTGAAACTTGGTCAATGTTATCACCTCAATTGGTAGATGTGCATGAAGGAAGGATTTTATGGTTCGTTGATTTTTGCCAGAGTTATGCCCCTTTAAAACTTAGTCTCTGGGGCTTATTGAAATTGCAGCCTTGTCAACGCAACTCCTCCTAAGTTTCTAGCTGGATCTTAATGAAACTTGGTCAATGTTATCACCTCAATTGGTAGATGTGCATGAAGGAAGGATTTTATGGTTCGTTGATTTTTGCCTGAGTTATACCCCTTAAAAACTTAGTCTCTGGGGCTTATTGAAATTGCAGCCTTGTCAACACAACTCCTCCTAAGTTTCTGGCTAGATCTTAATGAAACTTGGTCAATGTTATCACCTCAATTGGTAGATGTGCATGAAGGAAGAATTTTATGGTTCATTGATTTTTGCCAGAGTTATGCCGCCTTAAAACTTAGTCTGTGGGGCTTATTGAAATTGCAGCCTTGTCAACGCAAGTCCTCCTACGTTTATGGCTGGATATTAATGACACTTGGTCAATCACCTCAATTGGTAGATTTGCATGAAGGAAGGATTTTATGGTTCATTGATTTTTTCTAGAGTTATGCCCCCTTAAAACTTAGTCTCTGGGGCTGATTGAAATTGCAGCCTTGTCAACACAACTTCTCCTAAGATTCTGACTGATCCTTATGAAACTTGGTGGATGTTATTACCCCCTTCAATCTTAGTCTCTAGGGCTTAATGATATTTCAGTCTCGTGAACGCAATTCCTTCCAGGTTTTTGACTGGATATTTATAAAAACCTTTTTGTGATTTTTATTCCTGTTTAGAGTAAAAAAAGAAAAAAACACGGTAGCAGTTTTCCCTGGTTGTGGTTACAAAACAAATTCAATACATACTTTTCCTGAAACAAAATACCAAATGAATTGGAGCACCTAACCATGGATTCCTCATACCAGTACTACCGCAGCATCCTTACATCTAAAGATGTGCATAAAAAGAAGAAATTGGGAACGTGCCGTCGGGAAAATGGCAGTGGAGTACAACAAGCAATTTAAATCTTCATATCATTATCAACGAAAATTTGAGAATAGCAATGTCCCTATCTGTAAACATATTCATACGATCATCCAGGTACCATCTGTTGCAGACCCATCGCTTCATCTTCTTAGCTCAATACACGTAAACGGGTCTCTCAAACGAAATAAATACAGATCGCTGTCACTTAGTCTTATACTAGTAATAATCATTGTTGTCATGATCATCGATCAGTATGTAAATAGGTCATGATACTGTCGAATATCAGTGATACAGATGCTGGAGAAAAAAAACTCGTAAGAGCAACTATTTTTTTGAATAGGTGGATTTCACTAGTGTCTCATCTGAGGCTGTTCAGATGGAACCCCGATTTGTCATCGAGTCGAACCCGAGTTGCGAAATGAACTCACTCCCCGATAATCAGTTTCAAACCCCTGGTTCCAAAGTACGTCTCGTGGAAACCCCGTTCCTTTAAATATGTCAAAGACTTAAACAACAATGATCAAGGAAAAGGAACCTATCATACACAATACGTGCATTAAATTGGGTAATCATTCTAAAATGTGTGTTTTCAGTAAACACATCAAGAAAAACAAACGTTTTACAGAAGAAATAATCCGAACTGGTTTTGAACCAACGGCGTTCCAAATTTCAAACTGAAAAAAGGTTGCGAGGTTAATCCTTTCCCGTTTGAGCTATCGCTGCTGCTGATGATATAGGGTGTCTGTTTACATTATAACCATAGTGTATGCATGTATCGCTTTCTAAAGATCTTACCCTTTACACAATAAATATTACGAAAGTCAAAAAACTACAAGAAAATGATTAAATCGAAAAAAGATCGTAAAGTTGGTTAAGACGTGGCATGAATTGAATCGGCCAATGAATCTTATAGTATTTGTTAGAGAACACATAGAAAGTAGGAAAAGATACGACAGTTTTCTTGTATGGTCGCAAAATCTATTTTGAATTTTGGTCAACTAGCAATTGATTCTGAGAAAGGGTTTTTTGGTAATGAAAACCCATTTCGCCTGTCCAAAAGTGGTTATAAGAATTGTACGTCCTTTCGGACGTCCAATTAAAAATTAAGAATTGAATCTCGCTGTTACAATGCTGATATTCTGACCAGTCTCGTGTGCAATTCTTTGGATGTAGACGACGAATACCACTTTATGCTAGTTTGTCCTGTTTACGGTGATATTAGAAATGTATTCTAAAGTATTTCCATGTAAGACCAAATGTTTTCAAATTCATTTCATCTATTGGTTCAAATGACGAATGGATTATTAGAAAAGCTAGTAAATTCATTCATGAGTCATTCGTCTTACGCAATTCTTTGCTATTAAATAATTACCGCTTTTGTTTACTTCTAGACTACAAATTAACCTTTTTAACCGTTCTCGGTCGATCTCATTTGAAAGTTAGCGCAGATGACAAAATTAAGTATTAACGTTGCAATGGAAAATATTTAGGGGAAAGCATAAAAAGCATGTTGCCAACATTTTATTCTACTGCCTTCATATTTTTCCTAAGTACATGTATATAACCAGGGATTTCAAAACCAGGTCTATTGGTCGGGAAATTGTCTAACGATGTTGCTTACCTGTCACACGTTATTCTTTGGTCAATGTATTATTTGTAAAATGACAAGAAACTTTGTATAAGTTTGTGTCAATGAAATATATGCCAATGTTTATTTAATAAAATACGAGGGTTGTCCCAGAAAAAGTGAGACTTTTGAAATATTTCCTAAATGTGACGTCCGATTGAGTTCAAATTTACACAGTATGTAATTTTAATATTTTAACACTGTTTGATATACAACCAATACGGAAACAAAACTATTTCTACAAAATATTGAATGAAAAGGAGTGCGTGGTAAGGGTACCCGGAGCACGTCACATTTTAATATGACAAACGTTCGCAAATTCGTTAGATGATCTGGTTTTCGCAATTATAATGACATCAAAGTTACACCTTCGTGTAGTACATGGTGCTATGATAATTTGCTGACATTTTCATGTAGATGGCGTCATTAATGTTGATGCTTTGTAAAAATGTGTGACTACACCCTCGTTTAAATTTGCAACTTCGGCGAAATCCGCGGCGCAAAATTATTGCGTTGGGCGAGGAATGGCACCTTCATAAACGAAAATAAGAGGTGATATATGCAGAAAAGTGGTATAGATTAACTTCTACACTTATGTTCAAGCGACACAAACATTATTTTGGTGGGCTGCTACTTACAACGATTGAAATAAGAGCATGAACTAGAAAGAGTAAATCTACAGGTACGAGTCTAAATTAAAACAATCTCGACGTCGGCCGACGTCAAACAGTATGTGGGCTTTCTGAATAACCGGGAATCGGTATATAAGGCTGCTTAGCATTCAATTATCGAAAATCTACAGAAAAATAACATGTGCTTATCCAGGTTGGGGACCCGTGGGCGTCATCTCTCCTGAAATCTTGCCTAAAAGATGGTTACAAAATGGTTTTGTTTCATTAGTTAATGCGCATACCTTAGTCGGACACCCCTTCCCTGTGAAACTGCCATTTCGGAGCACCTTGCCCCTTTTCGAAAACGTATGGGATCGCCCTTGAATAAGTGTGTGTAAGCTGTGACTTGACTTTTGAATGATAATGATATTAAAACGCCTGATTTGGCTTAAAGTCCTGATATTTCTTATTTTCTGGCTTTGAATTCGAATTTACATTGGACTATATTTAAAACTGCGGATGGAATTAGAGTTTCGTTTAGAAATGTTGAAACAAGATTAGAAAATAAAACAGTGTTATTTCAAGAACTTACAAAAAAGTAGATTGACGGTGGCAGAAAGTATACTGAACGCAAAGGACGGTTCTTTGAAAAGAGTGACGTTATAAACATGACGTTATACATGACGTTACGTTACCGTGCGCCGCCATACCTTCACTTACAACATAATTTTCCGCATGTTTTTGTTGATTTTCGAGATATGCACTCAGAAATTCACACACAAGTCACAAATATCTAAATATATAAAACGAAGATAAATTTATATCAATGTATGATGACTACTGTATTAATTACAAACATTGTCCCACTTTTTCTGGGACAACCCTCGTATAATCCATTTTTATTCACCTCACAGGGTGGGGCTAAGCGAAGAGGTTATTCGACGAGTTTACTTCTCGATATCTTGGTTGATATAAGAGAAAAACGTGCGGCACGAGCATGAACACATTTCGAAATTGAAAGAACGTTCTATTGTAAAATGAGTTGTTATAAAACCTCGTAACTACAGCCTGATTGACACTGTAGTTATAATGTTTTGCAATAATACCGACGATGTACCGCTAAGCGAGAAGGCTGTTTCTCCTCAAGCTTAAATGTAATGAACCGTTTACTAGGCTCCGCCCTGTCTCCCGAAAAAAATCAGAATATATATGCTTATGTTTATTTTATTTCAGTCTTGAATAACTTCAATTGGCGAATTTCGGGGTAAAAAAAGACTACCCATTTCTTGTTCAAAGTCGTTCGATGTTTAGCAGTTTTACTGTTGTTGCAGGTCGTGAGAGCAGCATCTTTCAGCTGCTTGTGTTCCGATTTAAATCAAGTAACCCACATACAAACAAGAGCTTCGCAGAGCGGCGCATATACGCCCGAGAGGGGCTTGTCAGTAAAATTGGCCATTTTTTTCATTTCAAGGGCAGACAATTCAAGAACGAAAAGAGTTATCTGAATTACGTAATGGGTTTGCACAACTAGATACCATAGAGAATCATTCTCGCTTACTCTTTCCAAAACGACAAAATGTCATGTTGGGTCAAATTGAAAAAAGTCTGCAGATGACAAAACGGATGTGAATACTTTTAGTGTTTTATGTCAGAGAAAATATCGAGACAAAAGAAGAATGATCATCAATATCCAAAGAAGTTAATCACACTCATTTTGTCTGCTGTGCAGTTTTTTTTTTTTTTTTTTTCAATTTGGTCGATCATCATTTCTTCTTTTGCCTCAATGTTTTCACCAGAATTTTCTTTTGGGAACGTCAAAACCGGTCTTGTTTGGGAAAGGATTAATCTAGAAAAATAAAAACAAGAATTTGTCGCTGTATGTGATTTGATACCCCCACAGGATTTCACTACAACAAAGGGCAATAACTCACAAAATAAGTAAGGTATAGTTGTTCTCCTTGTATGTTGCACTTCTCCTTGGTGAGATATATCTACCCGCGAAGCTTCATGATCATAGCTACTTTAATTTCAGACGTTTCGATGCTTTTTCTGGTTGAGCTGCTGAGGAATCTCAAGAAAAAACGTTTGTCATTTCTGGTCTGTCTCCGTATCTGGAATCAAGGTTGCATGTTGAATATGCGTTTTAGTTCCCGCCTGCATTATCTACGATCGACTAATATCTCGCTTGAAAATATTAACTTTTCGCTAACAATGTTACGAACAAGATGTCCGATTCATGATCGATAAACAAAATATTAGACTGGTGCCCAACAAACGTTGCTGAGGGATTTCCCATCAGAAATCTATTTTAGCACACGATCCCGCGAAAATCGTTCCTTATTCGAATGAGAGTCGGGTGTAAAGTTACGTTTCAGTATATCGTCGGTGTGAATGCAAAATCTCGTATGTCGATTCTTGCGATTTTCAAAGCACAAAATTCTGTGCCCAGTTAAAGACAATTCTTGCATGTTTTGAGATATCTTTACTGATCAGTATTAACGACAAATCATTTTTGAACAATATGTCCAAATTTCAAGTAAAACATTTCAGTTTGGGAAAAGTTATTACACTTCTTTCCCCCCCCCCCTTTAAAATTTTCCAAAAACGAAATACGAGGTTTGCATCTACAACGACGATATTTAAATTTGGCTAATGAAGAAGGCTAACATTGCATTGAATTTCAAGAACATTGTACGCTTGGCAGAACGTGCACGTTAACAATATCGCGAAAATAATAAACAAAATTTTACGAGTGACACAATGACGTATGGTTTAATAAATCCATTTCATGCACGTATAGACATACAAGTTGACATTAAAATTGTTCCGTCAAACCGTTTTCAATGTTTAAAATTTAATTTAGATTAACACTCCTATGCGCCGACAATGGGGTACCGATGGAGTTTTAGTCGGTTCAGAGGGGATATTGTCGGCGATGAAATAGGTAATGATGCATCGTCAAATGATCGACGCACAGCCGACAAAATAGCGTTTTGTATGATATGCAAGGTTTCAACCAAATTTTATGTCATGTTAAAAGCAACCGATCAATCGGTGGTATTTCTCAAACTTGAAAAGTTTCATTTTATTGGGGTTTTACGCCGTTTTTTTAACTTCTATGGTCATATCGCGGCGGCTGGAGCACATAACTGTGGGTTCCTGGTGCCTGTTTCATCAAAACATTTAAGTCGTATTTTTGATTTACCAATGTCTTAAAAATCGCTTAAAACAACAATCGCATAACCCAGGTTTTGATAAAATGGCGATACGCTTTTCTTATCCTAAACTTGTCGTAAGTCGTCGGTAAGTCAAAAATACGTCTTGAATCTTTTGATGAAACAGGCCCCTGGTATTTCTCGCACCAGTTCAACCACAATATCCAAACCGAGCCTTCAGCTGCTCTCTCATATAGATGATTCACACCCAATGGTAAGAGACAAATTACTTTTGTCAAATGTCAGAATGGATACTGGTCGAGCCGGGGTTCGAACTCGAGACCCCTGGATTGACAGACTCCGACGTAACCGACTGAGCTATCCTGACTCGGCTCAAACTTGAAAAGAAATCGCCAAATCGGTTGTTGACCACTCGCCTACGATCACCTGGCATACTGCTGACAATCTGAGGGGCTAATTTATGACGTACTAAATGGGTCAAAATTCTATATAGAGCGTGCACACATAAAATATACGGGTCGACGCATATTTTTTCAACTGCTCGCGTAAATTTTATGCGTTGACGCGTATATTTACGCGTCGACGCATAAAATTTACGCGAGCAGTTTAAAATATATGCGTCGACGCGTTTTTTTTTATGTGAGCAGGAGTAAAAAATGTGAAACCGAGGCTTGCCAATGGGAGCTGCGGTTAGAAACCTTTCCCTTTATACCATAAAATTGATGGATGAAACGAAGGATCTGATTGGTTAATAGATAAAATACGCATCGACGCGTATATTTACGCGAGCAGTTGAAAATTTACGCGTCGACGCATAAATTTTAAACTGCTCGCGTATATTTTATGCGTGCAGGCTCTAAATAGACTTTTGACCCATTTTGTACGCCATACTAATTTGTATTTACCAGAGCGCTCATGCGATGTAATGCAGGTTCTACATCGGGTCTCGTCAGATGACATGTATTCAAACTATTTCATCGTGGGTCAAAGGGGAAATGAAAAGACGCCATATCGTCGCTTTTGTGTGACCTTGTGTATAGTAATCGATACATAGTATGATATGGACGTTTGTCTGTCCTTGATTTCTTCTGAATTGCAAAAATGCGGATATGCAGACTGATCAGCACCGACATTTCTAACATGGCTGGAGATAAATTTCGCAGTGATTGTACGCTGGCTCGTTTATTGATCAGGTGACAGCTGAGTGAACGATCACAGAGATTAACTACGATTTGAATATATGACCAGTTACATGTAACACTTTCTCAAACGGCAAACATTTAGGATGGTCCATTTTCAAAACTGCTTCTGACAAGTTTGATGTTGAAAATATGAGATAAGTGTATGATATAGCACGGAAAACTTTGAGACAAAGGGAAAAAATTCTGACTATCAGCATTTCCTTCTTTTATCTCAATGTTTTACCAAGCCCCTTCTATTGGGGACGTCAAAACATGGTTTTTATGCTCCCCGAATGGAGAGCATATAGTCGCCGCTTTGTCTGTCCGTCCGTCCGTCCGTCATTCCGTCCGTCCGTCCGTCCGTCCGAAGCGATTTCTCCATAACCCTTGGGCCAAATCAAATGAAACTTACCATGCAAACTCCCTATGACAAAATGCCGATGTACTTTTCCCAGTTTTTGGATTTGAGGCCTCGTCATGGGAAAAGGGGACTTAAAGTTAAATACAGTTTTTCTCTAATTTCTCCTAGTCTAATGGTCAGAATTTGATGAAATTTCATATTTGAGTAGCAAATCAGATGCCCTTGACAATAAACTATTTAAAATTTGCGTATACAAAATATGTCATGGAAAAAGGGGGCTTAACGTTTGTTAGCTTAATCTTAGCTCTGCATGGCATATATTTATTGTGACAATGCCTTATTCGGGGAGCATTGTCCGTCTCTGACGGCTTTTGTGTTTGATGAAAGCTGACGAGTCAAATTAACAGACGAGGGTAGACGCTTGTCTTTCTAACGTGTTAATTTTTAATCAAAAATGTTTAGTTTGACTTGATTTATTATTTTCATTTTGAAAATACTACGTGTTCTTGACCACCTAAATGATAACGACCATTTTCTCATTATATTGCTCTTATGGACTTATCGTATAGTACCTATTGGTACCTATTAGCGTGACACATATTGTACAATGGTATGCATTTTACATGTACGTGAATAAAGAGGGAGCTATTATAGAAAAAAAACACTTGCACAAAAAACAAAACAAATCAAAACAAAAATACAAAAAAAAAACAACACAATCACATGGTGCAAAGAATTCATTTGATTTACCGATTTATACATTTTGTAGTTTCGCTCCAGGCTACCACTCACGGCTTCATTATGTATGATGAAACCCCTATAGACTGAAGTAGACCGAGAATACTTTAACACTCGTGTTAGTCGATTCAGTGACTGACATACATTTTGAACCTTTTCTATTGCAGTGACTCGCACTATTTGTTCATCACACCCTATTACCGGCTATCACTACAGCAGTTGCTAACCTTGGGCAGTATCATCTATAAATAGCGGGTGTTCTGGGTAGGTCATACTTTTTCCATCTTTGCTTTTGTGTTAAAGCCTTTCTCAGCTATATTTGTAGTGCACTTGGCTGGCCATACATTTGAGCACCTACATGATAAATATTAGCCTAAAGAATCCCTAAACAACAAAATTATTCAGCGACAAAGTCGTAACTTCACAATTTTTTACGTAAAATCCAACTTTCAGTGCATATAATGAGAAAATGATAAGACGATCATTAGAATTAATATAAATATTAAAATAGTCAATCAATTTTTTTACACTGTGTAAATTTAGAGAACTGTCTGAATTGAATTAACTTCAGACTGACCGATTAAAACTAAACACTGATGCCGATTTGGCTATCACGAACAGCATATTGAAAATTTGAATGGCAAACCTGGACATAAGTTTATGGCAACACAGAACAATATGTCTTGTTGGAAAAGCGGCATCTCTTTCAACAAGAAGTTGCCTGAAAGGAGCATAAATAATGAATTAACACCATTTCTTGGTAGACTAGCCAATTTCTGAATTATAGAAATAGAAATCATCTACATGTAGATATGGTTGAAGCTGAGTAACACAAAATTGAAGGACGTATGCAACCATTAGTTGTAGATGATAGTTTGTCGGTTAAGGTATACAAACCATTATTAAAAACACCACTTTTTAGCCGTACGAAATGCATCAAATTACACACATTTGTACATACACTTCTTATAAGTTGATTCAACGTGCCAGATTTCAAGATTATGCTTCAAAAGGAAAATAATTTACAAATATTACTTTACTCTATATTCATATGCAGCGGAGGTAATTTTGAACATTTCTGTCAAATATTTCCGTAAGTATGCATTGATTCAAAATAGTTATGTTTAGAATGGAAATGTAACACAGTTTAGGAATTACTGGCACTTATCAAATTCACATCTGGCTCTTTGGTGCTAATGATGGGTTGCAAACCTTAAAAAAAACTACACATACTTTACAGTGAAAATTATGGATTTTACATCATGTCGTCGCTGTTTCAGGCACACAATATGACTGTAATATTTTTAATGGGGTTAAATTTCATTTAGTCAGACTTAACTTAAATAGATGGAACCCACGCAAA
Organism: Fragum sueziense; assembly: GCA_963680895.1. Lineage (NCBI taxonomy): Eukaryota > Metazoa > Mollusca > Bivalvia > Cardiida > Cardiidae > Fragum > Fragum sueziense. The sequence goes on along the minus strand of OY804606.1, from coordinate 7,445,564 downwards.
TATATGTATATGAATCCTGCTATTTCAAAGTCGGTCAATGAATCTTCAAAAATTTCGATCGAATGTTTTGCGCGGTGCAAATTTGTATTTTTCATTGCGAAACGATTTGGTTTATTGGGGTTTTACACCGTTTCCAACTGCCATGGTTATATCGCGCACCTTGAGCGCCTAACCATGGATTCCTGTTGTTTCTCATACAAGTACTAACACAATAGACTAACCGAGCCTCCAGCTTCTCGCCCACATAGGTTAACAATATCAAACAATTTGTGGGTAACATTAGTTAGAAAAGATATTTGCCACGGCCGGGCATCGAACCCGGGTTCTCTCCAATGAGAGACAGATGCGCTATCAATGTTCAGCGTTTTGGCCTCATTGCGAAACGAAGAAGAGATATCGGTGATAACGGATTATCAAGCAAGAATCTGTTGATATCGATAAAACAGCATGGTTGTCTACATAAAGCACATGATTGCAACTAGCCTAGGTAAGTGAATACAGAAACTAGTGAAGGATCAAAGATCAGTCAGCTAGGCAAGGATCTCTATGGATAAGGCGAGAAATCTTCCTAAACGTCTCAAATGGAAAAGTCAATTTTCAAAACATGACAATTGATAAATATCTCGAGCTGTATTGTTAGATCTATACCTAAATCATATGAAAATTGATTTTGTACAATCAAAACGATCCGACATGTACAGATAACTCCGTAAAAAGAGGCATTTTTTTCTTTTTTTGGAAATGGTTAAAAATGTTTATTTCTTTATTCTGTGTTATGTTTCACATTGCATGGTGAAGTAAAGCCGAGTGGTCATTGGACAAATAGACCTCTCAATAAAAGTACCCAGCCTCCAGCTGCGCTCTCACATAGATGATTCACACCCATTGGTGAGAGACAAATGACTTTTTTCAAATGTAAGAATGGATACTGGTCGGCCTGGGGTTCGAACTCGCGACCCCTGGATTGACAGACTCCGACGTTAACCGGACTCGGCTTAAACAGATACATGTTGCAGCAAATACTCTGTATAAAGCAAACCGCACGGAATCTCGGACAAACAAAAGTGATTTGTCCGTATGATTCTAAAACCACACAACTGCAGCTTGAATGAAGCCGTGGTTACGAGATTTTTAACAGCTAAAACCGCTTGGACCATTCTATTTATAGCGTAAGAATTAATCCTATTAACCATAAGATTCCATTTCCTATATTATCAATAGCAATGAACTCTGTGCTAAAAGTACACTAGCTTTACCGTTATATGTATTGTCAAACCGTCAGTGTAGGCCTAGTAATAAAGTCTCGCAACTATGGCCACATAAGAGATTTTATAACAACACATACGATGCACTATTGTTTCACCAAAATTGCACCACGGTTAACTGGATAAAAACATTCTCCGTTTATCTGATTTTAATATCAAATAAATAACAACGGCATCGCTGTATTGTCCACCCAAATTAACCCGTGACAACTTAATTTTCGTGAGCAAAGTCCGTTAGTTGAGTGTCTTAACCTTAACAAGTGGGGTCATTACATATGCAGATGTCTCGGGTTAATCTTACTGGACAATATAAATGACCATTCTGATATTTGGCTAGTATAATTATCCGGTCAAAGTCAGTAATTATCCTCCAAATAGTGTTCATAATTAAAACTCTTATTAAATTCCCCTGCAAATAATCGAGTTCACAAGCAATAATTAGATAAAGCGGAAACTCACAATTTTAAAACTTAAATTTATATTGCTATAATAGACGAATAACGCAATGGTATTTTTGAGCATAGGATCTAATGTTGAAGGTATTTTTTAAAGTTAGTCTGTGCCCGATTTTATAAACGCCGGCTAGAGTTAACCAAATGGCCAAGTATCTGTTTCGGTTATTTTTCGATTATTCACATCGGAAAATTTGAACAAATCAGTGAAATATTTTGTTTGTGCTAAACAGCGTTGATACAATCGGGCCTATGATTTAATTTCATGAGATGTAACGCCGTTTTAAACCGCTATGGCCATATTGCAGTAGCTGGAGCACCTAACCGTGGATTCCTGGAAAGTTCTTGCTTCATATATAGCTTATTCCTATCTTTTATCAAACAAAAGTACCAGGCATTTATGTATTGTTATAATTATCATCAGCAAATTTTAAATATTTCACACCATGATCACTTGGATAACGAAAAAGAATTGTACATAGACGAGCAAAATGGTATCATTTATGCTGTCTGTGATTGCCTATTTCAAGTACGAATCTCCTGTCGGTGATCCCCCTACGTGCTGTTCGTGATTGCATAAATTTGTAGCTCACCAAACTTTGTTTGACTATAGCGACATAACGGAATAGTTGATTGTCTTCACAAGCAATTAGTTGGTAGATAATATACTAGATATCCATTTTGTAATAAAATTTCTAACATTTGCTTCAGTGTTTTTTCTGCTATTTGCATGGAAAGATGAATTTTATATGCAAATATGTGAAGTTTCGACTTTGTAAGTGAATTATTTTATTGTTTGAGGACTCTCTGTGGTAATATTTGACATGTAGGTGCTCAAATGTATGGCAAGCCAAGGGCACTACAAATTATAGCTGAGAAACGCTTTTACACAAAACAAATATGGAAAAAGTATGACGTACCCAGTTCACCCGCTATTTAAAGATGATACTGCCCAAGGTTAGCAACTGCTGTAGTGATAGCCGGTAATAGGGTGTGTTCATTGTAAGGGATAAAATGGCAACTGAAGAAGGTATGTTTGTTTACTTATTTTAAACAAATCAGTCTGAAAGCATCGATTCCTTCAAAATGGCAATAACTTCAGCTTTAAAATTAGATGCTCTCAAATAGGACTACTAATGATTTATATCTCAATTAAGGTAGAAAACCCGCAATGTGGCCATTTTGAGATTCATAAAACATCGGGTTTTTTCGAGCGGCGTCGTTACGTATCCGATCGTCCGACGTCGCGCGAATCTCATTATGGGTAGAACAACTTAATCTCAGGTTTTATCAGACTGTGCATAATACACAGGCTGATATGGATCCATGATGTCATATAAGGGATCTTTTTTTTGAAATATCGGCCGTTTTATTTTCATTTCAGCATGAATTATTTCAGTCTGTATCTTTTGCGGAATCAGTTACGCACTGTCGGTTTAATTAGAATATTCATATCGAATCATGCATGTATGACTGGGTGGGTGATATACACGTCCTTGTCCGGAGTATTACTATGTCACATTATGTCCGATTAACCCATTCCCACATAGTGACGCCTTTTGACACCCTTTAAGAAAAGTGCTTGGGAAAACATCGTGGCAAATGAAGAAATTGCTTGTGACAAGCAATTTCTTCATTTCCCACAATGTTTTCCATCCAAAAAGACATAAAATTTAAAAATTCCATTAACCCTTTCCCAAACGGCAAAATTTTAGGGTGATCCACTTCAAAAACTGTAAAAAATGACAAAATGAAAGTTATCAAAGATAGAATTTATGTATAATATGGCATAGAAAATATTGAGACAAAAGGAGAAACTACTGGTTATCAGCAGTTTCTTCTTTTGTTTCAATGTTTTCCCAAGCCTTTTCTATTAGGGACGTCAAAACCAGGTCTTGTTTTGGAAAGGGTTAACTCCAAATTGTCGTCTGCATGTTCTTTCAATTTGGACCACCCTAAAATTTTGTCGTTTGGTAATGGGTTAAGCCGAAGCTTGGCAGTTATATTCTTCGTATGTTTGCGTGTGTAGTGCGCACGACCAGTAACTCTACCTAGTTTATTTTCGAGTTAATTGCCCAGTGTTGTTTATCAAAAACATAAAAAGGCAAATTGTGACAGTTTGAGACATTGTTTACAATATAAATATTGAGGGAAAAAACGAAAGAATAATGCTAATCGTCAACATAATCTAGCGTAATGCAGAAAATATTCCACTTATCTTTTAATGTGTAGATCTACTAATCTGTAAACCTCTGACAAATGAACGCTTCTCTAACCATTCCCCAAACTACAAGATTTTACAGCCTGTAAGATGCTGCAGGCGACAAACCAAATGTATATATCAGAAGAAATATGAGTCGGTCATTTCTGGTATCGTTTTTAACATAGAAAGCACTGTACCTACATGTACAGTCAATACTCGTTATCTCGACGTCTGATAAACCGAAATTCCGCTTAAGCCGAAGTGAAAGTCATGTCCCATCCTCAACATATGAATTTCAAAATGTTTAATCAAAATAATTCCGAAACAAATACAGCCATTGAAATTTAGTAGGAAAAGCATAGAAATTGCCCGTTTCGAGCAATTTCTTTCCTTTTCCTACTATATTTCAATCGTGGACACATATGAGGCCCATCAAAAATAGTAAAAAAAACAAAAAACGTTTTAATCGAAAAAAATCAAAATCGGATGAGTCGAACTCCGGATATGTCGAGATATTTTGACTGCCCCTCTGACTTCGACACAACGAGTGTCGACTGTATATTTGACTGCAAATTGCGAAACACCCTATCTGTTATCCCTCTTGAAACCCCCAATACTTTTTAGGCTAATCAGACAGCGCTTGACGACAAACTCGATTTTCCCAATTCTTTTATCGCGCATTTGATAAGCCCGATTTTAACATGCCACAAACCCATTAATATACCTAGTTATCTTTAATAAGCGTCTTAATGAGTTAACCATTATAACAAAAAAAAACGAGTTTAGGCGGGTCCAATATAAACATATTACAGACAGTAACATTCTTGTTCATAATAAGTTTGAATTAAAATTCTCATATAAGTTTTACAAGATAAAAACTGAAAAACATTGAAACAAAAGAAGAAAATGCTTATAATCAGCATTTTCTTTGCACTTTCACACGAAAAGCCAATTGTTACTAATATTCATTTTGTGCCCTGCAGCAGACTACAAATCGAGCCACCCTAAGGGTTTGCGGACTGGTAATTGGCAAGATCGAAAGCTACATATTCAATCTGCTTTTTTTCTCAGACAACCCCCCCCCAAAAAAAAAAACAGAATAATTGTCTGTACATGTAACAACATAACTTGCAAAGCAACAGATAAGAGGGGGTAAAGTCATCCTAAATATGTGATTCGAAATCCAACCCCTATGGTGCGGTACTTGCAAATTTCTCGATGAGACGATTCCAAGGAGCATCCCATTATAGGGTTTCATGATTATTGAAAGATGGTTTTCCGTTTTAAAGCCATAACCCCACTCCCCCTTCCCCTCTTATCTGTAGCTCTGAATTAATTCATAAATGCTTTTTACGTAACTGTTTTCAAAAGCACTCACAGCTTTTCTATGTAAAATACTACGATACAAGCCGGGACCTGAAAAACGTCCCTTATAGCATTTGAGACAGTCATGTTTCAAGATCAGACTGTGCATAGGTGCAGTCTGGCCAGGATCCATGTTACGCTCATATCATTGATACAGACCATGACGAAGCTATTGAAGAACAACATAGTTCCTTATCCGAGTTTCCCTGATGAAAATTTGCTCTTTGATATTTGTATGTCGCTTTTTTACGACAAATGGCGGCATCCAAATGTCAAAGAGCGAATTTTCATCAGAGAATACTTGGATTACATGGTTCCTGATCAGACTGTGTGTATACACAGGCTGACGGATTGGACTAAAAGTTTAAATGGACCTTTTTCCAGATCCTGGCTAAAATATAGTAATGTCCAATATGTTTTATAAACTGAACATTGGCTTCCCGGGACAAAATTGACATTATTCTATTGAAATCCCTTGGTATAATATTATATTTGTGAAGCGTTTTCGTATGAACCACTTGAGTTACATTTATTTTACAATGATTGTAAGCGTCCCATTAAAGTTGATCATATTTTACAGTCGAGTAAATGCAATTAAAACCATTTTATTAGCAGATATGTATAAATTTGATACACTGTATATACTAACCGTCATAAAAAAGTAGCCACTTTTCAAATAACCATAATTTCCATAATTCTTAATGTCTTTTTGTTTTTGCACATTCATACGCATTCCTAATAATTTCTTTTCACAAGTCAATGGTTAAATGCTTTCAACATGCCCGGAAACATGTTTAGTTTGTTATATGGGTTCAAAACAGTATTTTAGGATACAAAGTTTAATTTTGTTTACTTACAGCTGTCACTTTCTGCATAAGTTGACGCTGCTAAAACACAAACAAAAGTCCCATTTTAATTTTACAGTTCATCATTCCGTTGAAATGATAGAGGTCTATGAAAAGTTAGCACTACCAGTACAGCAAGTCGCAATATTAAATATTGATAAAAACCGGAAGTTGTTGGTGGGTAAAGAGAAAGGAAACATTTTCTTAATTTGGAAATTGCTAGAGACCAAACAGAAGCAAAAATTCAAAGAATAGAGCATTTGAGAGGAAATTGGAGGTTGGTTGTGATAAAACCGGGAACCGCCATTTTGCAAGGGTCTTTGGTGTAATGAAAATCACATATTAGTCAAAGATCATTTCAAATAAAAACAGTATCATAAACACATATCCTTACTCATTTTTGGACCGTTTCCGGTCCTATATTTGACCGTGAATTTCAGTAGTATGTTCCGTATCAGTTACGAATTTCCTGGAACTACCACCAAGCTACCATAGATAATGGGACAATTCGACTGTTTTCGATACTTTCACGAAAGCCTTTTTACTTGCCATGTTTCAATGTTTTGTGTTTATTTCGGTACGTTCATGAATATTCCTAACATCGTCGACCATTTGCATTAGACAAGTGGCTACTTTCTTATGACGGGGAGTATACTTTACGGACGAATGTGTTTTAGGAAAATCTTAAGAAAAAGACTAATGACATTTGAGGGAATTATCTTTCCAGATAAATCTGTGCTTTTTAAGTCATCACTTAGATATGCTACATGTTATGAAAAAAGTATAAAAGAAGAAGAAGATACAGATCCTACTGCGTCTATGTACAGCCTGATCTGGATCAATGTTGATCTCAATGAGTATACGGACCCCTTCTGTAATCTTTCATCACCGACATAATAATTGTGGAGAAAAAATAAATATTGTATTTAAAGCTGGCTTTTTGGGTTAACTTTCAAAGTTAGGTTTCATATCTCCGAACCAGGAAACTATATGTTGAAGGGATGAAAGTCATGTTTGCAAATTCTTCAATAAAATAGCGAAATGATATATAGGTATGTCTGCAGATTCATTATAAATTCTCTATATAGGTTGGCGTCGATCTCTTTGATAAAAAAAATCTTCAAAATACACGGTTCTTTCAGAAATGGAACATTAATCAATTCGTTGATTATCAATATATTATGTTTCAAAAATTAGTACTAGACTCTACCCATATGTATGTCACAAGTATGAGTAACGAAAACTTCAAGAAAAACATAGAACTTTTAAAGTGACATTTCAGATTTTTTTAAAATAAATTTTACTTTTATTTTTATCTGAAAGAACATATTTCCTTATAAAAAATCCTAAAATTTCAAGCCAAAATATTGCGCCGTTTACGAGAAATATATATTTTTGTGTTAAAATTTAACAAGTTGTTGTGGACAACAGTTCGGATTTGTATGAAATTTGTCGATTCTGTCCCAACTTTAAATGCATGTACCTCGCTTATTAGCAACAACTTCAAAAAACTAATAGCATTGATACTCGTTAGAATAACCAATCTTAGCACCAAGAGATACTTTTAAAAAATGAATTGAGAATGAAATGTCCCTTTAAGTGAAAGTTTATCTAAAATGTGTAAACAAAATATTTGCTGGAAATATTATGCTTTGCCCGGATTCAGACAAAAAAAGAATGGTTGGCCCATGTATGTCTTCACTGTCATGATGATCACTTATTTCAAAGCTCTATGTCTTTCACAGAGATCTCCCCTAAATCATAAGTAGACCTCTGCCAGCACGAACATTAGTGTCAATAGTTTAGCCAGTAAGAACTAATTTATTTTCAATTTTGAATATATTTAAAAACTAATGGACACGGATTTATTGATGTTGAAGATCGTTAGGTTGGGTATGAACTTAAGATTAAAAAACATTTCAAGAACAACTATTATGAAAACACTATTAAACGAGACACTCAATCGTCACAATTCGGCTGACTATGTGAGCCCGACAACACCCGAGTGTGCCAAATAATTCTCCATCTTTACACGGTCATGTGATTTTACCATCGTCACGTGATGACGGTGGAAGTGATCAGCGCTTTGCATAATCGCTATTTTGAGTTTGTTCAACGTCTCCTTTTATAAACATTTTCAAGTTTCTTCTTTAAATCAAAAGTTTTATCTATCCAATGGATTATTTTTACTTTAATATTCTTTAAGAAATGAGCTCAATAATACTGTTCTCGTTTAGCAATTGTTTTCTTTTAATTAATGTCATGAAGGTATGAAATACGATTTCAGGAGATGCTACATTCCTATCAACCCTCGATGAAAAGAGTAAGGCTAAAGCTAAATCTGAGCTAGGCGAGCTGAACGATAAAGACCGAGCTCTCGCCGTACAGACATTACGAAGATGGGTTCTGGAGCAGAAAGATTGGATGCCATCTAGAACAGGTATATTTTTATACAGTTAGTCTTATAGTTATATTTATAGCTGAACTAGGTTAGCCGAACGATAAAGACCGAGCTCTCGCTGTACAGACATTAAGAAGATGGGTTTTGGAGCAGAAAAATTGGATGCCATCTAGAACAGGTATATTTAGATACAGTTAGTCTTTAAGTTATATTTATAGATGAACTAGGCGAGCTGAACGATAAAGACCGAGCTCTCGCTGTACAGACATTAGGAAGATGGGTTATGGAGCAGAAAAATTGGATGCCTTCTAGAACAGGTACATGTACATGTTTTATATTGACCAAAAATAGACAGAGTGTAAATCATAGTATATAAGAACACGCTACTTAAAAAAACAGAAGCACGTTAAACTACGCTAGTAAAAAATGGAGCCAAAGTCAAGAGGCAGAAATCGCTGATATATATACCGATGTATTTTTTCATTGTTTTGGGGATAACTTCCCGACAACAACGCTCCTTCATTGCTGATCTCAAAACAATATTTTCAAATATTATGTACTTATATTTTACTTATATGAGACAGAAACTACACATATGAAGACAGGGATAGAAGCTAGGAAACGTAGTATTTGATATATATCGACAAACGTAAATGGTGAATTGAAATGCACAGAAAATATCATATCATATATATATAAATGACCAGTGTAGAGTACTGTCAATGAATTCACATTATGAGCTGGGATCTGTAGAACTGGCCTCGTATTAAACATGCAGTCTATCCAGTTTCTGTTCGAATCTACTATTACTAATGAAGTAACATTTGGACTTCACTAATTGTGTTTGGATGTCGTGTGCTTACATGCTTACATTGATTATTGTTGTTCTCGATAAGTACATAATTATTTTCACATCACGTCTTTCTATTATATTATATAATTATAGCTGTTTTCTTATATGTATACATTTTTGCAAACTTTAACCCTTTCCCAAACGGCAAAATTTTAGGGTGATCCACTTTAAAACCTGCCACAAATGACATAATGGTTGTTATCAAAGATAGGATTTGTGTAAAATATAGCTCAGAAGATATTGAGACAAAAGGAGAAACTGCTGGTTATCAGCAGTTTCTTCTTTTGTCTCAATGTTTTCTCAGGCCATTTCTATTCGGGACGTCAAAACCAGGTCTTGTTTGGGAAAGGGTTAATATTTTTTCTCTCCCTCCAGATTTTGAGTTTCTACTACGATTTCTTCGTGTCCGTAAGTTCAGTCAGCTAGAAGCACGACGGACAATAGAGAACTACTGGACAAGTAAAACCAAAATACCAAGTATTTATAGAGACCTAGATCCAGGAGATGAAGTTATTCAGGATGTTTTAAGAGCGGGGTAAGTATGTTTGAAATGAATAATCGCCGTCAAAATCAAATCAAACGGGAGAGTATAATGGGAGTTTCCGATATGTTTAACTATTTTTGCAATTAACTCTTACACGGTGGCGTAGAAATGATAACACTTATATTCTGCAATATGTGAAGATGTTGTAAGGATATATCGTGACATCGATTTTGAAGCAAAGTGAATACAAATAACCACACTCATTAAAACGGGGCAACTAATTCATAGTCTCAAACAGAAATGACCGTAGTTTTCCAAAGTTTGCTACTGTAGAAATGATTGCGGAGAGTGATCAGGGCATTGCACATTAATCTAAATGCAATTTCCTAAAATTCTAAGTAACGACCAAGAAAACTCGAACTGTGTTAGTGTCTTCAGAACAAGTACAGTCCATAATTCAAATTATAAATCTCTTTTTGAATAATACCAGAAAGGTCTAAAATATCAATATAATCGAAACACTGTTCGGTCTTAGAGGGGATTTCGTTCTGACTTAGTTTCGTATCTTTGACAGTACATTTAACCATTTCAAGATATTTTGTATGTAGTAATTCGATTAGAAACACCAAGTTATGCTATAGGGTTAATTCACGTTTTTGAGGTCGTTAACATTCTCAGAGGCCCAAAAAAATACGTTATCGCCTGAGACCGAAGGTCGAGGGCGATAACCCATTTTGTGGGCCTCTGAGAATGTTAACGACCGAAAAAACGTGAATTGACGCTATTATTGCATAAAATATGAAGAATTTGCAAAGAAATGTAATAAAATAAGACGAATAACTGAAAAACTTTGTGAAAATTTAGCCACATTTTCACCGACAGACACCAGAGTTTTCCGGCATTCGACTCGACATATATCGAGTAAGTCCGATATCCACTAGACGGGCCGTTAGATTGTCATCGTGTAGCTATGTAGTCAAGTTTCATCGCATTTTTACTGACATAATCTTCATTTGGGTTGGCGAAATCGTAACAATATTCGACTAAGTTTTCTTTTGGAAACATACTCTGGATATTCTAACGTTCATTTCAGTGCGGGTACAGTAATAAAACAAAAGGTCGGAACTTCCGAGGTAGATCTCTGGTTCGTTTCAGACATTCGTTCATTTCGATATAAAACAAAGTTGTAAAGGAAAAATTGCAGTAACTAAAAGAAGAACAAGAAACACATAGGCTTACCATCACATTTGACCTAGACCACAACCACTCAATTGTAATTTATATTCTTCCGTGTCCACGAAATCCATTTTTAGTTCAAAATCTGTCAGCTGCCCGTTTGTTTACGTTTTGATTCCAAGAATTAAACCTAGGCTACGTCACTACATTTGTATATTACGTCATCAGATATGGTTACACTGGGAGACCTAGTATTTATTGGGGTATAAACTGGAAATGGGGTCTTATAAGAATTTACATCGCGGAAAAGGGAAATGACAAAATTTCGGCTTTATTTTCAATTTTCTGAAGCACTCATAACAAATCCCCGATCGAGGATATGTGAATGCAAAACTGGTCCGACAATGCACGTGAATTTACTGAATAACGACCGTTTTTGACAATATCAGACTGATTTTTGCTTGTTATCCAATGCCAATAACAGACTGAAAACACACATTTTAGGCAATAAAAAAAGTTAATTATCTATAATTTGAAACATTGTTATCATGATAATTATGATGCTTTCCAAATAGTTCCATGTTTACAGATGTAATCGGAAATGATAACTTGAAAATGTAAAAGTAATCACCTTACTTAACCCTTTCCCAAACGACAAGATTTAAGGGTGATCCACTTCAAAAACTGTCACAAAAGACAAAATGGATGTTATTAAAGATATGATTTGTGTAAAATATGGCACAGAAAATATTGAGACAAAAGGAGAAACTGCTGGTTATCAGCAGTTTCTTCTTTTGTTTCAATGTTTTCCCAAGCCTTTTCTTAGGGACGTCAAAACCAGGTCTTGTTTGGGAAAGGGTTAATTGGTCCGCCACACAAAACAGTTTATATCGATGACACTGACAAAGGTCATTTCTCTTTTCCATATTCCTACAGCATGTAGCCTATTATTTTAAACAGCAATCTAACAGCAAAGATTAATCCATTACCAGACAGTAAAATTTAAGACTAGCCCAAATTCAAAGATCTTGCAGACGACGAATTAAAGTAGATTGAATTAACAAGCAATGTCTTTATTTTCCACAATGTTTTCCTTGACCAGTATTATGTAGGAAGAGAAAATGAATGAGTGTGTGGTAATGGGTTATTAAAGTCTGGTAAAGGTTTTCTAGCCGTGATAATGTTTGCCTCTGCAATTACTACGTGGAGCTTCTGTATAATCATTTGAGCCGATCTGGAAAAACGTCCCTTATAGCATTTTTCAAAATTAATTTTCAAGATCGGCCTATTGTCGAATGGAGTCCAATGTGCATCCATATAGCTCTCTTTAAGTTACCACAGGTCCCGAAGAAGCTATAAGAGAACAACTTGGATCCTGATCAGACTGTGAGTATTCATAGGCTGAACTGGATCTATGTTGGGCTCAAAAGCCTTAAAGGATGTTTTCCAGATCCTGGCTCATTTTCTCTTATTCTCAGGTTTACGTACAGTCATAAGAAGCTGGATTCAGAAGGTCGACGTTATATCTTTGGAAATCCAGGTACATTATGTAATTCAAAGTGCCATGCATACAATACTACCGTAACGGTGGATATTATGCATCATGGGATGGATAACGAATACGGATAAGATTTTTTGCAATAACTTCCTTATTTGTGCGTCATTTTTCAAAAGGTTTGTTGCATGTACACTGCCTTTACGAGCTCTTTCATCGGATGTAGGACATATAAGATAACTCGTGGTACTTTTTTCCAAAATATTGTCCCAACCGACCAGAAAGTGAAATTGTAACGAATACGACCAAATTAACCACGCTTCAGACCTGTAAGAATTTGTGCAATAACTTTCTCATTTCTGCGTCAATTTTCATGCAGTTTGATACATGTACTCCGCCATACTTGGCCCGTTTCTCAGATGTATCACTTATCTGGAAACTCCTTGTACTTTTCTCAAAAATCGATCCCAACCGACTAGAAAAAAGACCTGAATTTTTGTCGTTTTTCTGATTGGTTGGGATCATTTTTTGGACAAAGTGCAAAGATTCTACAAACAAGTCATATATCTGAGGAATGAGCTCAGTAATGCGGGGTACATGCAACAAACCGCTTGAAAATTGACGCAGAAATAAGAAAATTATTGCACAATTTCTTACCTGAAGCGAGGCAAATTTATCCGTATTCGTTATCCATCCCATCATGCACAATCTCCACCGTGAATACCGTACAGGTAAAAGGGCACCATGCTAGGGTGGGGTTTTTTGCAATGTCTAGGGCCACTATGAAAAGCATTTTAGGGCTGATATAATTTTTTCATTGTCTTTCCAGTTTTCCATAAATATCACTCTTAATATAAATGGCGGATCAGTCAATTATATACATATTTGACTTAGAAGGACTAAATGAACTTCATTGGAAACTCCCTTGGACAGAAGAAATCTAGCTATAGGGTTGACCATTTCATGCGCTAGTTCTTGAATTTGCATTTTAACTTCGACTTCCTAGCATGGATTCCTTCGATCATACTACACTTATAATCTTTTCGGACTTTATCAACGGTTTATTAAGCGCATCTTGCACATGTACAATAGTCATCAGGGGCCCGTTTTACTAACGAACTTACGATTATTTTTTGCGTAATAACTTGTAACAACAAACTTGATTGGCCTAAATCGATTTCTCGTGCAATTAGATGCCTTGTTAAACAGTTTACACAACAACATGATCGTAAGAATGTTAGTAAAACGGGACCCAGGCCCTTAGGAACAGGGGGGATGGCTAGGGGGGGCTAAGCCCCCCTCCCCCCAATGTGGGCCAAAAATGCTGAATTTTCTTAATTTTAAACTGAAATTTTTTGGAAAATCAAAATTAGCCCCCCCCCCCCATATTCAGGACAAAGGCTTTAGCCCCCCAATATGAAATTGCTTCCTACGGGCCTGGTCATAGCTCATAAATACTTTATGTTTTGTATGATCTATCTACCAAGAAAAAGAATTATTTCTTAAAATGACATGTTGTTTAAGTACTCAAAAAATAAGGAAAATGCTCAAATTTTACAAAAATGTATAAAGCAATCTTTAATTCTAGAGAAGTTCTGAAATAGCATATACATGTTTTACGATCAATATATTATTTTGTATCATTAATGCATTAGTTTGATCATAACAATTTTGAATAGTATAGCTTCAACGGACCTTATCGGGAAGTCCTCAACACCAAAGGCCGGTGCGATTTGGCAGCTTCTTCTTCCGGAAGACCACGTCATAGAAGATGTTTGGTCACGTGATAGAAAACGCGTAGAAGTCGGTAGACTAAAATAAATCGAACATGTCTTGAAAACGGAAGTGGCTTTTCTATCGAAAAGCTCTTCAAAAAGGAGGAAATTAGAATGGCCAGCTCCAATTCGGTAGACTTGGTACCCTTCCTGTTGTACTGATAAAGGCACTTCTTTTTCAAAAACACAAGATTTGTTCTCGTTTTGATCCCAAAATTAATACAAACTAGCTGTAAACAAGAAATTTTCAGTATTTGAGAAAATCTGTACTTTGTAACTAAAGACGCTCTCATGTTGCCGACCACGTGACCTCTTCCGTCTTCCGTCTTCTGCTCAAAAATAGAAGAGCTAGAAGAGCTTCCAGAAATAGAAGAGGGCCGTTCGATTTAGTCGGAAGTGCTTGTCACGTGACTCTTCTACTTTCAGAAGATATAAAACGAACAGAAGTTAAGGTCTTCTTCTTCCGGAAGACCATTTTTGGCCTAAATCGCACGCGGCTCAAATTTGAAAATCGGACTAGACCCAGAAGAGATTAACTATTTGTTGTATTTCGAAAATGAAAATCGATACAAAACGAAAGTGGGAAGCGTTCAGGTGCACCAAAGACACTTTCGATTGAATGATTGAAGAAACCACTAGAGCAGAGTTAGAACCAGGAATGTGCCTTTCAAATGTGCGAACTTTATTTTGTCATAAATTCATAGAGCCTAAGCTGAAAAATTAAACAAAAAATACCTTGAAGCGTGTATTTTTTTCTGCGTGAACGCTTTCCAAAAGTCACGTGGATTCTCCGCCTTGTATTTATATTCTGCGCATCGTATAGATGTATTGTGGTATACAACCCAAATTAACTCGGGACAACTTAAATTTCGTGTGCAAAGTCCGTTAGTTGAACGTCTTAACAAAACGTTGCCGAAGTGATGTCATTGCGTATGGAGATGTATGGGGTTATTCTTGCCGTACAATAAAAGTCATAATTTTATTGTATTGCAACACTGATATAATGTAATAGGGACGATTTTATCCAGTCAAAGAGTATTTCGTGGTCTTGTTATAAAATCTCATAACTGAGGATTGATCGAAGCCGTAGTTCCGAGGTTTTATAACAATACCGACGGTGTATCAAAACATAACAGTAAAGCAAGTCTAATTTTAGCACATCATGCTTTGCTATTTGACTTTCTAATTTAACCATTCAGGAGCGATCCCGCTAGAAAAGGTTAAGGAGATAGGCAATCATGCGGTGTACAGGGCGATGGTGCTGGTGTACGAGTGGATGATGTTTGATGAAAACACACAGGTCAACGGGATGTTGTTTATGGTAGATTACACAGACATGAGCTGGCAACTCTACCTGAAATATGCCAGTATAGACGATCAGAGTAATCTATTCAAATTCCTACAGGTGAAACTTAATTCGGGTTTTTCTTCTTTCTTCTAATTTTGTTAAAACCAGCGAGACTCTTTAGTTCGTGTTAAAGCAAGATTATGTTGTCTGAGGTAAAACATATACTAGGCAAACAAAAAACGCATTTTCTATTTCAATTCCTTCTTACACAAATATGGTGCGCGAAAAGGGTCTAAAGTCAATATAGCGCTAGACCTTTAATTAAAATAGGGGTAGACGGTATACCGTGATATTTTAGCGGTTCATCGATAAAAATAGAGGTCTACCCATAAAATAAGGGTAGACCGCTATTTCAATCATTAACGGTCTACCGCTAAATTAACGGTAGACCTTCGTTTTTTCGAAAGCCAATCACAGAGCTTGTACTATATAGTCCACTAATTTCCGGTGTTTTGACTGATGTAATGAGCCATTTGATTGGCTAATGAGATTTCAAACAGAAGGGTCAAAAAAATTAGCGGTCTATCCATAATTTAACGGTACACCGTAGTAATTTAGCGTTAGACCGTTAATGAAAATAGCAGTCTACCGTTATTTTATGGGTAGACCTCTGTTTTTATCGGTTAACCGCTAAAATATGACGGTAGACCGCTATTTTTAGCGGTCTACCCCTATTTTAATTATAGGTCTAGCGCTATATTGACTTTAGACCCTTTTCGCGCGCCATACACAAATCCATCAACTCAGATTTAATCATAGTGTAATATTGTAACCCGCAAATGAATATCGTATCGACTCCTGTGGGGATTCGATCCTGGGACCCCTCGCACCCTAAGCGAACACTTTACCACGTCGCTATAAAAGCTAGCTTGTACGGCGAGATAGTATAAGTGCCCCTTATACTACACCCGGCTACATACACCCCCTCGACAATTAAGATTCTTCCACGAATCTTTTTTCAACATCATCAACTCGCTACTCTCACAAACCAACACCTCATGCAGGTTTTTTTTTACGGTGGGCGCCAAATGTAACCCGCAAATAAATATCGTATCGACTCCTGTGGGGATTCGATCCTGGGACCTCTCACACCCTAAGCGAACACTCTACCACGTCGCTATAAAAGCTAGCTTGTACGGCGAGATAGTATAAGTGCCCCTTATACTACACCCGGCTACAATATACTAGAAGAAAGAAGAAACGCAACCACTATTTTTGTCATATCTCTTAATTCTTATAAGTTTTAATTTTTACCTTTACATTGATGTGTGTTTTTACGGTGGAATCAGTTATACGTGAGCGATAACATAGAAAAAGACGTGTTCACGTTTTCCATGTTAAACTCTTCAGAAGTCCAATTTTTACATTAAACGTTTTAAAGCTGTGAAGATTAACGTTTACTT
Source organism: Fragum sueziense (assembly GCA_963680895.1). Classification (NCBI taxonomy): domain Eukaryota; kingdom Metazoa; phylum Mollusca; class Bivalvia; order Cardiida; family Cardiidae; genus Fragum; species Fragum sueziense. The sequence continues at coordinate 7,428,499 of OY804606.1, read as the reverse complement.
TACAAAAGGCAATGAGTTTCGTTTACATTCAATACCCTGCATCATACCGCAACTAGTTCAAAGACGGCGTCCGGCATCAAATGTTATATTAACAACTGTGAAATCTCAAAACCGCGGCTGTTGCTGACTTTGGTACACAACCGACAATACCTCGTTTGAGGTAACGTCTTAAATCCGATAGAACAACTAACGACCGTCCGAACAGTGGCGGTCCACTCCTAACGGTCACGACGTCAAAGCCGACACGTTAGCTTGATTAATCTATGGAACAACATCTGTTTACCGAACAGATTGCCCAGACTATTCGTCTACATGGCAACAATCAAATTTTCAGCTAATGATCGTTTTCGTTGGTTTGAATTGGTTCGAGACGCTGACTCAGGTAAATGTAACATTTTTGTTTATTGACGTTAACGCACAAACGATCACATTTAAACCTAATTTGACGGTACGCACATACCCTATGGCCAAAATGACATTTTGACACATTGAAGTCAAATAACGAAGTTGTACAATGCATTAGAATAATACTCAAATTATAGTGATTTTTAGAAAAACGGATGATTAAAATGGTTGTTTGACGAATCTTTTTTTTTTCAACATCATAAACTCACTAATCTCACAACCCAACACCACATGCAGTTCTTTAACGGTGGGCGTCAAATGTAACCCTCAAATAAATATCGAAAAAGTAACCCCCCTAAAGATGATGCCAAGCGATGACAAGTGGCGTCTAATTTTGCTGATGTCAGCACATGTGTAAGTGGATTACTATCAATACTGTGAAGTGATTTAGCGTCAAGTGATCAGAGACCATCTCTGTTACGGCCCATTTTAGTACAAGAAACTCCAATTTAAACGCACTATATAGTTCCTTTCAGACTTTGTCAGGGATCTACTGACATATCGAGGGGTGAACGGAAAACTGTCGTAACTAACATTTTTTTCAAAATCACTTTTATTCTATTTTTGTAACCGATTTAAACATATACACTTGTAAAAAAAATTGTAGCTTCAAATTCTTATTTTTTTTTTTACTTAAAAAAGATTAGTGCAAAAGTGTCGTAAGTGAAAAGTCCTCTTTATGAAAACGGAAAACTGTCGTAAGTGAAATTGGGATTTCTGATAGATGCATCAATGCAATAACAAATACTTTCCTGTCTTGACCAAAGTTTATCAAAACAAGTATGGTGTTAAGTTCTCGGATTAATTCCATTATGGGTCAGATCAGAGTAGAAAGTGCTGAGTTATCTGCCCTTGAATGGCGAAAAATGCCGTTTTTTACTTTGTTTAAACTCTAGCATCTACAAATATTGACCAGTCAAGACAAAATTTGGACACAATGTTGGTGACCATAAGATCTCAGATGATTTTGATTTCTAGTTTGATCTAACAAGAAAGTTTTCAGTTATGTGCCCTTGCATTTGACAAAATTGTCGTTTTTTGTTTTTGTTTTTGTTTTCTTTTACTTATTTCCACTTTGTTTACACTCTAGCATCAACAATTATTGTCCTATCACAACAAAACTTTAACACAATATTCATGACCAAAAGTGGGTTTTATTTTTAGCTTGATTGTAGTAGAAAGTTCTTAAAGCCCTTGAATTTGACTTTTTTGACTAAAATCCATTTTAGTCTTTTTTCGACTTTGTTCACACTCTAGCATCTACAATTATTGATCTATCAAGACAAAACATGAACACAATGTCTGTGACTATAATATCTTGAATGGGTACGATCATCAGCCTGATCTGACCAGAAAGTCACTTAGTGTGGAGTTTTTGGCATTTGAATTTGTCAAAAAGGGCCATTTTCGACTTTTGTATTTTCTAACAACCACAAATATTATGTTGACTAATCAAGACAAAACTTGGATACAATGTTTGTCACTATGTTTAATGAGTGCAATTTTATGCTTCATTGGAACCTCACATCCTGAGTTATGTGCCTTTCAATTTTACAAAATGGCTATTATTCGACATCTAATCGTTTGCCGTGATGAAATATTACTATATATTCCAATACATGTAAATTGGGAGAGAAGCATATTTCCCACTGAATAAAAGCGAATAATGGCACATTTTGCGTGCTGTTGGCGTTGGCGATGGCCGTGACAGTACAGAAGCTTGCTCTAGATAGTACTATGTTGATTAGTTACAGAGTGGTGGGTTCTAGTCGCATATTTCTATAAATTTGAATTCCTCTCCCCCTGTCAATTCAGATTTGCTGATCTTTTAATCATTCAAAACTGTGTCAAAATGGTTTGGTTTATAAGATCTTTGACAACTTTGATTAGAAGAGAAAGTCTTATAAATTATGACAAAATTGCCGTTTTCGCTTTTGCATCTTGGTTAGGGTGGGCGATTTAGGAGCATCATGGTCCTCTTGTTCTTATATACTCTTTACATTACAGGAAGGTATGTACCTCTACCGAACACAAGAAAAAATACACAGGTATTTTTGGTGATGACAATGGGGTAAACACAAAAATAGACCTCATTAAATTTCTTCCCCTAACAAGTGGACATTGTCACATTGCATACAGAATCTTGTCCTATAATGGAAATTCACTTTTTACCGTAAAGATCTGAAAAGAGACTACCTCAGCAATAAGCTAAATACCAGCAAAATGTACTATCAGAGCATTGTCATGAAAAAGTCTTTACTCCCTGTATTAATGGAAATATGTAGATGAATTTTTTACCTCCTACAATTTTGATTTTCATTGTCCTATTAAAGGAGCAATGTGACATAATTGAGTAGCATACAAAACTTTCTTCCAGAACAAAGAATATGAATATTTGGCCGCAGCCATTATGCAGTTGGTATCGCATCTGACTCTAACTCGAAAGATCCGGGGTTCCATCCCTTGCCATGGCAAATATCCTTTCTGACAAAAATGTTATCCACCAATGGTTTGTTATTGTTAACCTATGTGGGCAAGCAGCTGGAGGCTCAGTTAAGGTGTTGTTGTAGTACTGGTATGAGAAATAACAGAAGTCCATGGTTAGGTGCTTCAGCCGCTACTATATGACCATAGCAGTTGAAAACCCAAATAAACCAAATATGGAAAATAGTTACAAAATGCACATTGAAAATAAACTCTTCCAAGAGAAAATAAGAAAAAAGACTAACTTCATCAAATTAATTCATTTACAGTTGCTTGAAATTTGTATGTGTTCAAGAGACACAGAAAAGTAACTTAAATGTTGTTTCATTTTTCAAACTTATAGTTTCAATCAAGGTTTTTATTGTTTAAGCTTTTCCTTACTGTTAATTAACTTGTAATGACATAAATACATCAATAACTTCCATACTATCAAAGGGACTCAACCCAAACTTAGAATACTTATTCACCATCACACCCTCTACCTTACTACCAGGGCCCATGACCCTGGCTCCACTATATTTGGAGTTATGCCCCCTATATACTAAGCAACTTAGAAAGTCGAGCGCGCTGTCTTCGGACAGCTCTTGTTGTAAAATGTTAAGTTTTCATAGAGTAAAGGGTTGATAAGGGTAAACGGATGACCTTAAGAAAGGTCAAATTGCATGGAACAGATAGATATCATTGAAAGGAAGTTGCATACCAAATTTGAGCTTTGTATGTCAAATACTTTTTGGGAAAAGGCAAAGTTTTCGGAGTAAAATGTTAAGTTTTCGTAGAGTAAAGGGTTAATAAGGGTTAACGAATGACCTTGGGGAAGGTCAAATTGCATCGAATGATAGCTATTATTCAAAGAAAGTTACATACCAAATTTGAGCTTTGTATATTGAATAATTTTGGAGAAAAGGCCAATGTTAAGTTTACGTGTTAAGTTTTCGAACAGACAGACGGACAGACAAATGGACGTACAGACGGACGGACATGAGTTAAACAATATGCACCCAATCTCTCAATATGGGGGCATAAAAATAACAATATTTTGTTTTTCATTCAAGATCATGAATTTTACACTGTATGTAAATGCAGATTATGTTTATGGAAAACTGTAGCTAACTGACAGTTACGACACTTTTCCATATTGAGAAATTCCAATTTTTTACAAATTTCAGTTGTAAAACTGTCGTAAGTGAATAATCATCTAATATCAAGAAAATAAGCTTTTAATCTTTAAAATCACTTATGCACATGAAAAGTCAACACATTTTAAATGTATTTGCAATTAGTATCTTTCATAAAAAAGATATATAAAAAAAGTGAGATGTTTTTTCCCTCTCCTGTAAAATTTTGCAAAAGTCACTTACGACAGTTTTCCGTTCAACCCTCGATATGCTATCACCCTTTTCTGTCATCTTAGGTCTGATACAAAACTGCAACAAGTCCTGTTGTTGACGCATCTTTGTGAAATTCAAATGGCAATTTGAAATCTGGATATGCCAAATTAAGTGGGGTGGACAAAATAACTTTCAAATTATCGAATATTTACCGTTCTTTCTTTGTCCATTTCCATGATCTTCTTTTTGGACGTTGGTGGTAGAAGTTCTGCTAATGGTCTGGTAATCTTACTAAAATCCTTGATTAATCGACTATAATATCCAGCGAACGCTAAAAAGGGTCTCAATTCGTCGGAGTTTGAAGGTGTTGGTCAATTGCGTACTTTCTCGATCTTTGCAAGATCTGTTTCTATACCTTCCGCGCTGACTATATGGCCTACAAACGCCACTTTTTACTGTAAGAAGGTACATTTGTTAGGAGGGCAAGTGTGACCATTCACTTGTTACATGCCTTTGCTGTTACGGAGAAACATATTTAACCCAGTCGAGGCTAAAAAGATGTGTTTTTGTGTCTATATACCAAGTTTAAAGAAAATCGCTTCACTACTAAAAAAAGATACACCATTAAAACATGTCAAAAATGTCAGGAGTGAAAACGCTTTTTGTGTGACATTTTTCACTTATACCAGATTTCTAAGCTATGGTAAATAAAAGACAGTGACAGGATACTAAAATAAGCACTAAGTCTTGTAATACACATTGGCATCATCATCTAAAAATTACCTTTTCATCTTATCTGCACTGGTTTAGGATATGGTGATTGTTTTATACAATAACCCTCTGAATCTGATGTCAGGAGTGAAACACTTTTCTTTTTTTTAAATGTGTTCTCATTTTCGCCTATTCAACTAGAAATCTACCACTCACATTTTTATGAAGTCATCAACATTGTGGGCATTCTGTGTTCTTCTATTTAACGATTCATGGATTACAATTTCTCATATTGTACAATATATACGCTGTCAGGAGTGAAACGCTTTTTTGTTGTCAATATACAAGATTGTGCACACTTTTTTCGCTGAACATTAGTGAACATAGATTTGAAATATGATTTGGGCACGGCTTAACCATTTGAAATAGTTTTTATCCTTCTTAATTTAGAAATATGGATGATGTTCTGCAAAAATATTTGTTATTTTTAACATTTACCGGGGTATTATGTCACACTCTGGTCACATTTTTTAAAACTTGACCAGGTGATTATTTCAAGTTGCGCTCTTTTAATCTGGTTAGGATAAGATCTAAACGTTCAAATCGTTCTTCAAAGGTTTCATCAAAAACTATTTAATCGTCTAGGTAAATGACCTCTACCTCTAGGCTGACCACGGCTTCTACCTCTTAAACCTCTCCCATATCGTCCCAAACTGGCTTGTTCTTGTCTCTGATCTTCTTTCGTTTTCTCCAAAACATCTGTCCTTTCGTTCATCTTTGTTAATAACTCATTTATCTCTTTCATTTCGTAACTCTGATCTTCTACATTTGTCGCTTTACAAGTAACTTTCTCCTTTGCCCGATCTTTCTCTTTTGTACTCGTTTCTGGTCTTCGAAGTTCCTTCTTTTGAAGTTCACAAAGTCTTGTTTGTAGTTAGTTCCATTAATTAGGAAACACCAAGTTTACATAATTTGACACAAAGAAGTGTATGTATGTCGAAAAACAATATGTTTCGTTCAGTTCGGTCCAATATTCGAATATTGTAAAGTCCATGCGTTGTATTAGCGGCCTCAGTTGCAGTCCTAAACCTATCCCGGATGTGAGGTTAACCTAATGATACGGTCCTGACGCCATAATATGTCGTGCACGTCTGCTCTGTTCTCGATCAGTTGTGGTCCCGTGGAGAGCCAACAACGTATACAGTCGAGAATTTGTCGATTTGCTGCCCCAATACTATCTTGCGACTACATTTTAACTTATTCCAGCTAAGATATTCGTACTGCTGCATTGCGCTAGTTTTGGCGTAGCCGTGCTATGTGTAGTGTAGGAGTGTAGTGAGGGATGTAGTGAGGAGTGTATGAATGTTTTGGCCTATTATTTTATAATGTTTTAACTTGTGTTTGAAGAAAATTTGTTTTGATAGTAGTCATAAACACGGCAGGGGATAATCAGTTTTTAAGAATTTACTATGTATCGCGTGCTGATTATTCGAAAATGACACCGTATCTATGCGTATGGATGCATGTATAAAAATGTACTCAATAGCCATTAAAACCACATTTGTTGCCTTTGATCATACTCTTTCACTTAAATTTCATTTTCAGAAATCCATGCCGATCCGTTTAAAAAAGATACTTCTTTACAACGAGCCTTCATTTATGGATGTTTTGCTGAACTTCTGTAAACCATTTTTGACAGAGAAATTTCAGGACAGAGTAAGTGTTAAAATTATTTCTCTCTCCACCATTTAGTCATTAAGGTAGTCCACCCCTAGTGAGATTCGCGTGACGTAGGAATCATTCAGGCGTAGTCGAAAACATCCGGAGATGGAATTGTCCACCACCGAATGTTTTCGACCGACCCCGAATAGGTTTGGATACGTAACGGCGCCGCTCGAAAAACATTCGATGTTTTATGAATCTCAAAATGGCCACATTACGGGATTTGGTAACCATTAAGTGATGAGTAGAATTTGTGCGATTTGAATTTTCTCCTTTTGCTTCAGTACTTGTCAAACATTATTGCACAGAAATCCTATTTTGGCTGTAATCTTTTTATACGCCACCGGAGGCGGTCGTTTGTTTGCGTCACCTTCTCCGTCCGTCCGTACGTCCGTCCACTTTTCTCGTGAACGCAACTTCTCCTAAGTCTCTGGCCGGATCTTTTTGAAACTAAGTCAATGTTATCATCTCAGTTGGTAGATGTGCATGAAGGAAGGATTTTATGGTCCATTCATTTTTGTCTGCGTTATGCACCCTTAAAACTTAGTCTATTGGAGTGGCGACGTATATTGTGACCATGGCTCTTGTTATTTATATGCACAAGTTTTCAAATTAAACAAGAACCAGAACAACGATCTAAGATTGTCAAACCTGTATGATTCATTATGCTGTTTTCATGTACGGACATTTCGACATACATTTACCGACCTTTTGATTCGAGAAGATAGGTACGAATGTGTATAAACTTATTGAGACCGTTATTATAACCTCTGTTCAATATGTACATAAGAATTTGGCAAAATATCTGTCATAAGCAACAATAGTCCATGAATATTGCTTATAAATTTACTGTTCAGCCAAATTCTGGTCCATATTCAAAGCTCACATTAAAATGAATTGGGTTCGTTATTCAATAATTAAAATACATGTATAATTATGTGCGCAAATGCAATTGAACTATCACCGTGATGTGTTTCATAACATTTATTTTCACTAAATGACAGCACAATTTCCATTTCTCGAAAATGGCCCAGTAAATCTTTTATGGGTCCAGCTGACGCCAAGCTAGTCGTGCGTAACAGAATCAAAATCGTTTAATATGAATGCAAATATGATGTGCTTCACAAAAGCGATACATTATTTAGGTTACATTAAATATATATAAACACGGTAGCTTTGTAAATGACTCCATATATATCCACAATAATCTATTAGGCCAAAAAAAGATCAGAATAATTTGGCCGGGATCTTGAAAATGTTCCTTTTAGGTTTTGAGACAAGCATGTTTCAAGAACAGTTCATGCACAAGTGCAGTATGACCGGGATCCATATTTTTCTCATTCAATTGATATAGACCATGGCGAAGCTAATGGAGAACAACACGGTCCCTTATCAGACTGCGTGTATACGCAGGCTGATCTGGAATCATATTGTCTCAAAAGCCTTAAGGGACTCTTTTCCAGATTATGGCTCATACGTTTTCTTCTCGGAATTCTGTTAAATGAACTTTATTACAACTATTACTGAAATGCAACCATTACATACACATAGATGTATATGGGGACTGTCTCTTGTCAACTAAAAAAGCAGTCTGTAAAAAAGCTGTAGAATGGTTTAATGTTTTGTGTGTTTTTTTTATTTTCTTACAGATGAATTTTCTCGGTGATAAATTGACTCGACTGTACGATGTTGCAGACAAAAATGTTATACCAGATGAATACTTGCCTGATGACTGTACAGGGGCTGGACCTAAACAGAAAATTATAGGTAACAATTATGTACCCTTTCGAAGAAAAGAGGGTATATTGTTTTTCAATTGTCAGTCGGTCGATCGGCCGGTAGGTTGGTTTGTCGGTCGGTCCGTAGACCAAGCCTTGTCCGAAGCATGAATTCAAACGTATTAAAAGTACAATTATGAAATTTCATACATAGGCGGATAGATCTAATTATGGAGAGATGCAGTTTAACAAGAACCGTTACACTGCCGATTATATGTTTGTAGTTATTGTCATATGCTTATTTTCAAACTTAATTCCTGTTCGAAGCATAACTCAAAAAGTATGTAAAGTAGAATCATGAAACTTTATAGGTTGATATATCTCATAATGTAGGGGTGCAACGTACGAGAACATTTACTCTGCCGATCATATTATGACTTATTGCCCTTTGCTGATTTTCAAATTCAATTCTTGTCCGGAGCAAAATCCAAAAGGTACGTAGGGTAGAAGCATGAAACTTCATAGTTGGTTAGGTCTTATTATAAAGAGATGCATTGCAAAGAACCGTTACTCTGCCGATCATATTTTAAAGTTATTGCCCTCTGTTGATTTTCAAAACTTAATTCTTGTCCGGAGCATAACTCATAAAGAAAATATGGTAGAATCATGAAACTTCATAGGTGGATAGATCTCATTTTGGAGAGGTGCAACGTACAAGAACCTTAACTCTGTCTATAATATTTTTGGACTTATTGCCCGGAGCATAACTCGAAAGGTATGCAAGGTACAGTCTTGAAACTGTATAGTTGTGTAGATCGTAATATAGAGAAATGCAATGCACAAGAAATGCAACGCATCCGATCATTTTGTGGAGATATTGTCCTTTGAGTAATTTATGTGTTGATATGACACTACGATTGGATCGCTTCAACTGTTAAAGGTAGGCCCTTGAGAGGGGGCATAAATGTTTTACAAACATCTCTTGTTATTTTGTATTCACTCAATCATTAATATCTGAACAATCGCAAATGGTTTGAACTGCAGCATCGAGGGCAGTGGATTCCCTGTGAGATAAGCGCAACGTCGGCATTATTTGGCGCGGTCGGAAACATTCGACGGTGGAAATACCCACCTCCGAAGGTTTGCGACCGCGCCCGAATAGGTTCGGACACGTAACGATGCAGCTCCGATGATTCATGAATTTCAAAATGACCACATTAGGGGTATTCTACCTTTACTAAAAGATAATACATAATAGAAGTGTTACCCCGGGTTTCAAGTAAGTTGTCTGGGAAAAGTAATCTGCAGTTAATTTGTCTTTTACAGAGGAGATGATAGAAGATATGATGAAGCCAAAGTTTCGTGACTATATTAGAGATGTGAGTTCATCTAAATACGAGGTGGATATAGATAAACGGGAACATATGGAAAAGGAGCCGGCTAATTCGTTTAGAAAATTGAACGTAGACTGATGCTGGTTCATAATGAAAGAACAATGAAATGGTGTTGTAAATCCGATATATCTGCCCCGCTCCCCTGCAAATTTCAACACAATCATCAAACGATCACATGGGTTTTCTATACAATGATATTATGCAATTGAGCATTGACTATGAATTGCTAATTGTCGAGCATTGTTTTGTGACCATTGCTTGTTTTTTTTTAACTAAAGTTGGTCTTCCAGACATGTTTGTAGAGTTAATAATTTGTGAACCTACGTTTTGTAACGCCATGAATTTATCGCGAGTGGTGGATCGTATATGATTGTGGGAAATTCTCTCTACCAGTGTGAAAAGCAAGGACAATACTATGTGTAAATTGTCCACAAACGATTGACCGTATCTATGTTGTCAGAACTTAATAACCACACCCTGTTGTCATTATATTGTTATTGAGTATGTTGTTTTTTAATATTAAAAAAAATAACTATGAAATAGATTTTACTCGCGAATTTAAATGCAGTATTAATGTCTCGAAATTCAATGACAAGATTAACCGGCTATGGCCTATGTTATTACTTCCTCTCATTCTAATGCACGTGAATGTGATTAAAAAAGATATGACGGCACTGTGGTCTATATGACGTCATTAAATAATATCAAGTTGTTTTCCTTTCTAAGAAAACTTGAAAACAACTATAGAGCCGTGAGTTATTTCAGAGGTTGCCAAAAACATTTTATGACACATGACTCAGACGAGACTAAATCTTATCGAATTTTACTTAGGCCTACAGAGATCGTAGCTTATCTCGGTATCGCGTTTGTTATGTTTTTGTATTATTTATCTTGCCAAAATTGAAGAATTTGATGACCGTTTTTATTGAATTTTACATATTTACGAATGAAAAGTCGGTAAGCATGTCTACATGACAAAATTTGCATTGATTTAATGAAACCGACGTTCAAGCTGTCTACATGTACTGTGGTAGAGGGTCTTGACAAAATAGCAAAGAACATGTGCTTCAAATAGACTGGGTCTGGTTATGTATTGATAAACCCTCGTTGTTTTATCAAATCTTGTAACTACGGCTTGAATCAAGCCGTAGGCCTAGTTACGAGATTTTATAACAACACATAGGAAATTCTATTGTTTGTCCGAAATGGCGTCACAGTTTACAGGATAGAATCGTTCCCTGTCTAATAAAATTTATCCGCGCTTCCGTCTGCTCGTTTTGATGAAAAAAAAATATGTTTTCATATCAGAATCGAAGTTTTACCGTGGTCTATTGTTATTTAACCACGGTTCTGTGTTAGAAAATAGCACAGCAGGATACATTGAAGCAATGAGGCAAACAATAATTATCAGCATTTTCTTCTTTCGCTTCAATGTATTTCCCAATCTTTCAGCATTATGGATGTCAAAACCATGTTTACTTTTGGAAATGTATAAGTTTGACTGCTGGCTATTATCACGGTGGGTAACCCACGTGACTTTTGGGAAGCGTTCACACCGAAAAAATCGTCCGCTTCAATGTATGTTTTGTTTAATTTCTCAGCTTATACTCTATTGATTTTGATGATATAAAGTGCACGGAACGCGCACTTGAGAGGGCTATTCCCGACTCTAACTCACTCTGCTCCAAAATCAAGTGGATTCTTCAAACATTCGAGCCAAAATGTTTTAAGTGCAAAACAAAAGTGGGAAGCGTTCACATGCACAGAAAAGGCGTTCGCTTGAATGTTTGAAGAAACCACGGGATTCGAAGCAGAGTGAGTTACAAACGGGAATGGCCCTCTCAAATGCGCATACGGTGCACTTTATCTCGTCGAAATCCGTAGCGTATAAGCTGAGAAATTAAACAAAACATACCTCGAAGCGGACGATTTTTTCGGTGTGAACGCTTCCCAAAAGTCACGTGGGTTACCCACCGTGATTATGGTCGTTTTGGAACATCTGAACTGATATATACTCGACCATCGACTGACGTTATTTAGGCCTACATGGATATTTCGTTCCACAACCTTTCCATGCTTTGTTTTCATTGGTGGAACACGTGGAGCACATCGAAACTGAATTGAATTATATGTCGGCCAACAGATTTAAAGATAGCACTAAATATTTAGTGTATTGTACCATGGAGAAGAATCACGTGACACAACCAATTTAACCCTTTCCCGAACGGCAAAAATTAGGGTGATCAACTTCAAAAACTGCCAAAAATGACAAAAGGGAAGGTATTTGAGATAGCATTTTTGTAAAATAAGGCATCGAGACAAAAGGAGAAACTGTTGGTTATTAGCAGTTTCTTCTTTTGTTTCAATGTTTTCCCAAACCTTTTCTATTAGGGACGTCAAACCCAGGTCTTGCTTTGGAAAAGACTAAAGTGACATTTCACAAATAGTTTTCATAAAGTCTTATTTTATTCTATTTTGAAAGAGCGTATTTTCTTTTGAAAAATTCGGACAATTTCGAGCGAAAATATTGTGCCGTTTACGAGAATATATATTTTTGTGCTAAAATTAATCAAATTGTTGTCCACAAAAGTTCGGGTGTATATGTAATTTCAATTTTGTCATTTCTGTCTTAACTTTAAATGCGTATTTTTCGCTTATAAATAACAACTTTAAAGAACTGATAGCATTTCTACGCATTAGAATAACCAATCTCCGCATCAAGACATACTTTTTACAAATGAAATTGGAACGTTATGTCCATTTAAATGAATTTGTTAATATGGGATTGATTAGAAAACGGTCGTATGCAGAGACTGTGGAATCCTTTGGTAGATAAAAAGAAGTAAAACAATTATATCAAAATAATTACACGTGATTATCAATCATAGCTCTTAAAATGCTGAGAATGATTGATTTGTTAGATATACATGTACATGTAAATAATCAATAGACATAAAAAATATTGACCCTCGAACATCCATATCAAAAAAAATGCGCCCTTCACAGATTACGAGATTGTTTAAGGCCAGGGGCCTGTTTCATCAAAACATTTAGGACCTATTTTTGACTTACCAATGTCCAAAGAAATCTCTTTAAACAACAATTGCTTAACCCTGGTTTTGAAAAATTGATAAAACGCGTTTCTTGCCCTACAATTGTCGTAAGTCATCGGTTAGACAAAAATACATGTTAAGGTTTACAGACCCTGAAAAAATCACCACTTTCTAGCCATACTAATTGTATCAAATTACATACACTTGTAAATACAATTCACATAAGTTGATTCACCGTGCCGGATTTCAAAATTATGCTTCAATAAAAAAATAATTAACAAATATTATCCTACTCTATATTCATATGCAAGGGGGGTAATTTTGAACATTTTGTCAAATATCATCATAAGTATGCATCAATTCAAAATTCTAAACCGTACAAAATGCTTGTGTTTGTATTTGGAATGGAAATGTAACACAGATTAGAAATTACTTGCTCTTTTCAAATTTCGCCTCTTGCTCTTTGGTGCTTTTGAGGGTTTGGATACCTTAATTGGCCCCTGGTCTGATACTTTGAATATTTCAACAGGTACCGACGCCTTTTTTTGTTGAACTTTCTCGTTATGTTGTATTTTTGCCAATACGTTAAAAGGTTTAATCCTTTACCAAAACGCAAAATTTGCTGCAGAAAATATTTCTCAGCATTTCTCCTTCCGTTCCGTATAACGTTCTATTATAGGGACGCCAAGACAACATCTTGTTTGGAAAAGGATTTTGTGTATTCGTTCGAGATATCGCACAGGTGATCAATTAATTTTATTGTATATAGGCTAAAACAATAAAACGGTGTGATGGACACATATAAATGAGCCAGGATCTGGAAAAACGTCCCTTAAGGCTTTTGAGCCAAACATAGATCCAGATCAGCCTGTGCATACGCACAGTCTGATCAGGATCCACATTGTTCTCTTAAAGCTTCTTCGTGAACTGTAGGAACTTAAAAGAGCAGCATTGATGTATATAAGACAGCATTTGACAACAAGATGATCTTGAAACTCATTTTTCAAAAATGCTGTAAGGGACGTTTTCGAGATCCTGACTCAAATGCTTTTCCAAAAGGAAGCGTATTTTGACAGAGCATATTTGCAGCTGCTTTAGATGGCCCGATAGGGAACGATTTTATCCAGTTAACCGTGATGTAATTTCGGAAACACAATAGTATTTCAAGCCATTTTATCAACGCATAACAGTAAACCTAGTCCACTTTTTAGTGGAAAACTAATTGCTATTAATTTAAGTTCGGCCCTGGTGTTTGAATTCGACGCGGTTAAGAAAAGGTGGCAGGAAATAATGTTCTTTTTTTCTTAAACTGTTTTACGTATTGTACTTACAACTCTGAATGTGACGTGAAAACCGGGGGTTTTGGGGTTGATATAAATTCTAAAACTTTACTCACGGTGGGGATTGTGCATGATGGGATGGATAACGAATACGGAGTATACGGACAAATTTGCCTCGCTTCAGGCAAGAAATTGTGCAATAATTTTCCTATTTCTGCTCCAATTTTCAAGCGATTTGTTGCATGTACCCCGCATTAGTGGGCTCTTTCCTCGGATATATGACTTGTCTGTAGAATCTTTGTACTTTGTCCAAAAATTGATCCCAACCGACCAGAAAAGCGACAAAAAATTCAGGCCCTTTTTCTAGTCGGTTGGGATCGGTTTTTGAGAAAAGTACAGAGAAGTTCTAGATAAATAATATATCTGAGAAAAGGGCTCAGTAAGACGGAGTACATGCAACAAACCACATGAAAATTGACGCAGAAATAAGAAAGTTATTGCACACATTCTTACCTGAAGCGTGGTTAATTTGGTCGTAGTCGTTACCATTTCGCTTTTTGGTCGGTTGGGACAATATTTCGGAAAAAGTATCATGAGTTATCTAATATGTCATACATCCGATGAAAGAGTTTGGTAAGGCGGGGTACTTACAGCAAACCGCTTGAAAATTGATACAGAAATAATAGAGTTATTGCAAAATGTCTTACCTGAAGCGAGGCGAGTTGGCATCAAATTTTGTGCAAAAAATAGACTGAGTTTACCGTTATGTTTTGATAAACCGTCGGTGTTGTTATAACATCTCGTAACTACGGTTTGATTCAAGCCGTAGATACGAGATTTTATAACAACACCAACGAAATACTATTTATCTGTCCGAAATTACGTCACGGTTTACTTGATAAAATCGTTCCCTATTGTCGGTAGTCGTTATCCATCCCATCATGCACAATCCCCACCGTGTTACTGCAAACAGTGGATCCTTCCACATTCAAATGCCTCTCAGACGGCAAAGCTAATTCGTGTGTCAAAATGAAAAGGTGCCCCTGTTGAATGATATTAAGCATTTGCTGCTACCCAAAAGATTCGCAGTTGGATCAGTCGTCGACGCCCCTATTAGAAACTGTTTAGGGAAATATTGAGACAGAAGAAGACAATACTGCCAAACAGCATTTTCTCCTTTTGCCTCAATATTTCCTATGCTGTACCATACATAAATCCAATCTTTATCAACCTCCAATGTGTCGTCTGTAGCTGTTTTTGAATTGGACCGCCCTGAAATTTTGTCGTTTGAAAAAGGGTTAAATAATTACATCCCATTGCTTTTCTCGACCTAAACAAGTTATACTAGTTTACTTGTACTTGTCATTAGATATAAATGAACCATACGCGCGTTACATTTGTTCGATACTCACTGGTGGTGAACTCGACCAAAAGCGAGGGACATTTTTTCGCGATCAATGTATTCCGTCGGTGTTGTTATAAAATATTGTAACTACAGTTTTATCGAAGTCGTAGTTACGAGATTCTATAACAACACCGAAAGTTTGTCAATACAAAACGGTAAACCCGGTCTGTTTTTAGAACAAGTTCATATTCATTAGAAA
The DNA here is from genome assembly GCA_963680895.1 of Fragum sueziense. Classification (NCBI taxonomy): domain Eukaryota; kingdom Metazoa; phylum Mollusca; class Bivalvia; order Cardiida; family Cardiidae; genus Fragum; species Fragum sueziense. The sequence continues at coordinate 7,412,800 of OY804606.1, read as the reverse complement.
AAAATCTGTAAACTCACATTCAAACGCAAAATATCTACCTTGTTGTAGCGAAAATTGTTTTAGTTCACCACCAGTGGTACTGACTTACTTTTGTTGGCCTGTTTCGTCTCGCATCATTTGTTAAATTTGTTATATCAAAAGGATAAAATGGCGACAGAAGAGGGTATGTATATTTATTTATCATTTCATAAATACATTTATTGATTAACTTTTGATTTTCATGACCCTTTCCCAAACGATGACACTTTAGGGTAGCCTAATGTGAAAGCTGCTGCCAACAACAAATTTGATGTCGACAAAGTTAAGATTTGTGTGTGTAATATAGCACAGAAAATATCGGGACAAAAGAAGAATTTGCTGATTTGTTGTTATTTCTTTTGTCTCAATGTTTTCCCAAACCTATTTTATCAGAGTCGTCAAAACAAGGTCTTGTTTGGGAAAGGGTTAAAAGGAAATAGAAAACAGGCATATAAATGCGAAGTTTTTATATTGGGCATAGCCCAATATATTATAACCAGTTTTTCACTCTCGATCCCCCCCAGACATCACTCCAGACACTACATTCTAACTCTAACCCGCTGAGCTATGTGTTCAAGCCAGACTACGTGATTTCAAACACCACAGAAGCGTCCTTTATCATTCACTATCTTCAACGTTTTTCATCGTTTTCACTTCTGCGACAAATAAGGAGGGTGTTAATAATTACATTTGATGAAATTTTCGCTTAGATTGAATACCTGTTAGAATTTTCAGCGTTTTTACAATCTTTTCGGTTGAGTAAAAAGCTTGAAAGCAAAATGGTGTAACTCTAAGATAAATTCCATGTAGTTAAAATATTACTGCTCTGATTTTTTCTACGGTCATTTAGCCTACCAGTGAAAGCGCTGGTCAACAGGTGTTTAACTGGGTCACTGGTTGACCTACTACAACTGTGTACCCTTAACCCATTCCCTAGATACAATGTGTGCGCTTTACCCATTCCTATATTCTGACCCCTTTAGGTTCCCATGAAATATATATGTTTGGAAAACATGGTAGAAAATGAAGAAATGGTTGTGACAAGCAAGTTCTTCATTTCCCACAATATTTTCTTCCTAGAAAGACCAAACAATGTAACGATCTATTTGCTTGAAATCGGCGACTGATAATTGGTCAACCCATTACCAAACGGCAAAAATTTGGACTAGTCCAAATTCAAAGAAGATGCAGACGACAATTTTAAGTGCATGAAATTTAAAATGTTTTGGTATTTTTGGGTAGAAAACATTGTGGGAAATGAAGAAATTGCTTGTCACAAGCAATTTCTGGGAAATGAAGAAATTGCTTGTCACAAGCAATTTCTTCATTTTCCACAATGTTTTCCCATGGCATTATCTTGTGAGGAGTCAAAACGAGTCGTTGTGTTGTAATGGGTTAAGGAATCTGCATTCACTTTATCTTTATTGTTTTTTTTTTTTTTTTTTCAACTCGTGTGTTGAAGGCTCTTCCAAACGACAATATCTTAGAGTTTTTCAAATTAGAAAGAGTTGCAGACGACGAAACGGGTGACGATAAAGATGAAATCATGTCATGTACAATGAAGCACAGAAAATATTGGGACAAGGAGAAAATTCCGGTTATCTTTGTATGTTTCATATTATTTGCTTCATAACAATGTCTTGTTTGGAAAAGGACGAATGGTTAGAGGCTAGCCTATAGAGTTTAGGAGGTTAGACACTGTGATTTTAAAATATTTTGATCAAAGTAAGATCATCATCTTAAATTTGCCGTTTTCTAGAATTTTAACATTAGACTGATCATTTGGACCAATGAACAAGTGCATTCTATTTAATCGAAATATGTTTGCAGATCAGAGATCAGTTACGTTAAGCCTCTACAATGGGTCCGTACTTGGTATTATTCTGATTAGCTAAGAATAAGAAATAATCCAACATGTTGATTTAATGTAAAATCCGGTAAAGTGTAACATTTTCCTTTTTCCCAAACAGCCTCACATTTTGGATTCACCTCGAGAGTGTACATTCAACTTTTTTATCACCTATGCACGTTTGCCTACACATTAATTAACCATTTTCCAAACGATGACGCCTTTTTACTCGCTTCATAGAAAATGCTTAAAAACATCGAATAGAGAATGGGGCAATTTTGCAAATCGGCATATTGTCCTTTTGTCACAATATCAATTTCTCAGTGATGCCCAATATACAGTGCTGACAGCACTTTGATTTTGTATTGAAATTTAACGCACAGATTTTATAATGTATAGTGCGTTAATATTGACCTGGAACAACTTTATTTTCGTCGTTTTAGTTGATCGTCTAAACAATGCCGAATAGGAGATATTACTTATGCAAATGTCCCGGGTTTATGTGGAGCAGTATATCAGCCGGAATTTGAAAGGTTGAAAATAGATATGCTCGTGGTTACTTTTTTTCAAAATAAATCACTTTTAATTTATACCGTTATATAATGTGCACATAACGAAAATACTATCTATTTTCCGGTCATATGGAACCCGAATACACTGTAGTTGTGCTTATGGTAGTTTGAATCTTGCATGTTTCTCACTACTGCCAGATTAGAGCCATCGAAAATTAAGATACAACTTTGCATTAAGAATATCAGCGCATTTTTCATTGTTTACATTGGTTAAACTTGTAAACAAGCGGAATTACGGATATCATTTCACATGGCGCAGCTGTAGCTTTTATTATAACTGGGCTTTTTTATAAAAGAAATTTAGTATATACCTGTGTACTATGATACAAGTCTTTTTGAAGAATGATACGCTGTATGCGATATACGAACACATTTTGAATATAGGCCAGTGTTAGATCAAACGAAATCCGTAATACATGTATGATATCGTGAATGTCGACTCAGACGATTTTAACACGTGTCCATGTCACTTTCCGTGTCTAGGTTTCCTGTTCATATAGGCCCATTATGCATGCTTGTCAAAAGCCGAAATTGTTTTGTAAAGGGTTAAGTAACGAAGACAAACTTCTCTGAGCAGCAAGAAGTAATTAACTCGTAAAAAAGTGTGACTTACTAGGCCTAACTAGGTTAAGAGACTAGGAACCCTATTTAAAATAACAAGGTATGTGAATTAATTCTCGCAAGTGTTTGTGTTCTTTCTGGAAAATATCAAATGTGTCGATCCTTTTCCTTCAGTAGTGTCTATATTTCAAAAGTCACAAGGCGTGACTGGTAACGCACATGACGTTATTTCAGCGTTACAGAGTCGTTGTCCAGTCTGTCGTTGTTAGGAAAACCAAACCCGAGACCCTGTGTACATATAATACAATGAGCCACGATCTGGAAAAACGTCCCTTATAGCATTTTTCAAAATTGAGTTTCAAGATCGGCCTTTTGTCAAATGCAGTCCCATATGCATCAATGTTGCTCTCTATAAGTTACTACAGGTCATGAAGAAGCTATTGGAGAACAATATGGATCCTGATCAGACTGTGCGTATGCACAGGCTGATCTGGATCTATGTTGGGCTCGAAAGCCTTAAGGGACGTTTTTCCAGATCTTGGCTCAATCGTAAAGTTGAACGAAATGTGTTCATCCAGCTTATCAAGTTTGCAGAAATCGAATGATTTCACAATCCAAATTTAACCCTTTCTTTAAGATACGCATATGGAAAATTGACGCCTATTGTAGCGTCGGGAAACCTCCGGCTCCTTGCTTTCTATCAATACTTTCTTTACCCCAACATGGATTACACAATGTCTTTTTTATATCAACTATTTTGTCACTGCAACTCCTTTCAATTTAGATCAGCCTTATCTTTTTATGTTTGAGAAAGAATTAAAAGATAGCAAAACTACATGGAAGGTAAGCAAGTTATAATTTCTACATAATACTTGATTAGCTCTACACGGGAACAAATTTGTCGGAAATTACATAATTATCTAATCAACGTTCTTGATTAGCATAAAATAAATGAGACTGGGTACGAACAGGTTACCGTCGATTTTCTTCGAATACCTGTCTCGATGAAAAGCAGTGTTATTCTTATACAGTGGGCACTCGTTGTGTCGAAGTCAGAAGAGCCGTCAAAATACCTCGACATATCCGGAGTTCGACTCATCCGATTTTGATCAATTTCGAGTTATATCACATTTGGTCATTTTTGTTGCTCATCAAGTGCGTTCATAATTGAAATAAAGTAGGAAAAGGAAAGAAATTGCTCTAAACGAGCAATTTCTATCCTTTTCCTACTAAATTTCAATTGTCATATTTATTTAGAAATTATTTTGTTTAAACCTTTTGATATCCTTTGGTGACAAGGGGTCAGACTTTTACTTCGGCTTAAACGGAAATTCGACTAATCCGATGTCGACATAACGAGTGTCGACTGTAGTTAATATTCGTTAAACCGATGGTGTGGAAAAGATTCTCCTAAAGATACAGACTCATTTAATAATTGAAGCTGTAATGAAATAATATATCATTTGCCCCAGGGTAGGAAAACAATTCATGATTAATATTTAAAAAAGATAGCTACAGATTGCAGATCTGAAACATGACGTGAGAGTAGGTTTTAGGGACTGTTCAAAAGTTCCTTTTAGTATGACAGGTCACATAAAGTACTTGAACATTACGAGTTTAATCTTTCATGATGCTAATCCATGCATTAAGATTTTTCATATTTCACACTTGAATAATTGCGATAACATCATTTTAAAATAGCATCAAATCTATAGATAGGAGGGGTTAATATTTTTCAAATTGCAAAACTTCATGTTTTGTCTTTTAAACCTGATGTTGTATGTACTCATTGTACGTCTCGTCGATACCATTCAAATGAGTACCCACACCATAGACATTGGCATTAAATAGTGAAGTTAGTATGTCCCACTTATCTGAAGCTCTAAATTTGCTTACAAAAACACGTGAAATCACTAGGTTGAATATTTCGTAAGACTTTTACAGACGTACCTTAAGGTAGCCCACACTTAATTAGATTCATGGGTCGATTGAATAGGTTCAGAAACGTACCCCAAAATTCCGATGGCACGTGGAACTCTTTTGAGGTGGCCTACCTTAACATGGACTCTTGACATGTCCAACTGACGAACAAATACAAATAAAGTTCGAGCCACAAGATGCTAATTCCTGGTTGACAATTAGTACGCAAATCCGTCATTGGTGGGAGAATTGTAATTTGTCGAAAAAAGATATTGGTCAAGCCAGAATATATCTTTTGACATTTTCGATTTTATTTTCGATTCAGTTCTTTACGTTGTTTTCTCATCCATTTACATGTTATTAGTGTAAAATGCGTCAATTGGAAAGTGTCTGCTTTTGTCTATTGTTCCATCGAAAGTATTCTGAAAGAATTATCATTTCAGGAGATGCCAAATTTGTATCAACCCTCGATGAAAAGAGTAAAGCGATAGCTAAATCTGAACTAGGCGAGCTGAACGATAAAGACCGAGCTCTAGCTGTACAGACATTACGAAGATGGGTTCTGGATCAGAAAGATTGGATGCCCTCTAGAACAGGTATCGGTGTATCGTCGGTAATATTCGACAATGCAGTTTAATCAAACCACGACACTTTCGTTAATGTTCATGTACAGTAAATAAAACATGTCCTGGGAAATGAAAATGCATTTAGAACCTAAATGGGATGATATCAGCTTGTTCGTGTACTTTTTTTCTGACGTTTAGACATCAAATTCTGGAATAAATTATATATTATGTACTTTTCGCATAACAACAAAAGTTTGAACCTAAATACATAATTTTCAGAAATGAAAAAAGGCGGAGCGCTAATATTAAAAGATCAAATATTCGGTTATCCTTTATTCTGACTTGTATTTCAGTCTTATTTGCCTCTTTTCAGATTTTGAGTTTCTGCTGCGATTTCTTCGTGTTCGTAAATTCAGCCAGCTGGAGGCACGAAAGACTATAGAGAACTACTGGACATGTAAAACCAAGATACCCAGTATATATTGGGATATAGACCCCGAGGACGAAGCTCTTCAGGAAGTCATTAGGCTAGGGTAGGAAAGCCTGCAGAGTAACAGATAAGACAGAGGTTTTAAGAAAACACTTTTTGATTTGGCTATTTAAAATACAAGACCATTTTTGTGGATACTCCTTTGAATTGTCTCGACGAGACGATTGTAATGACTACACACAACACAGGGTATGATTGGCAGTTTATGATGTTTTAACAGCTATTAACCCCGCTTATCTGAATCTCTGAAAACTCATAATTAGTATATGGTTAGCCACACAAATATCCAACTAATTTCCTGATTGTACATTTTTTAGCTCGCTCGGCACGAAAGTCTTGGAAAAGCTATTGTCATACCGTCGGATGTCAGTGTCGGCGTCGCAGTCAGCGTACGCTAAAACTTTAACCTGGCCCGTATCCCATGCCCTGTCAGAGATACAGCCTTGATATTTCACCTGTGTGTACCTCTAACCACGACCTTTCGTTTGGGACCATGATCGTTGACCTTTTGAACTAGACCTTGGAATTTGACATACTTTTTTATCGTTTTTAAAAACTTTGACTTGGCATATATCTCATGCCCTATTACAAATTAAGCATTCATATTACACCTGAGGATACCTCTAATCACAACCTTTCATTTGGGACCATGGTCTTTGACCATGTGACCTTGACCTTGAAGTGACCTACAATTACAAAACTTTAACCTGGCCTTAGATGATTTTGATATGACCTATATCGTATGGTCTATTACACTTACAGCCTTTATATTTCACACATAGACATCTCCTACCAAGACCTTAAACATTTGACCATGACCTTTGATCTTGTGGTCTTGACCTTGGATGTTGACCTAATTTAAAAGAAAACTTTTATCTGGCCTCTTTCTTATGTCCATTACACATATAGCCTTGATATCTCTCACATGGACATCTCCTACCAACACCGTTCAGATTTGACCATGGCCTTAGACCTTGTGACCTTGACCTTGGAGTTTGACCTACTTTAAAGAAAAACTTAAAACTGGCCTTTATCTCATGTCCTATTACAGTACACATACAGTCTTTAAATTCCACACATGGAAACATCCTACCAAGACCTTTCACTTTTGACAATAACCTTGGAACCTGACCTTGGAGTTTGGCCTACTTTAAAAAAACTTTGAACTGGCCTATATTGCATATTCTATTACACATGCATCCCTGATATTTCACACATGGACACCTCCCCCCAAGACCTTTCACATTTGACAATGACCTTGGACCATGTGACCTTGACCGTAGAGGTTGACCTACTTTCAGAACACTTTACCCTGACCTATATCCCTTGTCCTATTACACCACCTACAGCCTTGATAATTCACACGTGGACACCACCTACAAAGACAAGTCACATTTGACCATGACCTTGGACCTTGTGACCTTGACCTTAGAGTTTGACTTACTTGAATAAAAAAAACTTCAACTTTGCCTAAATTTTATGTACCAGTCCAGATACAACCTTTATATTTCACACAATGATATTTATTGTCAAGACCTTTGACATTGTGACACTGACCTTTAAGTTCGACTTGCATTTCAAAAGCTTTAACTAGGTCGTTATCTTACACTCAATGATACCTTCTGCAAAATATTTTCATTTTAAACCACGACCTTTTACCTTGGTTTAGGAAATGACTTTTTCTTTGTGACAATCTCTCGTTTGGGCGAGCTTTATTGTCCGCGGACAATTTTTGTAAACTGGTCCATTTTGCAGGAAATAATATAATTGATTGATAGTTTAACATTTTTCTTTCGTTAATCACGGTGGAGATTGTGCATCATGGGATGGATAACGAATACGGACAAAATAATCTCGATTCAAGTAAGATATTTTGCAATAACTTCCCTATTTGTGCGTCAATTATCAAAAGGTTTGTTGCATGTATTTCCGCCTTACCGAGCTCTTTCATCGGATGTATGAAATTTTGGATAACTCATGGTACTTTTTCCGAAATATTATCCCAACCGACCAGAAAGCGAAATGGTAACGACTTAGGCAATATTAACCACGCTTCAGGTAAGAATTTGTGAAAAGACTTTCTTATTTTTGCGTCAATTTTCATGCGGTTTGTTGCATGAACTCCGCCTTACTAAGCCCCTTTCTCAGATGTATTACTTATCTGGAAACTCCTTGTACCTTTCTCAAAAACCGATCCCAACCGACTAGAAAAAGGACCCGAATTTTTTGTCGTTTTTTCTGGTCGGTTGGGATCAATTTTGGACAAAGTACAAGGATTCTACAAACAAGTCATACATCTGAGGAAAGAGCTCACTAATGCGGGGTACATGCAACAAACCGCTTGAAAATTGACGCAGAACTAAGTAAATTATTGCACAATTTCTTGCCAGAAGCGATGCAAATTTGTCCGTATTCGTTATCCATCCCATCATGCACAATCTCCACCGTGTTAATGGGAAACGAGAAAACCGGTTTCTATAAGCAATTTCCTGTTACAACAATGCTTTCCAAAGCACTGCATCTTGCTGTGCGTCAAAAAACAGCATACTTATGGAACATATTTTAGAAAGGTCCAAAATACCAGAAGATCACTGAGAGGCTGAATAAATGTTTTCAAGTGTTGGTTCCCAGCCATATAACGACCTGGTCACATACATTTTGGCGTCCACGACAGTTCCATATCCTGCCAAAAAATGCTGTAAGACTGGCCACACTTGGAAGTACTCCGACCGTGATGTGGACGTAGAACTTCTGTATGTGACCAGAGCTTAAGCTGCTCATAATCACAACTCTACGCTTTCAAGTACATTGTTAATGGATGTAATTCGTCGGTGTAAATGCAAAACCTCGTATGTCGATTCTTGCGATTTTCAAAGTACAAACTTGTGTGCCCAGTTACAGATAAGTCTTGCATGTTTTGAGATATTTTACTGATCAGTATTGATGACAAATCATTTGTGAAGAATATGTCCAAATTTCAAGTAAAACATTTCAGTTTGGGAAAAGTTATTACACTTTTTTCCCTCCCCTTTGAAATTTTCCAAAAACGAGATACGAGGTTTTGCATTTACAACGACGAATTGTCCCTACACGTGCGAAGATTCATTGAAATTTTGTGTTTACATAGAAGCTTACATCTCATAGATTCGTGATAGATCTGGTATGTTTAGGGTAGGTTATGCATTTCGAAAAAAAGCTCTACAGATATTGATTCAGAAATTAAGTCTGAACAATATTATTACCAGTTTTCATGAGACATAAATGACTCTCTTTTCAGATGGGTTTATAGCCATAAGAAAGTGGATTCTGAAGGTCGGCGGTACATATTTGGACGACCGGGTAAGTGACCATGTAACCTTTGAAAGCCACACATCGAGCCACAATTTGGAAAACCTTCACTTATAGCATTTGAGACAGTCATGTTTTACGATCAGCCTACGCCTTATTGCAGAATGACCAAGATCCATGCTGATGTCTTACGGTTGCCACAGGTCGCGTATAAGCTATTGGAAACCAACAAGGTTCATGATCAGACTGCGTGTATACGCAGGCTGATCTTGAACCACGTTTGGCTCAAAAGCCTTAAAGGGCCTTTTTACAGATCTTGGTTCAAATATATTTGATTTGATAACGCCATTCCCACCAAATTGAATTTTTCACATGTTTGACGCCCCCTGAACAGAAAGGCATGGTTAAATGGAAAATTGACGATTATGAGTATATTGTTTATAAAAAGTTATTGTCTCATTTCCCGTGTCGTTTCTTCTTAGGAATACCAAACAATGCGACCTCTGTTTTCAAAGACAACATCTATATAATGATTCCTGCTTCTTAACCATGTAGATTTGTGTTTTATGTATAATTGTATCCTATAAAAGGCAAACTAAAATGATTTATTTAACGATATAAAAAATGAAAAAAATACGATGTTATCCCTTTACTATAAAGCAAGTATCTGGAAATTATACAATCTAAAAAGTAGTTCATTGTACATGTTTTTCGGGGTTTTTTTTGTCTGTTTAGTTGTTATTGTTGTAGTTGTTGTTGTTCTTTTTTTAAATGACAATAATATTTCTGCAAGACATATTCACATTTGGCTAGTGTCATAATATACATGAAAGAGACTTAGCCAGGTTCAGGAAAATGTCATCTTAATAGGCTGTTGAGTCAAACATGGTTCCAGATCAGTCTGATCAGTAACCATATTGTTCTCCTTTTGTGTCATTATCTATAGCATCTGTAAGAGAGTAGCATGGATCACTGTCGGACTGTTTAAGGCACAGACTGATCTAGAAACACGGCTGTCTCAAATGATATAATGGACTTTTTTCACATTCTTGCTCATAAAAATCACAATGTAAGTTAAATCTGTGCCAGGTAAATACAATCACATATTAAACATTTTTATACAGGAGCGATCCAGGTAGATAAAATAAAGGAGATCGGTATGCATACACTCTACAAGGCGATGGTTCTGGTTTACGAATGGATGTTATTTGACGAAGAATGTCAAGTTGATGGCATTAAAATAATGGTAGATTATTCCGATGTTGGCATGCAGCTGTATTTAAAATTTGCAAATATAGAAGATCAGAGCAACCTTCTGAAATTTCTGCAGGTATTTAATACTTTATACTTTCCTAGTTAGTGTTTCTTTGTCAGTAAGAGACCGTATACTTGAGTTATATTGGCAATATGTAAGTAGACGATCGAAATGATGTAAATGACATTAATTAATATATACCATGTAAAAAAAGTTTAGCAACACTGACTTTGTTAATTGAAAACATATATTTTCTGTGATATTTATTTCACCACCATTATATATATTTTAGCATATGCATTCACACACAACATTTAAAGGTTGCTTTGTGGAAACGTTAAATACTGTCTGAGAAACAGTGTCTTAACGTAGGTGAGGGGGGTCAAAACAAGAAGTCACAATAAAATTCGATATCGGTTATAAGGTCAGTTTTAGCAAGAACAGCATCGAAACGTTTTCTAATCCAGTTAAAAAGTTTGTACCCAGTATCAACATTCACTACTTTATCAAGAGACCGAACGTCATTCACGTCATAAGGATCACGTACACGTCTTCCCCCAAATGCGCCATATGAGCTCTATTGGTGATAAATTAAACAGAATGGTGGTAATGGGAGAAAATCAACGTTGTTTAGGCTTACAGCATTTAGGACTCTATGCCAGTAAGGTCTGGTACGTTCATGGTGTAGCGTCAGGGAAATTACAACGTATAGTCAACGTCTAGTAACCCTTCGTCTATGGAGACGATCATGGATGGTAAATGAGGATACTCTATTTTGGTATTACTGTTGAAGCCACTCAAAGTTTTGGTGAGAATATGGAACATCTTTGCCTTGACGTTACGAAATTATGGCGGTCATTGTCTCGTGGCGTTTTTCTCCGACGTCATTGACCGGGACTATCTCAAACCACAAACGTTGGCTCATATAGCATCCTCAAACAGTTACTCATGCTTTGAGATACGTTAAATTTAAAAAGACATCTTTATCGCCGGTTCCGCCACGTAGGAACACATTAGCGATATAACGTCCTTCTAACGTAAGTCCATGACGTAGTCAAACAGCGTTGCAGAAAAGTCTTTTTAGTGGCCTTTTTTATTCTGGGCAAAGACGAGTATGTTCGCGCCTAATTGTTTTCTAGAATTATGCTCCAAACACATGAATACCATGTCAGACATGAAAACCGGAAATGCGTACCTGGAGTGCAAGACGCACGCGATGGCGGTATAAAATTCATTTGTTTGTGTTTTCTAGCTATAATCTATCGTGTAAACGTTTGATTTTATGTTAAAACAAAAATATTTTGGCTACTGAAGATATTTACATTTTGTTGCTAAACTTTTTTTACTATGTATATTATCTCAAAAATAGAGATCCGGTGAACTATATAGTATAAAATACGATAAATATAAAACAACTATCAACTGCAAATGGCGTATGGGTAAATCGTTTCCTTTCTTCTGTATCATATAGTATAGGCGACTGGTGCAAAATATCACTTGATGATTTGGGGAAATTGTTGCATAGGAACCGTTGCTAAGCTATGTAACGTTCGCGCTGACTGTACCTCTGGACAATGGACGATATGAACTACATGTGTGCCAACTTTCATGCTTTCTTCATTTTCTGAGCAATTTTACACCAATCGCCTTGGCTACTACTAGTATCACGGTATAAATCAAGTACGCATGTTCGTGTCTATGCTCCCCACATACGCGCACACACAGCCACACTCGAGCTCGTGCGCGTTTTTTACAACCAAACGAACTCCGTGTAGTTTGGACATTTGCAATTGTGTCATGCATGGCATTATCTCGGACTAAAAGGAGTATTATCCTATAACGAGTCTCAAGTATTCCACCGAGAACCAGCGTTGGGCAGTTCAAACAAATTCCGACTTGAATATTAACTGATCTGAAACTCTCTGTCCTTGCAAGTTGATCAATATTGCGGTATTTTTGTGAGCATGCATATCTTGAGCGGTATGCATTTCGACAAACTGGCATTCGTTCTCTTAAGATGAAATATACGAGAGAAAAAAAACCAGTACATGCAGGCTTAATGGGGATTGTAAGGTTGTAAGGCATCTGTATTCAAAACAACGGCGATGTATGTAACGAAACCATTGTTAACAGATGTGCAATGTATATATTATGATACAACTAGTATGCAGAAAGCTCTATGTGAATAAAGACAATGCTGGTACCAGTTTCATGAAAAAGAATTAGGACGCATTTTCAAGCGAAACGTAAATGACAAAAAGACACTTTCTTTGTATTCAAATTTTGACCATACTCGATTCATGTCTTAAATAGTATTTTACTGCATTTCACGACAAAACTTAGGCTCAAATGATTCCACTAATTTCGTATTATTTTCAAGATCCCAATAGTAAGATGGTATGTGTAAAATCGTGTGACAAGTAACGTTTCCTCATAATTAAGTTTTACTCGATTATGTTTATTTCAGAAATCCATGCCTATCCGACTGAAAGGAATGCTTTTATACAACGAGCCTTCATTTATTGATGTAATGATGAACTTCTTCAAACCATTTTTGTCACAGAAATTTCTGGACAGGGTATGTGTTTGTATTAATTTCCATAAAAGAAATCGAATGACCAGGGGCTGTATGCGCCAACATTTATATCGATTGTCTAAATCTACTTTAAGGTAAAACTTTGGAAATGGGCTATGTGACCAGTTATTGAACGAAATCTGTATGGTGCGAATAGACGATTTCAAGGGAAGTAATTATCATTGCTCTCAAGTTTTGAATTTTAAACCTTTCTTTTTTTGCCTACTATTCACACAATTTAGAAACACTTCACAGAATTTGTTGAGAACATTTCCCGAAAATCTTAGCTAACTCAAGTATTTCCTTTGTTACGAAAACATGCGATATTGCATCTGGCGATATTTCAAAACTGCTCGGACCTACAGACGTCGCGGAATAAGTCTATGAATGGATGTTCTAGACTTTAAGGTAGGTCGGATCATTGCTGCAAACTCATGTACTGAGCTATAAGCTAAAATGTTATAATGGTCGCCTATATGTAAAACTATTTACTTCCCTTAGACCTTAACCTAATAAGCTATTAGCCTAGACTACTTGATTGTCTCGGCCAATCCGACGGATTGTGTTGAATTTTAAATTTGGGTTGGTTTTATAGGTGTTTTACGCTGTCTTTTATTTTTTTTTTTTTTTTTTTTTTTTTTTTTTTTTTTTCAACTGCTATGGTCATATCGTGGCGGCTTTGAATTTTACAGGTACAGATCTTATATACATAGTAAAAAAAGTTTAGCAACAAAATGTAAATATCTTTAGTAGCCAAAATATTTTTGTTTTAACATAAAGTCAAACGTTTACACGATAGATTGTAGCTAGAAAACACAAACAAATGAATTTTATACCGCCATCGCATGCGTCTTGCACTCCAGGTGCGCATTTCCGGTTTTCATGTCTGTCATAGTATTCATGTGTTTGGAGCATAATTCTAGAAAACATTTAGGTGTGAACATACTCGTCTTTGCCCAGAATGAAAAAGGCCACTAAAAAGACTTTTCTGCAACGCTGTTTGACTACGTCGTGGACTTACGTCAGAAGGACGTTATATCGCTAATGTGTTCCTACGTTGCGGAACCGGCGATAAAGATGTCTTTTTAAATTCTACGTATCTCAAAGCATGAGTAACTGTTTGAGGATTTTATATGAGCCATTGTTTGTGGTTTGAGATAGTCCCGGTCAAGGATATCGGAGGAAAACGCCACGAGACGATGACCGTCATAATTTCGTAACGTCAAGGCAAAGATGTTCCATATTCTCACCAAAACTTTGAGTGGCTTCAACAGTAATACCAAAATAGAGTATCCTCATTTACCATCCATGATCGTCTCCATAGACGAAGGGTTAATAGACGTTGACTATACGTTGTAATTTCCCTGACGCTACACCATGAACGTACCAGACCTTACTGGCATAGAGTCCTGAATGCTGTAAGCGTAAACAACGTTGATTTTCTCCCATTACCACCATTCTGTTTGATTTATCACCAATAAAGCTAATATGGCGCATTTGGGGAAAGACGTGAACGTGATCCTTATGACGTGAATGATGTTCAGTCTCTTGATGAAGTAGTGCATGTTGATACTGGGTACAAACTTTTTAAGTGGATTAGAAAACGTTTCACTGCCGTTCTTGCTAAAAAATGACCTCATAACCGATATCGAATTTTATTGTGTTTTCTTGTTTTGACCACCCTCACCTACGTTAAGACACTGTTTCTCAGAGAGTATTTAACGTTTCCACAAAGCAACATTTGAATGTTGTGTGTGAATGCATATGCTAATATATATATATTGGTGGTGAAATAAATATCACAGAAAATATATGTTTTCAATTAACAAAGTCAGTGTTGCTAAACTTTTTTTACATGGTATATCATTATTATATTATTATATTCCTTCATCTCGTTTTTAAAGATGCAACTTCTTATCCTCAACTAACAGCCCTAAGTGAAATCCTCACTCTACAATCTGAATTTAAAAAACACCTCTTGGCTATCGAAATCTGAGACTAGATAAAACTCGTTTTGAATCTGTTTTGGACTGTAAAACATACTTTGACGATTTATAAAGTAGTGTCATTACATTTTGATCTACTCACCGTTAAGCATTAAAAATAGTCATACACTTACCCTTCTTCGGCTAAAGTTAGAGGAATTTTATTTTTGAAAAACTGACCAGACTGTCTAGTAACTGTAACTGATAAATCTCTCAGGTTGAATTAATATTTCCGTGTAATTATTTGATTTCATGCAGCTACCGGTATCTATATCAGATATTTACAAAACTATGATTCCTAAATAGTTGTAATTTAACATGTCTTGATTAAATCTGGCGAGTGATCAAAATCTGCAGTATTCGAAATGATGCTTGCAAAAGAGGAAGTATTTTTGTTTTGGCAATTTATGCAGATGATGACTTTTATTTTCCTTCAGATGATATTTCTCGGAGACAAACTGACCCGACTGTATGAGATAACAGACAAGTCTGTCATACCAGATGAATATCTGCCTGATGACTGTTCTGGGGCAGGTCCTAGAGACAGACTTATAGGTAATGTGTAATATTGTATTATCACTCATTATTCAATATAAACTGACCAGGGTGCGTTCCTTAGAGCGAGATTTTTTAAGATTTTTTAAGATATTTTTGATATAGCGTTTTTGAGACCGAGATTTTAAGCGAGGTGTTCCGAATGTTCCATACTTCACACAAATGACGTCATCATGACGTCATTTGTATGAAGTATGGAGCATTCGGAACTCCGCGGTTAATGAATCATGGAACATTCGGAACAACTTGGTCAGTTCTATCCCATATAGATTCTACAGAATTTACCGAGGGGTTCCGAAAGAAGTATAGAGCAATGGCGGCTCCCAGTGATCGTCTTAAAAATCTTTCTCAAAAGAGAGCTTTATCCTAAAACATCTTAAGAAATCTCAAGATATCTCAAGAAATCTCGCTCTAAAGCCCCGTTCCCACTGTCACGGTGTTGGTCCCGGACACCCACGGTACCTCCCGGTGGGGAAAGAGCCGGTATTCCGGGATGATCCGGGATCTTTTCTCTAAAAAATGATTCATATTCCCATATTCCCGACATTGCCCCAGTGTACCCCCGGTTTATTACTAGCAGGATCTTCCCGTTCTATCCCGGACTATCCCGATTTGTTCCCGGTTTGCCACGGTGTATTTACGGTGCAGGGGCCGGCGTGATCCCGGTTGATCCCGGTACGACCCGGTGTAACCACGGTCGTCGCCGGTAGCGCACCGGTAGCCGCGGTATCGCCCTTTCATATCACGGTTGTGCGCCGGTGACAAGCCGATGTTTCCCGCTGGTCACTCGTGGATCAGCATCAGTTCTCTTTCGTCTCTTGAAGTTCTGGTTTATGAGATAGTTCATCTTGTTTGCTTGTGCTTGCATTAGAAAATGAAACTACATTGATTAAGCTGAAAATGTCCACGGATCATCAGGGATTATCACGGTTGAGCCAGGGTAGAGAACCGGACTTGCCCCGGAATATGCCGGTGTTTCCCCGGATAAAACCGATTCTTGACATTCTCCCGGTGAGTCCCGGTGACCGCCGGTTGTATTAAACATTTTAAAACATCCGGGGTCGGTTGCCGGATCAACAAGGTTCATCCCGGATTGTCCAGGATGTTCACGGTGCCGCCACGGTTGTACTCCCGGTTTGTCACGGTTTCCCCCGGACCACTCATCCGGGACTAACCGGGGGTCCAAACCGTGACAGTGGGAACGGCTCAGGTTGTACGAAGTAGTTGATCAATCTGTCATATTAGATGAATATTTGCTAGATAATGAGGGTTTGACGCCAATATCGAAATAATAATAAACATTTACAAATATACCATTCGAATAAGTAAATCTTTTTTTAATAATGTACAATATCAGAGGTTCAAGTAAAAGAAAGCCACAATTTAACTAAGGAGAATTTAGCAAGGACAGATAGATTCAAAGGTCTAGAACGAATGTTCTCAGCTTTGACAGCGATTTGAGGGAAGATCTTGGTATCAAAATAGACCGGAGAGTACAACGTATCGAATGGCATGTATTTCAATATTGGGTGTTAAGGTTTACGAACTGAGAATGAAATGCAGAGCCAGAGATGAAATTTGAAAAGTGCCAGTAATTCCTAATCTGTGTTACATTTACCTTCCAAATACAAATATAAGCATTTTGTATGGTTTAGAATTTTGAATTAATGCATACTTATGGAAATGTTTGACCAAAATGTTCAAAATTACCCCCCTTGCATATGAAAATAGAATAAAACAATATTTGTAAATTATTATCTTCTTGTAGCATAATCTTGAAATCCGGCCTGGTGAATCAACTTGTGTGAAGTGTATTTACATGTGTGTGAAATTTGATGCATTTCGTATGGCTAGAAAGTGGTGTTTTCATTCTCAGTTCGTAAACCACAAGTATTTGGTTTAAAATTTGAGAAAAGTGTGTACTTATTATCCAACAAGATTAACCCGGTACATCTGCATATGTAAAGACCCCACCTCGGCAATGTTTTGTTAAGACACTCAACTAACGGACTTTGCACACGAAAATTAATCAGTATAAACGATTCAAAATCTTTTACTAATGAGGGAATAGACCGATAACGGAAAATAGGGGTGGCAGGATGTATGTTTGACTATTTATAGTAAAAACTTATACACACTGATACCTGTTCAACCCTAAAATAAACCAAATTATTTGTATCGATTCTCGTTTAACTTTGAATGTACAATAGTCCCAGCCGAAAATTACAGTGACGTAGGCTGATGTTTACTGCTGCAAAACCAATCAATTCGTCTGATTTGCACCGTTACAAATACGAACAGAGATGATTGGTTGTCAAGTAGTAAACATTAGCCTACGTCACTGTCATTTTCGGCCGGTATAGTCCTCCAACGATAATCAGGTTCCCGCCAAAAATATAGACCATACCCATTTGATAATGAAAGGTTAGACAGATCAAAGCACACTTATCGCAATTATCGCAATGAAAACAATGGTTATATTGTAAGTATGACTCTATCCAAATACCTGTGTCTGTGGTTACACAGTGGGCGCTTGACCTTAGGAAAAGAGTTCTGTTTTAATTGTGTGGGTTCGATTCCACACATATCCGTGTACTTTTTTTTTTTTATTTTTTTTTTCACTTATTTGCGTTTTCCTTTTTTTGTTCCTTTCACATTTGTAAATACATATATATTCTTTATTTTTAATGTAAATCATTGTCAAACGTAAAAAATAGGCTGAATGAAATTTAAAAATGCTGCAAATGCAAGTAGATCTTAAATGAGCTTCACATTGTTTTATGTTTTTCTATGTAGAAAACAGTTTGTGAAATGAAAACATGCTTATGACAAGAAGTTTCATTTTTTCCAATAAATAAATGAAAAAAAATCATGATCTTTTATTTTGCGGGCTGTCTAAAAGCGTCATTATGTGGAAATGGATTAAATGTTGTTTTCTTTTTTTCACAATATATAAACTTTAAAGATGCAATACATTACAAAACATAAATTAATTAATAAAGGTGTGGAACTCTTACTGTCGCCAAACGGCAAGCATTTAGACTGCTCAATTTTTAAAGTTTTCTAGACTGAATTTGGCGATTTTCCGAAATTATCTTATACATGTACTAGTAAGTCTATATAAAAATCATTAAGAGCCTGCTTTCTTCTCATCTTTTTTTTCTAAAATGATAAAACAAAATATATTTGTAAAACAAAATATGTAATTACCCATCGGTCTATGAGACTCGAACCCGCGTTTGCTAAAAGAAAATGGACGAAGCGCCAATGTTCTATCCACTGCGCTATCGAGTATGTCTATACATTGTAGTGAAAAATACAATTTTAATCGTATATAGCAAGTCTTTCTTACCTGTAGGCCGAGTTCATTCTATTTATAGCTTTGTTTGTAAATAGCACATTATCGTTGGAATGCTATACTATATTATACATTCAAAGTTAAACGAGAATCGATACAAATATTTTGGTTTATTTTAGGGTTGAACAGGTATCAGTGTGTACAAGTTGTTACTATAAATAGTCATATATACATCCTGCCACCCCTATTTTCCGTTATCGGTCTATTCCCTCATTAGTAAAAGATTTTGAATCGTTTATAGTATAATATCAGTTTAATGTGGTCAAACAATCCCGAGATTTTGTTTACATAAGTTAGGAAAGCATATAAAAACAAAGTGACGTGATTGCCGCCTGTTATTATGTGTGTAAAACAAAGAAAGAGTACTTTGACTCGTCAATGATTTTTCCCCAAAATGACTTAGCATGGATGGCTTGTAACAATTACAAAATAGATAAAATCTGGAAATCGAAATTCGCACGTGAATTCAAAATGTAAAATGTTCATTGTAATTATTTGACCAATTCTTCTGTATTGATCTGAAACTTGGAAGCTCCCTTCAAAACAGCAGTGCCATTGGGATAGGTGGTTTATCTTAAAAGAGTGCTCAATCTGTCATGGAGGAACCACCAACTTCTAAAAATGATATATGGTGACCGTCCCAGAGAATTAACCTTAGTCTGTAAGAGACGTGTCCAGTTGGCTAGACATGATGTGCATGAGCAACTGAGAATGTTGCTTCATCATTACTCTGGAGGCACCCAACGTCTGACAATCGATAATACAAGTTTTCCTTCCCATACCTGAGCCCCGTTCTTTAGAGCGAGATTTTTTAAGATTTCTTAAGATGTATTGGATAAAGCGTTTTTAAGACCGAGACTTAGACCGAGCTGTTCCGAATGCTCCATATTTATACAAATGACGTCATCATGACGTCATTTGTATAAAGTATGGAGCATTCGGAACACCGCGGTTTATGAATTATGGGGCATTAGGAACATCTCGGTCAAGTCTCTTTTAAATTGTTTCTATAGAGTTGACCGAGGGATTCCGCATGGAGTATAAGGTAATGGCGCCTCCCATTGAGGGTCTTAAAAATCTTTCTCTATATAGCGCTTTATCCTAAAATATCTTAAGAAATCTCAAGATATCTCAAGAAATCTTGCTCTAAAGAACGCACCTCTGATTAAGCGAGTCACGTCGATCCACAAAGAAGATCTCTGCGTATCCATGAAGGATAAGCAATACCGGAAGAGTGTACATGTAGTTAGATCTAGATCAATCTCGGGTGAGGCCGCAAGATGGTATTGATTATTGTTTCCATTTTCAGAGGTATTACAGCGTCAATTATTTCATGATTCTCATGATTCTTTTTGTTCTTGTTCCACAGAGGAAATGTTAGAAGATATGAAGAAACCAAAGTTTCGAGACTACATTAGAGACGTGAGCTCGTCCAAATACAAGGTGGATATAGACAAACGAGAACATATGGAGAAGGAACCGGCTAATTCGTTTAGAAAGTTGAATGTGGACTAACTGTGTGACTAGTAAAATATACTGAACTTCAAAAATAACGCACCACTTACATTTTTCGCTCTAACTTTTTTATTTTGTTACTTTTTCAAATTGTACACTCACAACCCGAACTGATATCAATTCATTCGTTTCCGGTCAAAAATTGCTTCTCTATCTTACAGCAATCAAGCGTGACGAACGCGCAAACGTAACTACCATCTAAAGTGAAAGTCACAAAATGAGTAGTGTGTGTGGCCATTTGGCAGAGCAATACAGTCTGTACTTCGTCGACGCATGGAACTGATCACATTTTGGATTCTGGTCTTTGTCATGACTCTCCACTGTTCCTGTATCATTTTGCTCTTGAAAATGCTTACCTGTTTTGAGCTACAGGTGGGACCTTTAGCCCACCCCTTCCCGGGCAGTCAAGCACTGTGTCCAATTTGTTTAAAACGTTCCCTAAACCGGCAAATAGTTTTGAGATGAAATCTTATCATGTGTGCAATAGCCCATGCCGTCATCACTGCCTGCAGCATCCCAATAGCACGATTACGTTCGTCAGTGGAAAGTCTTTGCATTGGTTAAGGCATCGAAAACTTCCGACCGATGAAATTTTCGGGCGTTTTCTTTCTGTCACCGACTGCATGTACCCTCTAAACCGACTAGCTGGATTGTGCACAAGGTCAATACTGCGGCACGTGCAGAAAACATATTTAGCAAGTTTGGACGCTTAGCTTCACGGATGAATGGGTTTTGTGCTTACAAATGTGTCGTGTGCATACCTAGTGTCCGGTGGATACCGAATAATACTGTATCAAGAAAATGAATAATTTTGTTGAAAAAATATAAAACAAGAACCAGTGGTGCGTTATTTCTGAGGTTCAGTATATTATCATTTAATGTATACAACCCATCATTAAAAACAGAACTTCATAGCAATTCGACATGCATCAAATTACACACACTTTTTGATACACTTCAAATAAGTTGATTCACCGTGCCGGATTTCAAAATTATGCTTCATGAAGGAAATAATTAGATCTAACAAATACTTTTTTACTCTATATTCATATACAAGGGAGGTAATTGTGAACACTTTTGTCAAATGAAAGAATGTATTGATCCAAAATTCTAAACCGTTCAAAATGATTAGTTTTTGTATTTGGAATGAAAATGCAGTACAGTTTAGGATTTACTGGCACTTTTCAAATTTCGCGTCAGGCTCTTTGGTGCTAATGATTGGATGTATACGTTAAATTATTTCTTATTTGCCAAGTTCAAGGATTGGTGTGTGTTATATTTGTAAAATACATTTTGTCTTTCTCAAAACCGGATTTGTTTATTGAGAACTTTGCTAACTATTATGTATGTTCGTGTTGAATATTGATAAAAAAGGTCAAGATACGTCGCAAATATTCGGCGGTGGAATGTATACCGCCGAAGGGTTTCGAAGTCGTCCAAATAGGTTCGGATACGTGTTGAATGTTATCGACGGCTCACGAAAAATGCCGACGTCGCGTGAATTCCATTATGGATGCGATGCCCTACCTTAAGGCTCAAGACATGGCTCCACCACCTGGTGATCTTGAACCATGTCTGTCTAAAGTAGATAAGGAGGGTGATGAATATTCAAAATGCAAAATATCATTCAATGTTCACGAAACCCTAATCTGTGGAACCTTACTCATTGGAATCGTCCCATCGAGCACCCTGAACGTAGGGTTTTGGTTTTAAATTGAGAAATTAAAATGCCTTAACCCACTTTCGTTTTACACCTCTTGTCTCTAGTACTCTTTTTCGAGATTCTGACTCAATTATATTTCGAGTGTGAACTGTAAGTTGGAAAGGGGCTATCAAGAGAGATAACTCAAAATAATGAATGCGAACAAATACACATATTTATATCCCTTGCGACGGAATAACTTTTCGTTTGTTTAAACCTTTTCAAAGCAAATACGTGTTATGATTCCCCTAGAAAAAAGGCTTGAGGCAACGAAAGAAGACAATGCATGCAAACATACTTCAACCTGCCTTCAATAAAAGTATGCAGAATACATTGTATACAATGTACTTAAACTTTATGACCCTGAATCATTGCATTTATTATACAAATACAAACATACACAAAGACACAATGATGTTACAATATCGAATATTGAAACAGACAAAGATGGCCGATATTGTTTTTTTTTCTTTTCTTTTATTATTATTATTATTATTATTATTATTATTATTATTATTATTATTATTATTATTATTATTATTATTATTATTATTATTATTATTATTATTATTATTATTATTATTATTATTATTATTATTATTATTGTTACATGTATAATCGATTCACTATTAAACGAGAATAATTACAGTTGAATTGTTCTATCAAAACAACTGAAATTATTCTCGTTTAATTGTGAATCTATTATATTTCTTAATGTTCTTTGTTTATTGGTGTAGTTTTTCATTTTCTTAGACATTTTTAAAATACTTTGATTTTTTTCATGTCGCTTCAGTTCTCCAAAAATCTCGAAACAACAGCTCGTACATGTAAAGAAGTTGGTAACGGGGTTCTGGAAATATACCTAGCGATTTGCTGCATGACTAAATACATTTACCGAATGTGTCGAATAATCTCTTGTCATAGATATTTGTACCTTTATTATACAGTTCGACCAAAAAGTAGTGTTTAGTCTTTTCCATAATATGACCCCTTTAATCAACAAGGAAAAATGATTGTCCCTGTTCCTTTGAGATTTTCTTATCAAAAGCTTTGTAGTTCGTAACAATACAGAGCTTGCTTGGTATATGCGTAAACGAACCGCAAACACTGAACTGGTCCAAAAATCGAAGACGATGAAAAGGCCAAAACCAAGTTTGACAAGGTTGTCATGGAAAACATACTAGTAGTAATAAAATGATAAAATAATGATTATGGGCAGGTGTCTTTCTTCATGCCCTTGCAAGCCCTTCTTTACGTCAAAAGGGTTTGAAAGGGTTATGCAAAGCCGATTATATATATTTCGTCGCGTGTCTTCAAAAACTCGTAACTGCAGCTTTAAACAAGCTGCAGTTACGAGGTTTTCAAAGAAAACCAGCGATTTGCTAGTATGTATAGCTCTAAACAAGGAAATTAAAATCGTATAGCCTTGTTGTAATGGCGGCATCTAAACTGGGATTGGTCTGATTTTTTTACCGATATTATAGTCCTATCACGATATCATTACATTATGTTTACGAAATTCACCTCTAAAAACATTACAAAATCGAACTCTAAATGCACGCGACTGCTCGAATATTGCATGTGTGTCAGGCTTGCAAAGTTCGAAAAATCATGTGAATATTAAGAACATTTTTTCCCTTCTTTGCATGAAAAAAGCAAAACAAATGTAAACATGTGCCGTAAGATCTTGAATGGACTATACTTCATATCTTTTCGCTGGTCACGTACAAAACACCAGAATTAAAGCGTTTATAGGCTGTAGTTACGATACTATAGAGCATGACAGTCGATATACACTAACGCACCACGTTGAAAAGGGTTAATATACAATGACAATGAATTCTGTGCAAAAAATAGACTGTATTTAACGTTGTGTTTTGATTAATCGTCGGTGTTGTCATAAAATCTCGTAACTACGGCTTGAATCAAACCGTAGTTACGATATTTTATGACAACGCCGACCAAATACTATTACTTGTCCGAAACTACGTCACGGTTAACTAGATGATATCGTTCCCTATAATATACGCCAGTACTTTTCCAAATGACAAAACTTTACACTGGTTCAGTTGAACAACAACATTTAGAACCCAGTTCATATTCACTATATACGCGAGCATTGCTATAAACGATTCAAAATCTTTTACTAATGAAGGAATAGACCTATAACGGATAATAGGGGAGACAGGATGTATATTTGACTATTTATAGTAACAACTTATACATATTCATATTGTCCAACAAGGTTAACCCGGGACAACTTAATTTTCGTGCGCAAAGTCCGTTAGTTGAGCGTCTTAACAAAACAAAGCCGAAGTGAGGTCATTACATATGCAGATGTCTCGGGTTAATCTTGCTGGACAATACCTGTCCACCCTAAAATAAACCAAAATATTTGTATCGATTCTCGTTTAACTTTGAACGAATAATACGTCCATGTATATGTACAAATGACAATGATACAGACTCCAATTCAACACGCTATAATAGGGCACGATGTTTTCCTATTTATCATTACGTAGTTTCGGACAAACAGTGATATTTGGTAAGTGTTGTTATAAAATCTGGAAACTACGGCTTGAATCAAGCCGCAGTTACGAGATTTTGTAACAAAACGGACGGTTAACCTGGTCTATGTTTAGCACAAAATTCATTGCTATTCAACACCCAATAATTGTGGAAAGAAAGTTTTAGTTACAAGTAAGCTAAGGGTAAAATAAATTCAGTGACATTTGAGATAAGACAAACAAGGAAGTAAGCAGATATCATATATCATAATAAACTATGCCTACTGAGAAAAGCCGACTTTTCACATAATTATATAAATTGTGACAATCTACGGTACGACAAAATGAGGTTTATTGTCGTCACAGCTCATGGAAACAGTGCGTTTTATTTAACCCTTTCCCAAACAAGACCTGGTTTTGACGTCCCTTACAGAAAATGCTTGGGAAAACATTGAAACAAAAGGAGAAACTGCTGATAACCAGCAGTTTCTCCTTTTGTCTCAATATTTTCTGTGCCATATTTTACACAAATTCTATCTTTGATAACTTCCATTTTGTCATTTGTGGCAGTTTTTGAAGTAGATCACATAAAATGTTGTCGTTTGGGAAAGGATTAAAGTGTATAACATTTGTAATATAGAAAAAGAGAAAGTATAGACCGGTCACGTTATAATGATAAATGTTTACAACATTAATCTCAGTAAACAACGCAAACTTAAACTCCTATAGTAATTTTGTGGGCGGCGCTTCTAATTTTGTAAACTAGATATCGCACTTCGTAAAAGAACTTAGAAGTAAGTTAGGAAACATTTATTGGTCTAGGCACCTGCGCAGTCAGCACAAACTGACTAGGGTCGATACTTTTAATTATGAAATAATAACAAGTTTAGCGGTCTTTATTGCGCAAATAAAACCAGAGCCGCGTTCTTTATAGCGAGATTTCTTGAGATATCTTGAGATTTCTCAAGATGTTTTAGGATAAAGCGCTCTTTTGAGCAAGATTTTTAAGACGGTCACTGGGAGCCGCCATTGCTCTATACTTCTTTCGGAAACCCTCGGTAAATTCTGTAGAATCTATATGGGATAGAACTGACCGCGGAGTTCCGAATGCTCCATACTTCATACAAATGACGTCATGATGACGTCACTTGTATGAAGTATGGAACATTCGGAACACCTCGCTTAAAATCTCGGTCTCAAAAACGCTGTATCAAAAACATCTTAAGAAATCTTAAAAAATCTCGCTCTAAAGAACGCACCTCAGATGTGCGACGGACTACATGTGTAGGTAAAAACCGAGGCGCAAAGCGCCGAGGTATTTGCCATAACATGTAGTCCAGAGCACAGAGGTTTTTATTGCGCAAAAAAGACCGCTAAACTTGTTATTATCTCCATTATAACACTCAAAATAACAAAACGCACATTCGAAATGTGTTATTTTGTGGAAATTCTGTCATGAACTAGTTTTCGGCGTAGGAAACGCATTGGCGGTTAAGTGACGTCATTGATGACGTCGTTTGACGTTACCTTGACGCTACGTGACGTTTTGGCGCATACACAAAGCATAATTACATAGAGTCATTATTGGTCAAATAAAACCCGATGTAGTTCTTCTTTCGCTAAATATGGATTTTACGGTAGAGTGTTATAATAACTGTTAACTGCGTGTAGCATACTTAGAAGAAAAATGTCTTCGACAATTAGACTTGAATGTAAAGGACAAAACATAGTCGAAAAAATAAAGAGATACCATTGCACATGTACATTATTGGTATGATAGTGAACATGGAAACTACAGTCGATATTCGTTTTGTCGAAATCGGATAAGTCGAATTTCCCCTTAAGTCGAAGTGAAAGTCTGGTCCCGTCCTCATCAATAGATGTAAAAAAAGATCCAACGAAACAATTTCTCGATAAGTATAGCCATTGAAATATAGTAGGAAAAGGATAGAAATTGCTCGGACGAGCAATTTCTTTCCTTTCCCTACTTTATTTTAATTATGAAGCCAAATTGATGAGTAGCAAAAGTAGTCAAATATCATTTTGATTAAAACCCTTAAAATCGGATGAGTCGAACTTCGGATATGTCGAGGTATTTTGACGGCCCGTCTGACTTCGACACAACGAGTGTCGACTGTACTTAAAAATTTCAGATGTCGAAAAACTTAAGGTTTCACCCTTCATTAGATTATAAAGATTTTGTCCAACGTCGGCGTTTTAAAGCTGCAGTTTTGAGGTTTTGTTGAAAAGTAGCAATCTGTATGTCATCTTTTTTATACTTAGCACTAAAAGCAACAGATAAATGGCTAGGTAACATTTTGAAATGCGTTATTGCATTAAAACTTCACCAAACCTTATGCTGTGGGTACAATTAGTCATTGGAATCATCCAATCCAGACGATTCATTTGGGTACCCACATCCATTAGCATTCGGATTGAAATTAGCAGATTTCGAATACCTTAATCACCTTTTGTCTGTTGTTATGTTTGTACGATTTCAAAATGACGGTGTTTAGAGTAGTAATGCTACATCTGCAACCATTCTACTTTTGGAAAGTACATACCTTGATAGGTAGATGTGAACCAGTACAAGTACCCATCGTAAATAGAACAAAGAAGCCATACTGTATACAGAAGACAATCACGCCTCTATTGTAAGAAAATTGTTTATAACACTCAAAACCTCTAATATAAGCTACCACATAATAATCATGTATTACGTGTACATAATCTAGATAACAATCCATTTCCAAGAATGGTAAGACAACAACTGACATATTCTAAATTCAGGCCCGTAGGAAGCAATTTCATATGGGGGGGGGGGGGGGGGCTAATGCCCAAGTCCTGAATATTGGGGGCTAATTTGGATTTTCCTAAAATTGTCAGTGTAAAATTAAGAAAAATCGGCATTTTCGGCCAACATTTAAGCCCCCTAGCCCCCCCCCCCCTGTTCCTACGGGCCTGAAATTTCAAAGACATATGCCAATAAGGGATTTCCCTGGCATCGTCGATTATCGCCCACAGTTTATATTGTAGCCAAGAACTTTCACGAATAGTGTCGTTGTTTTTTATCGACACGTTTTCCGCAGCTTGCCGACGTATATTTAAATATTCGTATTGCCTCTCAAGAATGTTCTTAGTTTTAAAAAGAAACAAAAATAACTGCGTGCTTTTGCCAAAGCATAAAAAACAATCCAACTTAGATGACTGATTGTCTAATGGCAATGAATTTTGTGCTTTAACCCTTTCCCAAACAAGACCTGGATTTGACGTCCCTACTAGAAAAATCTTGGGAAAATATTGAAACAAAAGAAGAAACTGCTGATAACCAGCAGTTTCTCCTTTTGTCTCAATATTTTCTGTGCCATATTTAACACAAATCCTATCTTTAATAACTTCCATTTTTGTCATTTGTGGCAGTTTTTGAAGTGGATCACCCTGAAATGTTGCCGTTTGGAAAAGGGTTAAACAGACTGGGGTACCTGTAATGGTTTGCTATTTCAGAGTTCCCTCTTTCGTTTGTCCCCGAGCCCGGATAGCTCGGTCGGTTTCGTCGGAGTCTGTCAATCCAGGGGTCTCGAGTTCGAACCCCGGCTCGGCCAGTATCCATTCTGACATTTGACAAAAGTCATTTCTCTCCCACCAATGAGTGTGAATCATCTATGTGAGAGAGCAGCTGGAGGCTCGGTTTGGATTTTGTGGTTGTACTGGTGCGGGAAATACCAGGAACCCACGGTTAGGTGCTCCAGCCGCCGCGATATGACCCTGGTAGTTGAAAACGGCGTAAAACCCCAATAAACTCAAACTCGTTTGTCGGGACCCCTTTCCAATGCCGAATTACAAATTTGAGATACGAGATACGTGTATAATTCCCCTTTGTGTTATGTTGCGAACTATAAGTAAGACAATGTATTCTCGTATTACTTAAGCTTTTGTATTTCGATGCACAAAATGCTGATTCATCAAATAAAATTTCCCTAGTCCAATTTTAATGCATTTAGGTTTTCTCGGAAGAAATACTCAGCATTTTCTCCTTTTTTCTCAATATATTTACTCGCCAAATCTATTAGAGACGTCAAGGGAAGGTCGGAAATTACATGGACGTTGGGTAGATCGTTTAAAACTGGATGATGAAAAACTATTGAAGACCAATCAAAATTTTGATTGGTCGTCAATAACTTTTTTCATCAGCTGACTCTTAAACGATCATATTAAGCTAATCTTTGGTGCTGTCTCACTTACTCTGTATCAAACCTGTTTTTTTTTGTTTTGTTTTTTTTTTTTTTTTTTCAAATCGTTAACATATTACAGTAACAGAATCACTGAAGACAAGTTTCTACAATTGGTTGTGTCACGCGATTCCACGCAGTGATGTTGACTAACATGAAAACTACAAAATTAATTTATTGTGAATATTCATTACCTAAACGTCAAGCATGAACCCCTTTAACCCATTCCCAAACGACGAAATTTTAGGGTGATCCACTTCAAAATCTGCCACAAATGACAAAATGGATGGTATTAAAGATATGATTTGTGTAAAATATGGCATAGAAAATATTGAGACAAAAGGAGAAACTGCTGATTATCTGCAGTTTCTTCTTTTGTTTCAATGTTTTCCCAAGCCTTTTCTATTAGGGACGTCAAAACCAGGTCTTGTTTGGGAAAGGGTTAAGCCTTTTCAAAACAATCACTGGATTCCTAGTTCTGAAAATATTGCGGGGGGGGGGGGGGACAACAAAATCCTGGTTTTCAATCAGCATTTTCTTTCAATCTTTTAACATTGTATTAGCTATAAATTTCGTTTTTTCTTGACATTATTAATTTGTTTCCACCGCCGAATGTTTTCGACGTCGCCCGAATAATTCTGACGTGATGCGAACCTCATTAGGGTTGGACTATCTTAAAGCAATCATGGAGAGAAAAAAACTTGATAGCTGATATTGTGATCTTTCCTCTTTCCATAATAATGTTGATGCTATTACATAATAATTTTCTATTTCGATATCAATTATTGTGTCTTCGACAATTGGGGCACTACATTCATAGTTATTTCAATGTTGGGGAAAAGGTTAATGAACATTATTCATCATTTTAAATTAATGTTCTCTATACTTGATTAATTAGCATAAATTTAAATCTCATATATATTATTTAACCCTTTATCATACAAGACCTAGAGTGCCATAATAATAAAAACTTAGCAAAACATCAGAGTGAAAGTGGAGATGCTGATAAGCAGCATTTTACTCCTCTTGCCTCAATATTTTCTGTGCCTTGTCATTTACAGATTCTATCTCATTGATATTTATTTCGTAATGACAAACTGTAATGGCTTTCAATTGGAACAGTCTATGCCTAATGCTTTGTTGTTTGAAAAGGATTAACATAAAGGACGCTGCCTTATTCATAATGAACCCTTTCCGAACGGCAATATTGTGGACTTGTCTTATTTGAAAGAAGCTACAGGCAAAAAAGTATGTTTATATGTTGATGGTATATTTGCTACACTGGCTATATGAGAAAATATTTCGTCAAAGGGAGAACATTATAGTATTCAGCATTTTTATTTTTCACAAACCATGTCAAAACCATGCCTTACATTGGGAAAACGTTAATAATAAACGGATAAACCACTGTATGCAACCTTCTTTATTATTTGTGACATGTATACATATGTGTGAACTTTGTTTTTTGACCAATTCGAAAACACATCGTTTGAACGTTTCTTATAGAAAGGTCTTCGAGAAAATTTCAGGCATTTTCTGATAGCCAACATTTTCCTGCACTATATCGCACAAACATCATAAAAGTGACCTTTCACATTTATTTTTCATAAATTTTACTTTTATCTTATCTGAAAGAGCATATTTTCTTATGAAAATTCTTAAAATTTCAAGCCAAAACATTGTACCGTGTACGAGAATTATATATTTTGTGCTAAAATTAAACAAATTGTAGTGGACAACAGTTCAGATTTACATGTAGACTCTACGAGGGGCGTTCAATTAAAAAAGGTACTAATGGCCCACCAAACCTAACGGTTCAATAGAACTAGTGGTGCTTGTGGCTATTTGACGGGAAAATAACTGTCTATACTTGATCAAAATTTGAAACAAATTCGTTCACTCTTTCAAAAGTTATTGAGCTTTTAAGTTGGTTCAGTCATATACACTGGCTATTTCGCTGTGCGCAAAATGGAAAAAGAAGTAAAGAAGGATGTAAGGGTCAACATTACAGGTCGCATAGTCTTTGAAATTTCTGTATCACATGCATATAATGAACTATATTTGTGGACATTCGATGGTTGAATATACGTCAGTTTTTAGGAAGATAGTACACATTGAAATTGGTAAAACTGGCCTGAATGATGCCCTTTTCTCAGGCAACCCGGGTAGAGCTAGTACCAAAGCAAAATTTATATGTTGCTGTAAATTCTGATATGACCGAACAAGACGCATGGTTCAATGTGCAAAAAATAGCAGATGAAGTTGGTTTTTCATCGGGGACATGGTATACGATTTTGACGAAAGGGTTGAAAAACAGAAAGGTTAAAGCCCATTATCCCCCCTACTGCCTAGAGGACAGAGAGCCGCCCATGCAAAATATATTTTGAAATAATTCAATAAATGCAACAAATATGGGCTTTCTTAGCTTTATACATATGATTGAAAAATAATCTACTATTATGAGCAGCAATGGCGTGTCATTAGCGGGCAATGGTTGCGAAAAGATCAGGCAAGGTCCGTAAAAGCCAAAAAATTAAAAGCGCGGCAAAAGTTTTGTACGCGGTAATTTTCAAATGTAACGAGTGTATTGTTCAAATTACTGTTTCAAATAGTACCACTATCGCCGGTCATTCATACAAGAAATGTATGTCGGTGAAAGTAAAGAAATATCACTAAAAGATCAGGGTCCCGTATTACTAAACATCTTACGATCAAGTTTTTGTGTAAACTGTGTAACAAGATATCTGATTGCAGGAGAAATCCGACTGAGCCAATCAGGACTGTTGTTACAAGCAATTATACAAAAATCAAACGTACGAACGTTAGTAATACGGGCCCCTGGTCTAGGACCGGCTAAAGAGGCATGTACCAAACCCATGACTACGGAGCTGTCCACAGGTGCCATCTTGTCCAAGACTTCCTGACAGAGACACATGCTGCACAGCGTCTTCATCCACCCTCAGGTCGTCGGTATAGGCCTTCATGTTCCATATGCAGTGCAATTTACCAGTGTCTGCGGGGGTCCAAAAGAGGCCCATTTATTGACATATAAGTAATGGATCTCAAAACTTCAGAAGTGTGTGGGTGTCAAGGAGGATTACTTCGAAGGATTGGAGAAACTTACAATTGAATTGCGACATAACTATAGCTAATAGAACCATAGTTCCAAAATTAGTTGAACATCCCTCATATAATGAATTTGTCATTTCTGTTTTTTTCGCTTATTAATAACAACTTTAAAAACTGATAACATTTCGACGCAAAAGAATAACCAATCTTTGCATCAAGACATACTTTTAAAAATGAAATAGGAATATTATGTCCCTTTACATTTTACCAACATACATTTTGTGGTCGTAAGTGACCAAAGTGGAAGAGTCTTAAGCGGCCCATACACGATCAATATTATTGACAATATTATTGTCAATATTTGGTATTGACAATAATATTGACCGTGAATGGGCACTATTGAAGGAATGTATGGGTGTATGGGTGGCTTCGAAAAATATTGTCAATATTATGACTCAATAATATTGTCAATAATATTGATCGTGTATGGGCCGCTTTAATAATTGCCGATTTTTGGGAGGTAAATCTGCATTCATTTTAACGTGTTGTTAAAATGAACATGTCACATGCACGAATTTCCTTGCATGGCTTTTATTCGAATAACACTTTCTCTAACGGCAAAAATTTTGTTTGCTCAAAAAGCTAACAATTGTGTGCTGAAAATAGACTGGGTTGAACGTTAAGTTTTGATAAACCGTCAATGTAGTTATAAAACATAGTAACTACGGCTTGATTCAAGCCGTAGTTACGGGATTTTAGGACAAAACTCACGAAAAACTATTTGTTTGTCCGAAATTACGTCACGGTTAACAGGATAAAATCGTTCCCTATTTGCACGTTAATAGAGATATCATTTGTGTAGAACAGATAACCTGAAACGAAGCAGAATAAACTATGTATACACTAATTCATTTTTGTTCAAGATTTCCCAAGATTTTTCTATAAAACAATCTTCACCAAGATGCGTTTGGGAAAGGGTAAGACTTATTTCCTCATATCATTTTACTCTATTCGGATTGTTTTAGATAAACATGCATTAAACCTCAGCAAATGCTATTGGTTTTGACATTTAACTAATTTCGCATAAGTAAGAAAAAGCAATTTATCAAAGAAGAAAGGTTAAACTTTCATCCAAAATGTATGCATTATATCTAGAAACAAGAGCTGCTTCAGGACAGCCAACTGCTTCTATGAAGTGCTGGATAGTGAACATTTTTAAGTCTGAAATGGTAATAATTCCATTACATTAAAAAATTTAATGTCAGAGTAACGAATCTTTGCCTAGAGACTGATATTAAGGTCACAGAGTCATGCACAAAATTTGAAAGCAATAGCTGTTACCGAAAAAGAGATATCACTAATATAATGCGAGTTGCACGTTAAAACTTAACCAAGAATTTCCCAAGTGCAAAAGGATAAAAATTCCACTAAATTATATGTCAGAGTGACGAATCTTTGCATAGAGGCTGACATTATGGTCACAGATGCACGTGTAAAGTGTCAAAGCAATGGCACTAGTAGAAACAGAGATTTTACAAATTTGCACATGAAAACTTAACCAAAGCATTACGCCAACGCCGATGCCACGCCAACACCTTGGTGACTACAGAAGCCCCCGCCTATTCTATGAATAATTGCACTAATAATACAGTAGAATCAAAATGGATTAAATCTGTCCAACCATGACCCTCTGTAATAAATGGTTTTTGTAGGAGATTGGATTAGTAAAAAATCGACAAGATTGATTCACGAGTTGTTGCATTTTAAATATCGCCAGACTTTGTAACATATGCCCAAAAGAATAAATGTTGATAATGAGTCTCTCCGTTTAAGTCGTGTTCAAAACATTTGCTTAATTCTAACCAATCATATACAAATATCTATGTCCAGCAAGATTACTCTTGGACATCTGCATATGTATTGACCCCACTGCGGCGATGTTTTCTTTAGACGCTCAACTAACGGACTTAATCATCGAAAATTAAGTTGTCCCGGGTTAATGTTGCTGGACTATATCACATTCCGTTTTGTCATCTGTGGTAGGTCTGGTATACATGTATATCCACAGTCAGTCTTCGTCGTTTTGGGACAGGTTAAGAGGTCAGAAATGTGGGATAAACATTGAATTTGATCCTTGATAAGAAACAGGGATAAAGGACAGATTAGTCTACCTACCAATTCTGAAAAAGTGGCTAGAAAACTTTTTCGTAGGCATTTTTTGAACATGGAGTTTTGATGTATTATTTGCAAAGTATAAGGCTTGCCTGATTTGCTTAGACCGGTAGTCGCCTCCAGTCGGCCGTATTAAGGTCACAAAACAAGGTCAAAGGTCATTGGGTGCAAAATTCACATAAGCCCCCTTTAAATGCGTATAACTCTGTCAATTATATGTCTAAATGCACGGAAACGGTTTTAAATGAAAGCCCAATAAATTGTCTTGCATATAAAATATAGTTAATGATATTTTTCTCATTTGCGCATTCATTAATATTTGGCATAATGTAAAAAATGGCAAAAAAATGTGCAAAATTTGAACGCAGTGTAAATGGAAATCATGCTGCATGTGAAAAATTATTGCGATTTCAATTACACAAACACGTTCAAAAATGTCTATAAACCCTTTCCAAACATTTAAAATCAAGTTTGATGGTCAAAAGTCGCCATTTCTATATGCAGGTACAGCTCGAAGTTAGCTGGGGTCAAGATTTGTAACGGTCATTGCTTTTACACAGTGTACGCGGCATTTCAACAGTATTGATGGAACTTAAATGATATCATTTCTTTTGTCTGGATATTGACTCTAAATAGATCACATTAGTATATATCTGCAAAAATAACATTTAAAACAATGACTTTCACGGTGTAAATGTTAAAAAAGTGAGTAAGAGTTACCCCACCCACTCAAATAACCTAGGAATTTGGTACAATTTACTTTGGCGACCAAAACATTACAAGTAATGTAATGAATAAACATTTAACAATCTAGAACAATTTGTCTTTTGTATAAAAAAGAAAAAAAACCCTCACTTGTTCGGAAATGGTTGACATTGTTTCACGAAGAACACATAGGCCTAGGCCTACTACGCCTCCCCACCTATAAATTCTGATGGGTTACTGTAGGCCTACACTAAAAAGCCTCAGATTGGAAAGACTGGATGCATAACTGCAATCCATTAGACAAAGAAAAGCTTATTCAATAAATAAAAAAGATGATTGGCATAGTAACTTGTTACGTTCAGGCCCGTAGGAACAGGGGGCTCGGAGGCTTTGCCCCCCCCCCCAAAAAAAATGGCAAAAAATGCCGATTTTTCCTTAGTTTACGCGAAATTTTAGAGAAAATCAAATTTACACCCCCCCCCCCAAATATTCAGAAACAAGGGCTTCAGCCGTCCCAATATAAAATTGCTTCCTACGGTCCTGACATGTACAGTCAAGGGACATAATTATTCGCCACCCTGCTGATTTTTGCGTAAATTTTACCCATAATTTTAGACTAAAACTTATGCTGAATCATTATTTTCTTTCACACCACACAATATTTGATATCATTTAAAAGTATAACCAATTGCGGACAAAATCTGTATAAAAAGTTTTTTTTTCAAATGGTTCAGAGATATGGTTGCTAGGCAACTTAAGAAAATTGGTGAAAATTTCTGACCAGCCTCCATAACATCGTTGCCATGGTAACATAAGTTTCACTACAGATATGATTTAATTATAAATCGATCTGTAATAGATATATTATTTAACTATTATGTTTGCTGCTATATCCATAAGGTATCCTTTGAAAAACAAATGTTTGAAATTTTATTTTCATTGCAAAAATTCCAAAAATGCAAAATTAACATAGGAATGAAGGAGCGTTGCATTTTTCTGTGGTAATTTGGTCAAATAAAATTGCAGTACTTTGTAAGTAGCCATCCAATCTCATGAACAATTTGTCACTTTAATATCTAGTATGTTGTGCATATTTTCATTTGTTCAGTTATCAAAAAAGTCTTTATCTGTTGCCATAGCAACGGTTTTACGGATGATCGCCAGAAATTTTCACCGATTTTCTTCTGTTGCCTAGCAACTGTGTCTTTGAGACATTGCAAAAGAAATTTCATGCAGACTTTATCCGGTAATGTTTATACTTTTGAGTCATATCTATGTTTTTCTGCTAAGTGAAAGAATAAAGGTTCTGTGACAGTTATAGTCCAGAAAATCACTCAATTTTTCAATGAAAAATAGGTGGGTGGCGAATAATTATGTCCCTTGAGTGTACATGCATGCAGAAGTAGCAAAAATGGCATTTTCTTTTTATTGAAAATCGACTTTTGGTCAAACCAAAAGATGTTTTTTTTTTGTTTTCATAAGAACTGAAAAATAAGTCAATTTCATCGATGCGATATGCCATTAACTTGTACCTTCATATTTTTTGCTTAACTTCAGAGCATGTTTATAGATTTAAAGAACAGAGTGGGATCAAACACCAAAATTCCAAAATATGCAAGAGAGATCTTCAATATTTTAGGCATGTTTCAGCTAAAAGCAGTAGAAAAATTATATATTTTATGAAATCAGTACTGTTAATGATGCATTAAAGCAACATCCGGTATTCAATTCTTTCTAGCATTGTGTTATCTTGAAACAGTAGAACCGGGCACAGGGGAGAAAAATATAGAAACTGGTGGATTTTTCTCAATAAGTGTTTTTGAACAAAATTGATTTTGATTGATTGGTCAATATTTAGATCCAAAACAGCTTTAAAGAAGGTGGGCCCAGGACAATTCTTGTACTAGAAAGTCCAACAATTCAATGACCTACTTTGATAAGATTTGAGTGGCTAGAACCTTTGTTCAATCATCCTTCCTTAGGCCTACACATTTCACAAGTGAAAAAAACTTTTAAGGACAAGCCAGACAATCGTTCTTTTATGACCCAGGCACATCCGATAGCTGTATCCACTATGAACCATTCTTTTAAAAGCAATATAGTCTGTTTCTATGGACAATTGACAGAAAGTACGTCTACAAGAACCATTGGAATTATTTCCAAAATGTGTTGAAGAGCAACTTTCTGTAGTTTATGGCGAGTCCTCTTCTTTTTGCTATCATCAAACACTGGCTAACTAGATGAGAAAATAGTATTGTATGGAGTTCAAAGAAGTCTAAGTAGAAAAACATAAACGTTTTAATACAAATATCTGGTTCTGTCTGTGCTAGGCTCAAAACGTTTTGATCCCCCATTAACACACAATGGCAGAATCACGGTACAGATTGGAGACTAGGCTCCCCAACTAGCACCTTCATGGTGCTCTGCGTTATCAGTCCCACATCTCAGTCAGTATCAGTCTATGTACATGTAGAACTTAGTGTGTAGCCTGGGTCTAGTCATCGGTATACAATGTGAAAAATATGATTCAAAGACATTGATATGTGTAAAATTGTGGTAGGCTACCTGTGAACAGGAATAGAGAAACAGCAAGACATTGTTATGCTAGAATCCAGGCTAAGTTACATGGTGCACAGCATTATCTCGAGAGAATACCCAGAGTTAACTTTAAAGATTTTTGAGATCACGAAACAAAACTGCCATGCGATTCTAGACTTTTATCGTACTCCAACCCTTTCAAAAAAGAGGTCTCACCGAAAGCGCTGTCAAATCTGGCAGATGATTAAGGTATTCCACCCGTTATTAGATACCAAACACTTTGTGTAATTTTTCCTCCATCTTCAGCATGTCCCGTTACAGTGCAAGTCAATACATTGTCAATTACCGTTGCCACTGATGAAGCCGAAGATGCATGATATATTTCGCATCTATTGACGTATGAAATATATCATAATAGTTATGCGACGTAACTCGTAGTTATCCAAGAGTAACTGATATGATCAAGCCTTCATCTTTTTGACCTTCTGAAACAATACCTGTTGTTGAGTATAGCAGTTAATGGAATAGAAGAGCACGCCCACTTCTTAAGTTCTTTCCCATGGGTGCATTCTCAAAAATATTTGTAATAACGTCTCTGATCCTACGAAAATACGTCCAGGTTTTTGTGACCTTAAACTTCACAAATGGATGTGTATGCTGAGAATCTCTTGCATCGAAGAATGTTAAGATTTCCAAGCAAATGGACTTCGAGTTGTGGTAATAATATAGGATTAAGATATAATTTTTATATGAAAGAACTCGATTTCTGCACAATTGAAATACAAAAGCCATTTTATTTTACTTTTATTTATTTCGGCATTAACAAATACTGACCAATCAAGTAAACAACAACACGATCCTGTTCGATTTTCTGAATCAAATCGCATGATCTGAGTTATGATGCAAAAAAATGTCTGAGGTTTTTAACATACGGATTCACTTTTTTCGTATGTTTTATGATAAGGCACAACAATACTCGTATACAAATGAAAGATACACATTTGATTACAACGAAAATTATAATTGAATGAAGAGTTTTAGTTATGTCATAAGTTAGTCAATGCCCAGAGGCTTGTCAGGTATATTGTCGTCAGCATACTAAAAAGCAACCCCAGGTTCATAGATTTTCCTTATTTATGTACAAAGAGTTCCTTTGTGCCAACTCCACAACCCATTAGTTGTTAATTAAAATGGTAAGGATTGTGCAGGATGGATTAGCTGGCGATCGTTGTGTCTTTATATTTTAATATTAACCAGTAACATAATGTAACGTTTTATTAAGGATCGAGTGATTTGCATAATTAGAGACACATACAGAATCATATTTAGTTTAATTTCTAAAACAATTTAAAGAGTATTGGTAACAAAATCAGATAGACCCAAAGACTGAATCTCCTGTTGTCTCTAATGGAAGCATGTATATATCTAAGTATATACATGTATATATACCTTCATGGGCACTTAAGATCTTCATATCGCATACCATAATCGCATATCAGAACTGCAGTCAGACTTATGATTGTGATAAAAAATCCATAGAATGGAATGATCCGTTCCTAATTACATTTTATGTACATGTTCGAATGTTCTCGTAAGGCTACCAGATGTAATCACCCAAATTGCAATAATGGAATTAAACGCCTAGTTTACAAAGTGAAACTACACCATTAATGAACAAAACATGTTGAAACATAAATACTTACCTTCAATGTCGTATGATCGTATACCTCACGATAAATGACCTGGTAGAGCATCCCAGCCTATTGGCTAGGGCTGTTCTGCCAGGTCTATTATCGCAAGCTATAAGATAGTGAAATGACTACTTTCAGCTGCTGATTATGCTTAATTTCTATTTAATTTTAAGTCTTTGTTTATTTAATTGCACTTTTAATGACTATGTATTCGTCAAAAGAGGCAAAGATTTAACTAAGTGATGTTGATATAAGCTATATATAGTTCTAATGTTGTTTTATTAGAGCAATGTTTTTGCCCCTAAAATTCTTATCATATTTTAGGAAAATGCATCGAAAGCTATAAAAATTCATGAAAATATTATTTTTAAACAAGAATTTCCAATAAAACATCGTACAAATATCGTAGAATATCATTTATGTGAAATTGGTATTGCTACACCAATGTTTGTGTTTTTTTGTATTTTTTTGGAAAATTTACCCCACCCACTTTTAGCTATGGCTACAGGGGTAAGCCAAAGACTAATTCTGTAAGCAAATATATTTCAGTAAACAGCAGGTGTCTAGGCGATTTTTAATTATAATGTCATTCATCCAAACATACCGTTTGTATTTTTCAGGATTTTTTTACTTTTCGAAAAAACTTATTTTTGTGATTTTTTGGCCATTTTTTGTTATGTTTATCAAAAATTACAAAAACACAAGTTCGTAAAGTTGCATATTGATGTTTTAAGTGACAGTACAAATCGTTAGCTTTATTTAGGTACCAAAATAATTGTTTTAGCTTAATAAATGTGTAAGTTATGAGGTATTTTAGGGGGCATGTCTGAAAAATGTACCGAATGACCTTTGACCTAGTTTATTTCAACCAATATCGCCTGCTAGAGGCGACTACCGGGCAAGCCGTACGTACCATGCCTTGAAGATATCATTGGGCATGGTAGTCGCCCATGTTCAGAGAATGCCTACGAAAGTCACATTTTTTGACTTTGTAGGCAGACTAGATCATGTATTTTCACTTCCTTGTTCGCTCTTCGTCAGTGTTAAAAGGTGTTTGACAACTTTCTTAACCCTTTGCTATGATAAGTTTTTGAAAACTTTGAAATCAAATTTCAAAAAATGCAGGTACGTTTATAAAAAATTTACCCTTTTTGTCTTAAAAGTTACTTTTCTAGATCTACATTGTTCTCATATCATATCTAAACTCACATCCTTATGGTCAGCGTTTTATCATTTGTTTCGTAATATTTCTACGCTTTATTATAAATACTATCATCAAATCATACACACGTTCATGTATATTTCGTCTGCAGATGTTTATAAAATCGAGTCGTTTTGGGATGATTTAAGAGAAAACAGTGGGTAAAACATTTGAGTCAGGATCTAGAAAAGCGTCCTGTATTGCATTTAAGAATAACCTGGATCCAGATCAGCCTGTTCATACGCACAATCTGGCCAGGATCAATGCTGTCCTCAAATAGCTTCATTGTGCAAACATCGATCTTGATCAGGCTGCCCTTAGGTACAAGTCGATCTGGAAATAGGGCAGTCGCAAATGCTATAAGGGACCTTTTTCTAGATCCCGGCTCATTTGATCTCTGATAAGAAAATAAGGAAAAAGGACACCACATGTATTTTGACTTCCTTGTTTGGTTTACGACAGGGTTCAGGTATTTGACCACATCCTTATTGGGTCAACCGCAACGCCGTACGTGTGCACTTATGTATAAACTGAGGTTAACCCTTCCCAAACA
The DNA here is from genome assembly GCA_963680895.1 of Fragum sueziense. Taxonomy (NCBI): domain Eukaryota; kingdom Metazoa; phylum Mollusca; class Bivalvia; order Cardiida; family Cardiidae; genus Fragum; species Fragum sueziense. Next base: position 7,371,926 of record OY804606.1, on the reverse strand, counting down.
ATACCTGGTTTTGAAGTTCTTAAGAGAAAAGATTAGGGAAAGTATTGAGATAAAAGAAGAAAATGTTGATAATCAGCATTTTCTCCTTTTGTCCTAATATTTTCCCGGCTATATTGCACACAAATCATATCTTTATTATATTTATTTTTGCCCTTACAAATCTCCAGGAACAAATTTTAATCTCTATACCATTTATGTGCTGCGTCCTCTGACGCCGCACAGTAATATTTCAAAAATGAGAAATAAAAACTATGACAGACAACGGCCGATATTTGGCAAATCATCAAGTGTGAAACGTTTTGACCACAGTCATGCACAATCTGAGTAGACTGCCTTGGGTCGTTTCTTTGGTGGACGGACTTTTGGCCACGGACATTTTAGCCAGGACGTTTTGGTCACAATATTTTACAAGGTAGGATCTTTTGGCCAAAAAAGAAACTTAATGAATAAAGGAATTGGACCAATAAAATTTACATAATATGATTTTATTTTGTATTTTTTTTCTTTTTTTTTTTTTTTTGAAAGTTGACATACGTTTATTGTGAAGAAAAAAATAAGAATAAACGGTCTCAATTATTAATATTTCAAGTAATTATATACACATTTGGCCAAAAGGTCCTACCTTGAAACATATTGTAGCCAAAACGCCCGTAGCCAAAACATCCTACATTCGTGTCTTTACAATTTCCAGGTCCATTTTTATACGTATCACATTTGTTTCATACAATGGCGGAAATTGTTGACGCAGTGCATATAGTTTATGAGTAAAAATAACATGAGCATTACGTCGCTTTTCAACAACAAACCCGTATATACAGCTGTAAACAAGCTGTTGATACGAGTTTTGTGGAAAAGCAGCAATTGTCTACTCGTTGTGTAAAATCGGACTTACTGAATTTCAGCGACGAGAAATGTTGATCCCATTAGCCTCCTTCCACAAATGCCAATGTCTAATAGCAGTATGATCAGAATGCATGGTGTCTTCGTACAATTTCTCCGCGTCATACAAACAGTGTCCTTGATCAGACTATTTATGTGCGTCGCCTGATCTTTTTCCATGTTAGTCGCAAATGAATTGCGGGTATTTTACGAAGTGCAAGCCAATATATCTTTTGAAAAAATATGAATATTAAGTTTTGTTTTATCGTAATCACTATTCTTGTTTCTGTTGTGATTTTGTGTTTGTTTTAAAATTTTACTTATTCGAGTTATGAATAAACACTATTTCTACGCGGCGCGACACGAAATTGTATCACGAAAATAAGGTTATACACGTAATGACGTAATTAATTATTGTAACGTCGTTCTATGTCTGAAAAATGGCAACGCAGCAAAATTATTTAACGTTTTCGCAATGTTCGTAGGTTTATACAATAGGAAAAAGAATTATAATTATACAATACAGCACAGACATCACACCGGGGAATCACGTGGTACATTTTCGATGTTTTTCAATAATTTTGTCAACACGTGGCTATAAAAGGGATTTGAAACAGGGAAGATGAATGATGTGGTTGATTTTATCCTGTTATATATATTTTTAATCATGTGTTAGTCAAAAGCTCTACGCGCCCAGCAAACCCCTGATATTTTCAGCCTTCGTCTGCTTCAAAACATTTTCATTGGTAAAGGCGGAGTCTCTCAATCCAGGCCCCATGTTCTCGAAAAAAACTTAAGTATAATCTCATGCTCAAATTTGAGCACCGTGCTCAAATCGCACGAAATCCATGTGAACTTCAATCGAATACCCTTCAACGCTGGAGAGTATCCCTTTGAAAATGAGCATGTTCTCATGAGAATATACTTAAGTTTCTTCGAGAAACTGTGGCCAGGGGTCGCGAATTCGAACCCCGGCTCGGCCAGTATTAATTCTGACATTTGACAAAACTCATTTGTCTCTCACTAATGGGTGTCAATAATTTATGTAAGAGAGCAGCTGCAGGCTCGGTTTGGACATTAAGCCCCGTTCCCACTGTCACGGTGTTGGTCCCGGACACCCACGGTACCTCCCGGTGGGGAAAGAGCCGGTATTCCGGGATGATCCGGGATCTTTTCTCTAAAAAATGATTCATATTCCCATATTCCCGAAATTGCCCCGGTGTACCCCCGGTTTATTACTAGCAGGATCTTCCCGTTCTACCCCGACTATCCCGATTTTTTCCCGGTTTGCCACGGTGTATTTACGGTGCAGGGGCCGGTGAGATCCCGGTTGATCCCGGTGTAACCCCTGTCGTCGCCGGTAGCGCACCAGTAGCCGCCGGTATCGCCCTTTCATATCACGGTTGTGCGCCGGTGACAAGCCGATGTTTCCCGCTGGTCACTCGTGGATCAGCATCAGTTCTTTTTCGTCTCTTGAAGTTCTGGTTTATGAGATAGTTCATCTTGTTTGCCTCTGCTTTTTATCAGAAAATGAAACTGCATTGATTAAGCTGAAAATGTCACAATTAAAGTTCATGAATATGGAATATCTGAAATGTCAAAATTGGTTGAGGGAAAACAAGAAAATTCATTAAGGATAGCTTAGTCGGTACATGTAACGTCAGAGTCTGCCAATCAAGGACCCCGGCTCAGCCAATATCATTTCTAACATTTGACAACAACAATTTTTTTTCTCTCACCAATGGGTGTGAGAGATCAGCTACTTGGTTTGGATGTTGTGGTATATTGTCATATAGTGATATCGTATAATAGTGGTCCCAGATAATCATCATTTTCTCCTTTTGCCTCAATATGTTTCCAATTCTTTTGTATTAGTTGAGCTACAAAAGCATCATTGTTTTGCAATGGCTTTTAAAAAAAGACAAGAATGTTCTGGTACATTTTTAATGTGTCTTTCTGGCATTAACAGACTGCTTTATGACATAGACATGTATGACAGGTCATTTTGAAAAGGGGTTAAAACGAAAGATGTGGTAAATTATATCGTTCAAAAACAAAACAAAGTTCTAACTTCCCTACTAGGAAAGTCTTTTGAAAACACTGAGGAAAAAGAAGAAAATGCTGATTATTATTAGCATTTTTATGCCCCCTTTCGAAGAAAATGGGGGTATATTGTTTTGCAAGTGTCGGTCGGTCGGAAGGTCGGTCGGTCGGAAGGTCGGTCGGTCGGTCGGTCCGTAGGTCGGTCGGTCTGTCCGTAGACCAAACCTTGTCCGGAGCATAACTCGAAAAGTATTAAAGGTAGAATCATGAAACTTCATAGGTGGATAGATCTCATTATTGAGAGATGCAGTGCATAAGAACCGTAACTCTGTCGATCAAATTTTTTGAGTTATTGTCCTTTGTTGATTTTATAACTTGATTCTTGTCCGGAGCATAACTCAAAAAGTATGTAAGGTACAATCATGAAACTTTACAGGTGAATAGATCTCATTATGGAGAGGTGCAGTGCACAAGAACCGTAACTCTGCCGATCATATTTTTGGAGTTATTGCCCTTTGTTGATTTTCAAACTTGGTTTTTGTCCGGAGCATAACTCAAAAAGTATGTAAGGTAGAATCATGAAACTTTACAGGTGGATAGATATCATTGTGGAGAGGTGCAGCGCACAAGAACTGTAACTCTGCCGATCAAATTTTTTGAGTTATTGCCCTTTGTTGATTTTATAACTTGATTCTTGTCCGGAGCACAACTCAAAAAATATGTAAGGTAGAATCATGAAACTTTACAGATGAATAGGTTTCATTATGGAGAGGTGCAGTGCACAAGAACCGTAACTCTGCCAATCAATCAACAAATAGATACCTCCTATCAACATCGTTCACATTTAACCATGACCTTGGACCTTGTGACCTTAACCTTGGAGTTTAACCTACTTTAAAGGAAATGAAACCCGGCATATATCTCATGACCTTTTACAAATACAGCCTTGATATTTCACTCATGGACACATCTTACCAAGACCTTTCACAATTGACCATGACCTTGGACTTTGTGACCTTGACCTTGGAGTTTGACCTACTTTTAAAAAACTTTAACCTGGCCGATATATCATGTCCTTTTACACATACAGCCTTGATATTTGACACATGGAAACCTCTGACAAAGACCTATCACATACGACTATGACCTTGGACCATGTGGCCTTGACCTTGAAGTTTGACCTACTTTAAAAAAAAACTGGGCCTATATCTCATGTGCTATTACACATACAGCCTTGATATTTCACATATGGACACATCGTACCAAGACCTTTCACATTTGACCATGACCTCGGACCTTCTGACCTTGACCTTGGACTTTGACCTACTTTTAAAAAAGACTTTAACCTAGCCGATATATCATTTCCTTTTATACATAAAGCCTTGATATTTTTGACACATGGACACCTACGACCAAGACCTTTCACATTTGACCTTGACCTTGGTGTTTGACCTACTTTAATAATACATTAACCTGGACTATATTTCATGTCATTTTACATATACAGCCTTGATATTTCACACATGGTCACTTCAAACCAAGATATTTCACTTTTGACCATGACCTTGGACCTTGACCTTGGAGTTTGACCTACTTCTAAAAAACTTCAACTAGGCCTATATCTCATGTCCTGTTACCTATACAGTCTCAATATTTTACACATGGACACCTCCTACCAAGACCTTACAAATTTGACCATGACCTTGGCCTGTGTGACCTTGACCTTTGATTTTTACATACTTTTAGAAATCTTTAACCTAGCCTTTATCTTATGTCCTATTACACCTACAGCCTTGATATTTCACACATAGACACCTCCTACCAAGACCTTTCACATTTGACCATGACCTTGAATATTGCAACCTTGACCTTGGAGTTTGACCTACTTTTAAAAAGACTGAAACCAGGCATATATATCATGTCCTTTTACACCTACAGCCTTGATATTTCACACATGGACACCTCCAACCAAGACCTTTCACATTTGACCATGACCTTAACCTTGGCATTTGGCCTACTTTTAAAAACTTTAACCTGGGCTATGTTTCATTTTACTTTTACATATACAGATTTGATATTTCACACATAGACACCTCCTACCAAGACCTTTCATATTTGACCATGACCTTGGACCTTGTTAACTTGACCTGGACTTTGACCTACATCAAATGTAGGCCCTTGAGGGGGCATATATGTTTTACAAACATCTCTTGTCTTCTTTTGTCTCAATGTTTTCCCACGCCTTTCATATTAGCGACGTCAAAATCAAGTCTTCTTTTGGGAAAGGGTTAACTTGTGGTACTTTTTCACGTGTCGTGTCACATATTTCAACATAATTTATCTTCTTGTCATTGTGAAAAATGATATAGTATGTCCTAGATATTAAAAGAAGTTCCTTTTGTGCTAGTAAACGCCCACATTCGCATAAAATTTGCCTTGATGTATGTCTCCAAAATGTAACTATACGGCCTTAACCCATTACCAGACGACAAATATTTAGGATATTCCAATTTCAAAGATGATGCAGACCACAATTTCAAGTGCACACAATTTTGACACAAGCATTGTCTTCATTTTAGACAATGCTTTCCAGTGTCATTATGATGTGGGGTGTTAAAAAACGTCGCTGTTTGGGAATGGGTTAACCCTTTCTGAAAGACGGCAATCAAAAGCGGTCGAATTAAGATGTTGCCGCAACTGACAATGGATGTGTATAAAAATTGAATATCTGTAGCTTATAAATAGCATACATCGTCGTTTTTCAAAGAAAACCTCGTAACTGCAGCTTAAAACAAGCTGCAGTTACGGGCTTTTCGTTGAAAAGCGACGATATGTAGAATATTTTGAGGAAACAGTAGATAATGCTTGTTCAAATTCGAGCCATTTAACCCTTTCCCAAACAAGACCTTGTTTTGACGTCCCTATTAGAAAAGGCTTGGGAAAACATTGAGACAAAAGAAGAAACTGCTGATAACCAGCAGTTTCTTCTTTTGTCTCAATATTTTCTGCGCTTTACTGTACACAAAGCCCCCACTTTTTAACAGTATTTTTGTTATCTGCAGCAGCTTTTAAAAAGGACAACCCCAAAATTATGTTGTTTGGGAAAGGGTTAGATTATTCTATCATCGTCTAACTGGTTAATACTAGTATCGTAATTTGTAGCATTTTATATTGGTCTCGATGGATGGTAATGATTGTGTTCTAAATCGAGAACTGTTGAAGATGAGATAATGGGTGCTCTAAAAGATAAAAATTATGTACAATAGAAAACAAAAAGCGTTGGGACAGAACGAGAAAATGCTGATAAAAAACATTAATTGTATATCTTTTCAGCTCAATATTTTGTCCAATCTTTTGCTTTTAGTGACGCCAAAGACAGGCATTGTTTGGGAGCAGGTTAAATGGAAAGTATACTGAACGTAGCTGTATCACGGTGGATAATTACGTGACTCAGAATTTCAGAAAATCATTGATATTTTTGTTAATACTTGACCTACAAGAATTCGGTTTGAAGCAGAGAATGTGGAAAATGTAAGGAATAAGCTGGCAGTGGTGGATTTTTTAAGATATCAGCTGATAAAAAAGTTCTTGAAGATCAACAAAAAGGGCCTTGGGTTGATTTTCAATAATTTTTTTCAGCTTGTTTAAGGGGGAATGCTCCAGTTTTTCGGAACACTCGGACTTTACTGTAGTAATTTAAATGTTTCGTACCAATATGTTTCGCTACCAGATTTTCAATAATATAACACATTATTACAATTTACCATTTTCGACGGTAAACGTGTATTTATTATGCGAAACTGATTTTCTCAAGATGGAAATCGAATATTTAGAGCAAGACAGTCGTAAGTGTGTATGCAGTTACCACTGTTTTGCGTCATTTTATTCATGTGTAGCTGATAAAAATTGCCATAATTCACTAATAAGTGCGCTGACCTATACATTTTCTTTTTGAATTATTACCAGGACATGTTGCTTAATACAATGAGAGAGTTTTATCAAATTCTATTATGTAGAACTTGAAATATTTCCAAAAATATGCAAATTTTGACATAAAACACTCCAGCTTCGTTGATCTAACCGAACACGTGAGCATGCTGTTTTATACATTTACGCATTTATAATAGCACATATTTTGGGTTTTCTGTTCGTAATAAATGTAAGACGTTACTTTAAATCCGTTTTCGGGACTAAACGATGGATATACAGCTTTTTATTAGCATTTTAGTGACCTTGGTCAGGTGCAAGAAATTGTGCATTTTTTCGATGTAGGGTTATGTGATTACAATGCCAATAAAATTCAAACAAGATCGCTGACCACCCATTTTTATCTTATTTTTCAATTGGTAATAACATGTAATTTCAACATACAAAATATGAATAAATTCTATTATTGGGGAAAAAAATAGGAAACTGGAGCATTCCCCCTTAAGAAATCAATAACTTCCATCTAATGTGCGACGTCTGTCCACCTTCACTGCTTCAAACAGAGTTCAAATCGGTGCCGTATTACCAAAATTATTGAAGGTGTTTTGTTTTATCACGCGATTATCCACCGTGTGTATACTAAACAACATTCTCTCAGAAGTTGACACATCATTTTGTAATGAAAAAAACGTTCCCGGAAATAATATAAGAAATATAAGAAAACAACATGCGATCTGAATCTGGAAATACACACCGTATAGCATTTGAGACAGTCGGTTTTTTTTTTTTTTTTTTTTTTTTTTGTTTGTTTTTTTTTTTTTTTTTTTTTTTTTGTTGTTGTTGTTTGTTTTTTTTCATGACAAGCCTTTTGCCTAAATGCAGTCTGACCTGGATCCATGCTGCTGTCTTACAGTGGCTTTAGGTCACAAATAGGCTACTGCAGACGAACGTGGTTCATGATCAGACTGATACTAGATACTAAATAAATGTACCAAAAAAGGATGTTGTGAATTCAGAAAGGTCATCTTCGCGCGAAACAAAATGAGAATAAAAACACCATGCACAGTCTGCACGGTCTAACTAGCATCGACATTTTCTACATTTCCCAGGTGAGGCGGTTCCTCGCGAGACGGTTGACATTTATTTCTCTTTATTTATGGAAACACATCCAAATAAGGAGATAACTGGATTTGTCTGGAAAATCAAACACACTTCCGCATTGAGCGGTTAAGAGGTCGGATTCCCCACACAGATTTTAACTGGAATTATAATCAACCATTATCCTAACAAAACCATGGTTTATCGTCTGTAATAAAAAGGGTTGGGGGAATACATGTATTGAGACAAAACAAAATTTTATCAGCATCAATTTGTTTATCCAACCATGGACTGGTATGTTATATTAGTTATGTTATGCATAAGAATAGATCTTCAAAGGTCCTTTAACCCTTTCCCAAACGATGAATTTTTAGAGTGATCCACTTCAAAAACTGCTACAAATGACAAAAGGAAGTTATCAATGATAGAATTTGTGTAAAATATGACATAGAAAATATTGAAACAAAAGGAGAAACTGCTGGTTATCAGCAGTTTCTTCTTTTGCTTCAATGTTTTCCCAGGACCATTTCAATGGGGAACCGTAGCGGATTATCTTTCCTTTGATATGTGGCGCAGTGGTTCACGGTCCAATATTTATTACACTCGCCTTTTTACCTGGTAATACACAACACGGAAAACACACGATCGCCGAACTAAACTGTTGTTAAAATGTTAAAATGTCCGAATTTATGTCACTGTTTACTTGATTAAGTAGAACCCTATTAGATCTAACATAATTTGGAGGGAAAAGAATGGAAATTTTGGGATTCCCGGTGACCTAAATATTCTCCTCTTCTTTCTCTGTTTTCCCTCATGATAAACACTTCTTAAAAGTTTATGTCATTCAGTTTGTTAACCATTTTCCATAATTTCACTTAGTTTTAACCCTCTCTCGACAAGACCAGAATTTGACATCAATAATAGATAAGGATTGAAAGGCAATGAGGCAAAACAAGTAAATGCTGATATCTAGCATCATGGCAATGGCAGATTTGTGAACAGGGGAATTGTTCTGGTGGGGCAGTACACCTTTGCTTAATTTTCCACGGCGTTTGGGCTTGATGGTTTCTCTCAGACGCCTTAAAAGTGATGCACAATACTGTCCATTAATTATTGTTTGGATAACCTTCGAAGTTAGACCCTTTTTATACAGATATTGAATCACTGCTCTTTCAGCAACCTGGTCCATTTTACAAAAGCCGTTTGCCCGGTTTACTTTAGAGTGCTACCTCTTCAACATAAACTGACCAAATGACATCAGTTTTCGGCTGCACACCTTTATATAGCCAGAGAATACAGGGACTGAAAATTGACATGCTTGCTTGACCCCTTCTATGAGAGGCTCACTACTTACCAATCAACCCTCGTACCATGCTGGTAACATGGGACTTGTCGGATTGTGTACCTGCAAAATACCTTGTTACAGGTGGTTTTACATATAAAAATGACTTTTAGAAAACTTGACTTTGGATCCACTGTGGATTGATATTACATTCAGGCCTTCCGTTTCCAGAGCCTGGTTTAACTTAAATATCAACAACCGTTGAATTTGAATAAACACACGTTTTCTATCATATTTTTAAAGTGACATTTCACATTTATTTCATTTTTTAAAAGTATGTCTTGATGCAAAGATTGTTTATTCTAATGCGTAGAAACGCAATCAGTTTTTTGAAGTTGTTATCTATAAGCGAAAAATATGCCTTCAAAGTTGAGACAGAAATGACAAATTCTATATTAATATGAACTGTTGTCCACAACAATTTGTTTAATTTTAGCACAAAAATATGTATTTCTCGTAAACGGTTCAATATTTTGGCTTGAAATTTTCAGGATTGTCATAAGAAAACATGCTCTTTCAGATAGAATAAAAGTAAAATTTATGTAAAAGTTATCGTGAAATGTCACTTTAATGCTATGGATCAATAAATATATTTAGTAATAATAGATTCAGGAACTTTTAAAGAAGACATTTAACCCATTCACCTATGACTAGATAGTGTGTTTGTCCAAATTTAAAGCCTTTTATAGACCTGTTCACAATGGCATGTCAAATATCAAAATTTAACTAAGTATGCAACACTATCTCGAATACTTGTTGTGGACACGTGCAAGATTCCAACCAATCCAAACAAATATGTAATGGGAATATTAACGCTTTTCCCACTGTTTAAATTTAGTTTTCGTCCTAGTTTTTGGACCAATGAAATTGCATCTATTTGAAAATATCGGCGCTATATTTCACATAAACGCACTGCCGGTCAGTTTATGTCACGGATATACATAGCCACGCCCCCGTTTCCTGTGCAGTCATGAACAATGATGTAAATTTTGGGAAAATGATGTAATTTTTAGCTCGACTTTTCGAAGAAAATGAGAGCTTATACTGTCACCCGGGCGTCGGCGTCGGCGTCGGCGTTGGCGTTGGCGTTGGCGTCGGCTTTGGCGTCGGCGTTGCAACAAAGGTTAAAGTTTTTTCAAACATCAATAACTTCCATACTATCAAAGGGATTCAACCCAAACTTGGAATACTTATTTACCATCACACCCTCTATCTTACTACTAGGGCCCATGACCTTGGCTCCATATTTGGAGTTATGCCCCCTTTTTACTAAGCAACTTAGAAAGTCGAGCGCGCTGTCTTCGGACAGCTCTTTTTGGGAAAATGATGTAATTCCAGTAAGATCCGCTTGATAGTAGCTCCGGTCGGAGACGTGGTTTGAAGTATGACAGTAGAAACGTATGGTTTTACTTGTTGACGAACACTAAGTCAGATAGAGTCTGTATAGTAGATTCTACGCGACATAAACGTTCAAAGGCTGCGCGTTTTGAACGTTTATATCGCGTAGAATCTACTATACAGCCTCTATCTAATACCTAAATTTTGTAAATATGTGTTAATATTTCGTAACCAGACTATGGTCGATCGAAGAGATGTTTCATAATGCGTCCATATCCCGGACCTCACTTTAGATAGTCCGACGCTTTCATGACATTCGTGCGACGTCGGAATTATTCGGGCGACGTCGAAAATATTCGGCGGTGGAATTTTCCACCGCCGAATGTTAACGACCGCGCTCGAATATGTTCGGATACGTAACGACACAGCTCGAAGAAATCAGATGTTTTATGAATCTCAAAATTGCCGCATTACGGGTGTACATGTATTCACCTTATTTTATTTATTAACGAATTAGCACGAGAATATTAGGCAAATACATTCATTTGAAAATGAACCCATTACCAGACGACACATTTTAGACTTGACCAAATTCAAAGATGTTACAGACGCTTACTCAGTATTTCATGTGAATAAAGTTTTCCATTCTTTGTCGGTCTGGGTAGAAACATTGAGGGAAATGAAGAAATTGCTTGCCACATGCAATTTCTCGATTTTCCGCAATTTTTTCCCAAGCCTGTATCTTGTTTGGCACAAAATAGTGTCAATGTTTGGTAATGGGTTAACTTTTGATGTAAAATAGCCATTTTACAAGCTGGTCAACCACATACATGAACGGTTCAACATTCTACTTTAATATACAGACTATATCGCGGTTGTTATTGCAAAACCTCGTAACTCCAGCTTGATATTTTGCAGTAACACAGTCATATGCAGATCACGCAGCCTGACATAGAAAGAGTTTTCGCAAATCATTATTATAGTTAAATCCTTAAAACGTGGTGAGAGCTCTTTAAATAAGAAGTTAAATCAATCATTTAAAACCCATTTCCGCACTCCTAAGCTTCAAACTTATATTAATGCAAAAATGTCCGACGATTTCTTCTGTCTTTCAATGTTTCTTTGGTATAGAGGTAAACAATGCATTTAAACCTTTCTAAAACGATAAAAAAATTAAATGGTCTATTTGAAAGGGGATGCAAACGGAAAAATCGGCGTTATCAAATGTGAGAAATGTGTACGTCAAAACATGGAAGATGTTTATAATTAGGTCAAAAGAAAACATAACTTATTGTCAACATTATAATTTTTTGTCTAAATTTTTTTTTTTTTTCGAATTTTACCGACCTTCTTTAGCAAAAAGTAAAGGGAAATATTAACGAACCGACCTTTTCCTATGACAAATTGCGAGCATTACCATTATATATCTATATGTGAGATAAGGCTGAACGCGGAAGTTTTAAACAGGAGTAATGTGAAATACCGTGCCTGTACAGCTTTTAAAATCGTGGTCGCGAGGGATTTAATTTTATTTCTCCTATTACATAAATATTTTTGGAAAATTTGAACGAGGTTAGATTGTTTGTATTTGATATTTTGTGTAATGTTATCTTTGGATAAATGGTAGGCTTTATTTTATTGCATTTTTAAAAAAGTAGGCTTCTTTATTACTTTTCGCTGAACATATAAGCAAAGCATAAACCTCACAAATGATCAGTTCAACAAATATACTATTTTGTAAATGTTGATTTTGTCGTCTGTAGTTTCTTTCGAAAGGGGACAGTGCGTAATTGTTTAGTATAAAAATGATAAAAATCAATGTTCGTTTGGATTTTTGCGAAAAGAAAACTTCCCCTTAATGTAAGTAATGTTTTATTGCGAAGACCATTTTTCCCTATTCCATCCATAACAATTTCGGGCCATTCGAAATCGAAAGCTGTTTTAGGGATCAAAATGTATGTCATATCGTCGGTGGGGAGTCAAAACCTCGTAACTCCAGCTTATTTAAGCTGTAGTTACGAGGTTTTGACACCCCACCAACGATATGCCCTTTATAATCTAAGTGCCAAAATAATTCCATCTTTAGAAAAAAGATTCCTAACAATTTTGTGCTGGTCACCTTTGGGCGAGTAGAAGAGTAACAATCAGCGCAGTTGCTGAATGAGTCAAAATATTACAGAGATTGCAGTAATAAGTGAGAACCATTTTGTCGTTTTTCTGAGAAAATTGACCAAACGCCAATCGACAGATCGCTCCGCCCAACATAGAATTTAATACAAACAATGGGCACGTGGTCGTTGATAGGGAACCATTTTATCCAGTTAATTGTGACGTAAATTCGGACAAACAAAATAATATTTCGTATGTGTTGTTATAAAATCTCGTAACTACGGCTTGATTTAAGCCGTAGTTACGAGATTTTTTAACAACACCGACGGTTATCAAAACTTAACAGCAAACCTAGTCTATTGTTAGCACAAAATTCTTTGCCATTGGCAAGTCGATTGTTTTGATTGTCAGTCGGTAAATCGATACAATAACACGTGCAACGAAGAACAATTGTGGCATGACATTTTTCTGATCGTCCATTGGCTAATCGATGTTTTTGATTGACAGTCGGCGTCTGGTCAATTGGGAGCGGAGGTGGTACAGTGGTAACGCCCTGGACTTCAAGCACAGGGGTCGCTGGTTCGATCCCCCGCCTCTCCAGTCTTTCGGATGAGATTTTAAACCCAGGTGCCGTCTCAATATGACCGTAGTTGTTGGGTGGGACTTAAAACTCCATACAATCCAATCTAAAAACATTGATTCAATTGATTTTACCCTTTTACTAACAAGACGTTGTTTTGACGTCCGTAACAGGAATTGCTTGTGAACACATAACAAGCATTTTCTCCTTTTGTCTCAATATTTTCTATGATATATCATACAAACATATTATCTTTATAAACACACATTTTGTCGTCTTCAGCAGCTTTGAAATTGGATCACCCTAAAAGTTTGTCCTTTGAAGAGGGTTAATAAGAACATTGCGTGTATAAAGGTTAAAGATAGAATCTAAACGCCCCATTAACGTTAATGAATTGATAGATCAAGACTATATAAGAGATCGTGAGTTAAAAAACGTCATTAACCATTTCCGAAATGACAAACTTTTAAACTGTTGCAACAAGACGGCTTCTTTAGAATTACAATACGCAGAACAAGAGATAAGATGGACAAAAGCCTTTTTTCAAACCTAAACGATATGTTGTGTGTACTCATTTGAACTGTCTCGACTAGGTAATTCCAGTTAGTACCGACAAAATATGGTTCAACGAATATTGAATGAAATATTTCATTTTGAAAAGCCGACAATCCTTCCAATCTTTCGAATACTTTCAGTCATTTGAGAATAGGAAACGTGACTTTACTAAAATGCAATCTTATTTGATCTTTTAGATCGTTTAATTGTAAATGAAAATGAATAACCGCAAAACACAATAGGTGATATCTAAAAATACAAAAATTGTTGCGATTACGTCATTTAGATATCATTTCCTTAAAGTGTGATTTAAAAATGTTTAACATGACGAAAGCGTTGGGTGAAATAGTGGATAGTAGGCCTGCAGGTTATAGGTATTTCATCTTTAAGTTTTTCCTCTTTTCTCTCAATGCCTTTTTTATGTTTCATAGTTAAAGGTGTGAATTGGTGCTCTTGTATGTTTTATTTGTTTATTCATTTTCTCTCTTACCTTTTAAGATCATTTTGTCTGACAAGAACTCAGATAATTGGGCGTATCAGGTTTGAGATAAGGGGAAAAGGACTTTAAAGCATAAGACCAGGGCCCCGTTTTATCAATGAACTTACGTTCATTTGTTTCGTAGATTTGAACGTAAGTTCAAATTTTTTTGCGTAAGTGCGTTTTACAAAAAATGTTCGCAGCTAAGAATAGTGTAAGTATCTGCGTAACTTGTTTTTTCTCACTTTGTTTTTGTGTAACTACTTATAGAATAGAACGACAACAACATGACAACTAGTATTTTTCACGTTTTCCCTATTCTAATGGACACCTTCGAACGTATATAATACGTTTGGAACCGTTTGAGTGTTCAGCACAATAATATTTCAGCAGTTCACTAAAAATACCCAATTTCTGCAACTTTTGATAGCAGAATAACCTTTACCAATGCTAAAAAGCGCAGTTTGAAACTAGTATACGACTAGTATTTTTTTTATATTTACGAAAAACTGGAATATTTTTAGAGAAAATTCAAAATTTTCTTACGGTCGTTTTGTTTATCGCACTTAAGAATTTGAGTAAAATTTTTTAGACATAAAGTTACGCACATAATACGCAAATTTAAGTAAAACGGACCCAGTTCTTTTATGATAATACATGTATGTTTACCTCTGAGAAGTTCTACAGGAAGAATCTACATGTATAAAATAACCACATTTATCTTGAACAGACTTGTTGTAGAAGAGGACATGGACATATGCAGGTTTCAACTGTTTTTTATTACCAATGCTTTCAATGCGACTGATTCTAGTACAAATTAACGTGAAATTATTCTAATTTTATCACGTGAAATTATTTCAATTTTCGCATTTTGTTCATTTTGTTTACTAGTACGTAATGTAGTTATTTTTTCGGACTGCAACTATCTCACTTTCAAGGAGTTGCTTGTTAAAGTGAAAATTCGTAATGTTGTAATAACCATGAAATGGATCTAGGACTGGGGATACATATACATTCTATATAAAGCCTGGAAGTAAAAATATCCCTTTTCCATATTTCGGTGCAATTCTATTTTATGCGGAAAGAATTGTGCGCAACATGTATTGTCGACCAATCAGATAGCTGTATTTACTGGTCGCCGATGAAAGCACTCGGAGTATTATCACATTATCATCCTCAATATCGATGCTTTAAACAAAATCCTCGTAACTGCAGCTTAAAACAAGATGCAGTTACGATGTTTTTGTTGAAAAGCGGCGATATAAAGTTCAAACTGGGATCTGGAAAAAAGGGACTTAATGGCTAATTGAATAGTTATGGTTCCAGATCAGCCTGTGTAATTACAGAATTTTAAAGATACGTAGGATTTAGGATATAAAATTTATATCCTCCATGAGTAGAAGCAACTAGTAGAGACCATTTTTATTTTCGATCTATATGTGTAGGACTTTTATACAAAACCAGATATTGTTTTGGAGACGATTAAATGATATCACTGTAACCCGCATCATATGCATATTTTTTGTCGTAAGAAAACGCTTACGAACACATAGACGTTATCAACGGCACGATAGAAAGCTAACATTTAAATCATACAAGAAATTCAATTGGCAAAAGTAACGTAATCTTTTTGACTTCATTCAACGTGTTCTGCATGCTCATTCAGACATTTGACATAAATGGCGTTCCTTTGCAAAAGACTGAGGAAATGTTAAGGAACGTTTTACATCATGCGACGTTAAATCAACGTAAATTTACGACATCACAATGCAGTAATGAACGTTAACGTTACGTCTCCCTAGGTGGTCCATCAATCTAGATGACCTATATTGATGTACTGCAACGTAACTGTACAACGTACACGTTAACTCCTTCCCAAACGACAAAATTTTAAGGTGGTCCAATTAGAAAGCCGCTGCGGACATCAAAACAGATGTTGATTAAGACAGGATCTGTGTAGAAAAAAGGTACAGAAAATATAGAGGCAATAGGAGAAACTGCTGGTTATCAGCAGTTTCTTCTTTTGTCTCAATGTTTTCCCAATCCATATCTATAAGGGACGTCAAAACAAGGTATTGTTTGGGAAAGGGGTTAACTAAATGTGTAGCCGGGCGAAAGACGTGAAATATTGAAAAGGCTTTTATGTTCCGTTCAACAATTTATCACTAAATCGGCTTATTATATGACCTTAGAAATGACATAAGAAGTGGTAAACATAGGCGACTTAACCCTTTCCCAAACATTACCTGGTTTTGACGTCCCTAATAGAAAATGCTTTGGAAAACATTGAAACAAAAAAAGAAACTGCTGAAACCAACAGTTTCTCCTTTTGTCTCAATATTTTCTGTGCCAAATTTTACACAATTCTATCTTTAATAGCAACCATTGTGTCATCTGTGGCAGTTTTTGAAGCAGATCACCCTAAAATTTTGACGTTTGGGAAAGGGTTAATGCAAGTAGCTAAAAGTACATAATAAATGCGACACATGTACCAGGATATCATTGTTTGAAACGACAAAAATGTGGCTAACCAGTCAAAAAGACAACTTTTGGTTGGATAGAAACCAAATGTAAACAAGGAAGATAAGGGAAACAAGCTCTAACCACACTTATGCACTTTACAGTTTTTTTCATATTGATACTACATGTACATGTATCTAAGACGTTGTACTGTTTGGCTAATTCAAATTAAAGGGAATTACAAATGGCAAGAATTGTTTTTTCATATATGATCTTAGTACAATATAGCATACAAAGTAATGCGAAAAAGAGAGAAGTGTAAATGAATGCTGATTTGTAACGTCTCGAGTGTTTTATCCATATTTGCAGGTCCCAGATCATATCTTTATTAATTATGCAAATAGCTTACAAGGGATCGACGTTAAATTTAGCTATCAAATGTCATTTCTTTGATGAACCCACACGTTCTGATGAAGGTTATTTCGAAAGCTTCCTTGTTTAAATTGTTCAACCCGTTTCTATACGAAAAATATTTCAGAATGGAAAGACGGCAGTAATCAGGATGTACATTATGCAATTACAGTGTAAGGACCCTGAATGCATTTTATAGGCACGACAAACCGAATAAACAAGCGCTAACGTGTCATCTTATCACCATTCTAAATGATGGGTAAAGAATGCTGGAATAGACTCATGATTTCCCATGCATAAAAGATTTGATTTTTCAGGGATATGTGAACACCCCTCGACCTCTCAGCGTTTGCAACATGTATTACATACATGTATATGCAAAAGGCTCAAAAGAATAACACAGGTCTTCACCAGTCGTCGTGTATACGCAGGCTGATCGGGATCCATACTAGTCTCAAGGACAGCATTTTGCAGATCCAAGCTCAAAAACAACTTCCTTCTCTTTGCAGGAAATGACATCATCATTAATCAAGAGCCAAAGAATGTTCAGTGACCTAAATTACTCCAGACTAGAAAGATGGATCTGATCGACGCCGCCAAAAATGGCCACTTAGAAACCGTGCTAAACATTCTTGAGTCGGGGTTTGGTGCTAATGTACGAGATAAAGACGACGCCACAGCCTTATACTGGAGTGCGTGCCATGGTCACGATGACGTCACGGAAGTACTCATTTCTGCCGGATGTGACGTCAACGCACCTGTCAGATGGGGATCCACCGCTTTACACGCGGCTGCAGACAGAGGTCACCTCAAATGTGTACAAACACTGATCGACAGGTAGGATGGCGTAGACTCGTGATTAATGCTTCAAAACTAAGCTTGTATTTTTATTTGGTACGTTTACAATCTGCAAATGAAAAAAAACCATAAAAAGCATTAAAAAGCGATAAACGTGTTTTTAAGTCATTTTTTAAAATCTTGCTCAACATGTATTGGCGCATGTTATCAAGAGGAAAGGCGTTTAGAGGGTCCATAATCGGCATAATTATTATAGGCCTACCTCGGACAAATATGCTGTCGTCAAAAGTGATCAAAACGCATGGCTGTCAGAATTGTCGATAGGGTCTTAATACATGTATGCATCACGTTTGTCCTATGATGTCAGCACAACCGTTGGCACAAAGAAGTAAGCAAGTAAATAAAGTTTACTATTATAGGGACATATGTTGTGCATATTATTTAACAATATGATACGGTAAAACAATAAAGTTATCAAAACAACCGGCCCTGTGGGTCTATATGGCATCTTGATCTTTCGTAAATTTTGCTTCAGTGACAGTCGACGGATCGGTTTAGATTCATAAGTCTAAACGATGACAGGTATCTTCATATTGTACAAGTCACGTTTACCTAACCTTAACTTAGGAATCTAAATCAATTGAACGTGACAGGCTAAATCAATTGAACGTGACAGGCTTTGGCATCCATAAAAAAGCAGCCTCAGAGGACAGTCAGAGAAAAATATGAAAATCGACAATATTACAATACTTTCTGTTCAGAAATAGATCTATACATGAATCCATGTATTACTACATCCCTTTTGTATCTGCTATAACTTTTAAAATGGCACAGTATTTTTATTTGCGAAAAGGTTAATTCTGAAATACACGTCAAGAAAAAGCAAACATCAATTCATTTCAAGTGGTGCCAACCCGGACAGTATAAACAGTCGAGGCGATTCGCCCCTGCATATCGCAGCTTATCGTGGATTCATGGACATAACAAGAGCTCTACTGGTCGCTAGAAGCAACGTTAAACTCACTAACGAGAAGGGCAAAACTCCTAGACAAGAAGCACTAGAGGGCGGTAACACGGATGTGGCAGAGTGTATTCGTATGTTCGAAGCAGGTTTGTGACTATTATTATAATGGCTTTTTCTCTTATTGAAAACGCCATGGTTAACTTGTTTAAACGAAAACGACATATAGTACGGTGCGTTGTGTAATTCTGTTTGATGTAAGTGAAAGAGGTTTAAATCAAATGGATTCGTAAAAAGGATAAGTAGACATCACCAAAAAAGTTTGATGGACAGCCGTGGGCCTTAAAATGAACTTTGTATACTCAGCAAAAGAGCAAACGCATCACTTTTTAAAATTGCATAACTTCTTTATTGTCAAAGATTTAGATTTATAATTTAGCAAATGTTTATCCCACAAGTTTCTGCACTCATTCTTAAAACTATTTCTAAGTTTTCCTTCTTATGTGACCGCGTCATACCAAAGGGGGCCAAAACAGTTTTTCGGCTCCTGTAACTTGTGATCTTTTTCAATAATTTTTGTTTTAATTGATTTTGAAAGCTGGTTTATTGTGAAATCAAAGTCTGAAAAAAATCAATTTTCTATCTAACATAACAAGGGCTGTTCCGGGACAACGTAGCTCGCATAGACGCACCTTTTTGTAAGAAATTGTCAATTTTTCAAGGTCAAGGTCACAAGATCAAATTTTATAGTGTCAGGTGAAAGGTCTTGTTGGGGCCTGTCTATTTGTGAAATATCAAGACTGCATATTATACAGTTCATAAGATATAGACCGATACGTTTTTGTCTACGTAACCTACGTCGCCGTCGACGCCATCAATGACACCAACGGCACTAGTGATGTAACAATGCCTCTGTGGGAATACATTACGCGCCCATAAAATGTTAAAACCGTCGGTTTGATTTTTGAAGGGTAACTTTTATAAACAGAAACTCTTTCAGCCAATACAAAAGGTTTGAAAGTTATGCGTGAATTTTCCATTTTAATCAAATTTCAGACTATGAATTTTAGAATTAAGGGTGTCCTTATTAACAATTCAATATTTTGCAAGATAACGTAACATTTACTATGAAATTTCATAGATCTCTTATCAGATGGTGGTAGTCAGCATATGCAAATTTTGAAGGTATTCTGTAGATTCGTTAAAAAATATCAACAAATATCTGAGTGATGCGTTAGCAGTTTTGCCGAGTATATATGACATCATAAAAGTTATGTTTTTATTCAACGCGTTCTTCTTTAGTTTCCCCATATAATTTTGTGTTCACCTAATTATCATATCAATGGAAACTTTTATGATATGTTGTCCGTATCTGATCTCCCCATGTTACATATTTGTTGATTGATTGAAGCAGAGAATCCTGAGTTATCTGCCCTTGAATGTAAAAAATAAGTGTTTTGTCTTTTTGTTCACTATATCATCTACAAATTGAAACGTCTTGACAAAACCTTGATAAAACATTGGTCATGACAAGACCTTGCATGGATGTATCTTTCAGCTTGATCTGAATCTCACATCTAGAGTTATGTGCCCTTGAAATTGACAAAAACTACCGTTTTTTCACTTTATCTTAGCCATAATAGCAACAAATGTTGACCAATTATAGCAAAACTTTTTTCAAAATGTTGGTGACTGTATGACTTTGCTTCATATATTTTTTTGTTGAATTGCAATTTCATGTCTAGAGTTATCATTATGTGCGACAAATTTTCCATTTTTTACTTTATTTTCCCTCTTTCAGCCACAAATATTGACCTATTGAAACAAAATTAGGACAAAACATTTGTGACTATAAGACCTTGCATAAGTGGAATATTTGCTTGGTCGGAGTCTTACATCCATAGTTATGGGCCCTGGAATTGGACAAAATTTCCTTTTCAACCATGTTTTCTCTATAATTACCACAGATATTGATCAATTATGACAAAACTTAAACAAAATGCTGTTGACTCCAAGACTTTATATGTGTGATTCTATTTAGCTTGATCGGACGCAAACAGTCGGAGTTATGTGCCCTTGAATTTATCAAAATAACAGGTCTAAACTTTCTGTTGCCTCTTACATCCACAAAATTTATGGACAGAAATTTGGGTACTATAAGATCTTGCATCAGTGTGATTTTTAGCTTGATCGGAACGTAACATCCTGACTTATAAACCCTTGAATTTGACTAATACGCTTTTCGGTCTTGTTGTTACTATAACAGCCAACGCTATTGACTAATTAAGACGAAATTTGGAAGAAACATTGGTGACCGTGGGATCTTGCTTAAGAGCGATTTCCGGCTTGATTGGAATCAAGCATTCAGAGTTATGTGCCTTGGTTTAGACAAAATTGCATATTCGGCTTTATTTTAGCCACAAATATTGGTCAATTATATAAAACTTAACTTTAAGATCTTTCAAACATGTGATTCTTTAGCTTAATTGGAACATCACAGCTAGAGTTATGTGCCGTTGAATTTGACAAAATTGCCTTTTCGAGCCACAAATATTTACCAATTTAGACGAAACTTATAAGAATAGGAAGCTTGCGTAAGGGCGATTGTTAGCTTGATCAAAATCAAACATTTAGAATAATTTGGTCTTGAAATTTTACAAAATTGCATTTTCAGCATTTTTTTTTTTCAGTGTAACAGCCACGCATATTGACTAATAAAAAGAAAACTTATACATTATGTTGATAACTAGAAAAGCTTGCATCAGTGAAATTTTCATCTGAATAGCAATGTAACGTCTAGAGCAATATGCCATTGAATTTTTCAAAATTGCCGCTTTCAACAAGTTTTTGTCAAAATGTTGGGGACCATCTGATCTTGCATATGTGCATTTTTATTGATCGGAATCACACATCTAAAGTTAATATAGGCCTAGAATGTGAAATTGCTATTTTTACTTTTCTTTCACTATAATAGCTACAAATATAAACCAATCAAAACAAAACTTTACTGAATTGTTTGTGCATGTATTGTCATTGACCTGTTTAATGTTCTGATTCATAAAGTTCAGTTTATTGAATAACTATAATGGCCAAACGTTATGTAAACCAAAAAAATATTTACCCCACCCACCACTTTCTTCCTCTGTGATTTGGTCATGCGCATTTTTAAATGTCATGAGATTTAGTTCTTCATCAAGGTCTAGCCTTTGTCTTACATTTTGTGGGACCTAGATTATTATTAATGCAATATCTTGAGCTCTACGTGGATTTTTTTCGTCTGATAGAATAAAACACCACGATTTCCCCACCCACCAATCCTTTTCTCTCTATTGCAGTCTTAGTACAATACACAATGTCACGATTTTTTGTTTTTCTATATTGTCCGGCCTTTGGCTAATATTCTGTGACAATTCAATTATTTCAAATGCAATATCTCGAGCTCTAACTCGAATTAGAGCTTTTTGAGCTTTGCTTATAGAGCAACCTCTAAATATGAAAATTGCCGAAAAATAATTATGACAATCGGTGTGTACTATTCCTGTAAATGTACATGTAAAATTTTATAAAGGTATGATGATTATTAAAAAAGTTGTGCCCATTTGTAAAATTACGGGTTCGAAATTTTGTAAATTTAAGTCACCATTTTTCCTATTATTTTTAATTTTACAGCTGTCCATCAAAGTTAAATGATTAGAGCAATGTCTTAAGATCATGAAAACGTATGATGGAAACCTCTTTCACTTACATCAAGCAGAACCTAAAAAATGGACATAACGCACCATACTAATATAATTATATAAGCAATATTCATTACAATCAACATTATAGATTTCTACAGGTCTGTATAAACTACTCATAAACGTTTCATTGAAACTATTATGATACATGTTTGGTCCGTTTCAAATTACGTATTAGATAGAGGCTGTTTACTAGATTCTACGCGAAATAAACGTTCAAAGGCGCAGCCTTTGAGCGTTTATTTCGAGTAGAATCTACTATACAGACACTATCTGACTAAGTGTTCGACAACCAATCAAAGCATACAATCAAAAAATCCTTTTTCAAACAACGCCTCCTTCCGGAGCTATGTGTGGCCGCATCTGACTGGAATTGCATCATTTTTCCAAAATTAGAACCAAGAAATTAATAGCACCATATCATAGGCTCGTGACACTAAAACAACCATAAAAGCATTCCCGGCCAAAATAATTCCGTCCGATAGAGACCTAAATAGCGGTATAACAGCTCGAATGTAACCATATACTATGTTTTGGATGTTAATATTCTTCATTGACCTCGCTACATGTCGTCATAAAACAATGAATGTGTGTAGGACGTATGTGCCGATTTGTAGTTACGGCAATTTTGTCGCCAATCCCTCTTAAGCTGTCATCAAAAGTCTGGGCGAGATTTACATAGAACGCACATAACCGTGACATAACTGTCGCAACAGCCTGTTTATAGAGAATATTGTCGCGGAATTTTAAAAATTCTAAAATCTCATTGGTCCAAAAAGTAGGTTGAACACTAAGTTAGATTTTTCATGTCAAAAATGTCAAACGTATGATGATATTGTTTTTACAGAGGGGCGGCTTTCTTCAAACATATTGTATTACCGTGACCAGGCAGCACCAAGAAGTGATATCACCGGGGATACCATATACTGTTCTCCTTTGTCACAAAATATATCTACTACGAACCTACCTTTTCATGAACCCTTCGTGAACCATCATGAACCTGTAATGAACCACCATGAACCCTTCATGAACAACGGATGGCATCAGAGTATATCTACAGAATCCAGTGATTGTAATGAGTCTGTGGTGTCGTCCATGAGCACGTCTGAAACAAGTGAGTTGAATGACTGAATTTAGTATTTAGAGCAACATATAAGAGGGTGTGAAGACAAACTAAATTTGTTATTTCATATCCAAACCTAATCCGAGTCTTCTCTGATGTAAATACGTTCTTTGATATTTTGATTTTTCGCTATTTAAATAGCGAAAAATCAAAATATCAAAGAGCGTATTTACATCAGAGAAGACTCGGATTAATCCAAACCCTATGTTGTGTGCACTCATTAGAATCGTCTTGGCGAGACGCTTTTAATGAGTAACCACAATATAGGATTTTGAAAAACTATACATGAAATATTACATTTCGAGAAGCTGTTGCACACTCTTATCGTTAGCTCTGTAGTGTATGTCATTATTAACGTACATTAAAGGCTCATAATATTAATTTCAATGGCTTCACTCAACAACCTGTTCAATTACCTGAAAATCTTCGATGAAACAAAATAATTAAATATACATACATATATTCGTTGTACGTAACTTTGCTAACATTTGGAAATCGGCGCCAATTGTATTTGATACATTTTGTACCAGCCTGCTAATGCGCGCTACCTTGTCAAATCTATGTTTTCTTTTAAAGCTTCATTAATACTTTAATTAGCTGAACGAATCCTTAATTGACTTAAACTCTTATTTATAAACGACCTTTGTTGTGTGAAATATCATTTGGTTTTCTGCTTTAAATATTCAAATTGGTTCTTTTGAACATCAAAACAGGTTTTCCAGAAGACTGTGTGGATTCCGCTGTGTTACCATGCATACAACAACAACCGCGACAACAACAACAACAACAACGAAATATACAGCTAAGGCGAAGTATAAGTTTTGGAGGAACTCATTTATATAACAGAAATGTATCTTCCGTCGGGGTTGCTCCGCGCACACCTTCCTTTGAAAATATCCCGGTGCAAGAGCAAGTGCAACGTAACATTAATCCAGCCGTGCAAACACATTTCATGAGCGAACCTATCGGTGAACCTATTGGTCGGTTGCGTATACGTGATTATAACGTGTGTCCTGTAAACAAGACAAATAACCGGTCAACGTATAATGAAAGTAGAACAATTCCTCCCACAAGAGAAGTGCTTTCAAATAAAGGTGAGTATGCTTCTGAGAGCTTTGATCAAAGCAATCTGCATGTGAATAACATTGCACAATGTGAACAAGATATTGTGATGAGACACGCTGGTACTGGACGACTAAACACGGTAAAGCCAGTTAGATCGTCAGTCGGATCTGTTGTGGATATCATGCATCAAGACAAAGACACCATGATACACGCCCTTCAGAATCAGTTGGTGGACTCATATAAACAAATCGAGACATTGACAAAAGAGAACGAACACCTTAAATTTAAATCATCAACTCTATTGGACCTGTTAAACGAAAGGGAATCCCAACTTAGTGCAATTACCCTGAAATGTGATACAATAACGGAACTTTTAGAAAACAAGAACAAATCTGTAGATGTAGACGAATGTGATGGAGGGAGTAGTGGTGGATATGATGATAGTTCTGCTGGCGGTTTTAAATATCTTGGTACACGTTTCGAAGATTTGCCAAATGAGCTGGAAAGTCGTCTGCGAGTGAGTTGTTCTTTTTTACCATCCAAATATTTATAATTACTATGTAGTAAAAGTAACCTGGGTCCAGTCGTTAATATACCATTTGGTCGATTAGATAATGCATAAAAATTCAATACCCGTTACATATTGTGACATCCGTTTTTGATCGTGTTGATATTAACTGATATTTTGACCGGAGAAAGTAAAGAGGAGAAAGTAGAGAGAGAAAAATTATCAGACTGGAATCCTGTCTATAGTAAAAGAGACCTTATGATATTTCATGCCAGTATGGATCCACACAAGCCTTATACTTAAATGAAACTTACTATCTAGATTTAATGAAAAAGGCAATCAGAAAATAAATGTAGAAGCAATGATCTGATCTCTTGTTGGTGTCAAAGTTATTAAGACTTTTCAAATTGTCAGCTCACAAACATGTGTAATTTTGTATAAGGTTTAATGACCTTCTGATATTATGTTCAATAAAGTTTTATATACATTTATTTTTATATCAAAGCCTATGAGCAGCTGGTGAATTAATACATTTAAAAGAGGATAGAAACCAAATCGCCAACTGCATAATTTAAATATCTAGCAATAGTTCTTTAAATAATAGAAAATAAGGACACCATGGAACATGATCAGATTTTGTGTATACAAATGCTGAGGCGCGTTGTTTTATGATGTTTAAGGTTAAGCGATTTCTAGAAATAGATTCTAATCGAGATGTTCCAAATGTTCCATACTTCATACAAATGACGTCATGATGACGTCATTTGTATGAAGTATTGAGCATTACCGTGGTACCATTGAGCAGTCGGAACAACTCGGTCAATTTTCTCTTATATTGTTTCTATAGAGTTAACAGAGGGGTTACACACGAAGTATAGGGTAATGGCGCCTTGAAAGCTTAAAAATTTTGTTTTAAAGAACGCTTAATCTTAAAACATCTTAAAAATCTCAAGATATCTCAAGAAATCTCGCTCTAAAGAACGCGCCTCTGATATGGATTTATTTTGTTCTCAAATGTCACAAGGATAAATTTTCAGGTAACAGCTCAAATGTTTGTCAAATACCACACAGTTCTTTAACCTTCTTGGTACTTTTTCCCGGTATTAGGCTTAGAACATAGGCATTTAACTTAATGCCTAGAGTGAATTATGCAATAAGCTTACTGCCTAGGCAATAGCTTATTGCCTAGGCATTAAGCGTATTGCCTATTTTTACTTATTGTCGCTAACATATATAAATGAATTTGAATTAAACAAACGACTTGTTGTTTTCGCAGGAAACTCTTAACTACATGTTAAGTGAGTTGTCAACGACACAATCCCATCTAGACGTCAGTAAAGAATGGTTGCCAGGCACCGATTACGTTATTCTCGGCGATCCACCAATCCATGGCTCTGATGACGACAAACTGCCGAACTTCGTGTCCTTTCATATTCGACATTTACACACACACATGTGTTATATTTTGAAAGTAAGATGAAAATGTTTTATCCCTTATCCCCTAACACTAGGACATCTATCTTTATTGTCTGAACATTTTCATTTTAGTCGATTGTGTATCAGCATTTCCTTTTTTATACAATTTATTTTCTACAACCGGTTCTTATTCTAATGATTGTGATCAATGAAATTTGTTGAGGAAATAAGCAAAGAAATACTATAGAATATTTGGCTCTAATTATTTTGCGTTTATTCATTTATCACTGTTACTGATTTCAGATGAAGATTACGTTTGATACAGATAAGTTACATACTCATCCGGTGATGCCATCACAGTCATATGTGGGTCATGACACCACCATATACCGTTCACAACCAAACATCATTAAAGTCATCCATCAGTTCGAATCATCCACAGACAGACTCAAAAAGTTTGTGTACATGCCAACTTTACGGGAAACAAATCTACCTCAAAGAGAACTCGCTAAAACGACAACGTTTCTAGTGACGCCACGATTGACATCATTACGAGAATTACTGATAACGTGCGAGGATGATTCACGTGATACAACGTCACGTGGTACTACGTCACGTGATCACGAGATTGTCGCAACATTTTGGATGTGTGTGTTATATCAGTTGGTTTCTGTTCTGTGTATATTTGACGAAGAAGGAGTTGATCTAGGTGATATTGGTGATGCTTCGATAGGATTCGATGTAGATCTTATTCCATATTTTACAAATATTGAGAATCGGGTTGACCTACTGCGTATAAACGAGTGTACGAGAGAACGTGTCAGTGCCGGGTTGGATGAAACCGCAAATTCGACACGGGTAAGATTCAATGTTGTTAGTTTATTTGTTTGTGTTTTTTTTTTCTTACGCTCGTCTTCTATTTTTAAAAAAATGATGACGCTGTAAGCAAAGTACTTCATGTGAATAGAATTTACATTGAGCTATATTAATACCTGATTTTTAACAACATTGTCAGCCGGATTCTCTTTTGTGTGTCGTTTTACATTCTGTTTAAATAATTGATGTAATTCAATTAATTAATTAATTGCGGAGAATGGATTCAATAGACATACGTGCCCTTTGCCATGCCCCGATTCAACAGACCCTATAATCTCCAACTCGAAATGAGCCAGGATCTGTAAAACTTCTGCGTTTACATGCAGTATGGTCATGAACCATGTTGTTCTCTAATAGATTCTTTGTGGCCTGTGGCAACCATGAGGCTGCAATATAGATCCCAATCAGGCTGCACTTAGCCTATGGTTGATCTGGAAACTTGGTAGTACGAAATACTATTGGGGACCTTTTTCTAGATCCTTGCTCAAATAATAATGTTATGTCGGTACCACGAGGATATTGTTAGTCTGTTTTAATGTTTTAAAGGCAGTCGTTCTAGATTATATTGCAATCTGAAAAATGTACACCATTTCTTTTTCAGAAAGGTGTTACTACCAACAAATTGAACGACGCCAGTCGATTGTGTTCCCTATTTTACAACATTCTTTTCACATCCAAAATGGGCTACGGTCCGGTCTTTCCGGCTTGTCGTCATAGAGAAGAACTTCCGGTGTCACGAATGGAACATTCATTACGTCATATCCTGTCAGACGCAATTCC
The DNA here is from genome assembly GCA_963680895.1 of Fragum sueziense. NCBI lineage: Eukaryota > Metazoa > Mollusca > Bivalvia > Cardiida > Cardiidae > Fragum > Fragum sueziense. Next base: position 7,343,442 of record OY804606.1, on the reverse strand, counting down.
ATCGACGTCATCACTCTTCAATGTAAACAATACGACAAAAGGCCTTGCCAATAGGTAATCGAATCTTTACTCAAGCAAGAAGAGCAGTTATTGTCCATTGTTAAGAAAGTATCTAAATAAATGATGTTTATATACCGACTTTAATCAAAGTGCTGAAAGCACTGTAATTGGACGTCCCTGATTGATTGAGCGGGATTGTACATGAACGATAGATATTCTATTCATTCTTCTGTTAGACGTTTAACGTTTAATTCTATAAGATCGGTTTCGAACATACGAAATCGGCTTTATCACCAAAAAAACCTCTCAGACTTCAAATTGATTTGATTGCCGTTTCAAGACAACTGGTTTTCTCTATGAATAATCACTATTAATTTGATTGCCAAACTCAGTTAATGCCATGTGATTAGCAATTTTGTCTTCTTGTTTCGGTTTAACTATGAGTATTGTCGTCAGTTACACCTTTCGTTGATTTTATAAAGGACGATACAAAGCACTATATTTAAAATGTAAGCCAATGCGCTACATAAATGAAAGCCGCGATAGCTCACTTGTCAGAGCACTCGCCTTGTACTCTTTACACGTGTCTATATCTGGAAGGCCCTAATTCTACTTAGGCATTGTTCTTTTTTATCATTTTTTTCGACTTTTATTTCCACCATCGTTCGGGAAAAAACGACCGCGGTGATTTAGAATCGATCTAAACACAAATTCAACGAAATGGAGCAATGAAACGTCGATCATTTACATACAATTCCGCTCAATCAATCAGAGACGTCTAAATACAGTGCTCCAAGCACCTTGATTTTATTCGTGTTTAGAGTAAAAAGAAACACGGCAGTAATTTTTCCCTGGTTGTAGTTACTAAACAATGAAATTCAATACATATTTTGCTGAAATAAAATACAAGAGAAATTGGAGCACCTAGAACCATGGATTCCTCATAATCATCCTTACATCTACAGATGTGCACACAAAGAAGAAATTGGGAACGTGTCGTCGGGAAAATGGCAGTGGAGTACAATACGCAATTTGAATCTTCATATCATTATCAACGAACATTTAGGAATAGCAATGTCCCTATCTGTACACATATTCACCTGATCATCCAGGCACCATTGTCACTGTTGCAGATCCATTGCTTCTTCTTCTTAGCACAATACACGTAAATGGGTCACTTAATAATAAATACAGATCGCTGTTACTCAATCTTATACTAGTAATTAGCATTGCTGTCATGATCATTGATCAGTATGTAAATAGCTCATGATACTGTCGAGTATCAGTAATACAGATGCTTGAGAGAGAAAAAATGAAACTAGTAAGAGCAACTATTTTTCTGAATATGTGGATATCGCTAGTGTCTCATCTCAGGCTGTTCAGATGGAACCCCGATATGTCGTCGAGTCGAACCCGAGTTGCGAAATGATCTCACTCCCCGTTCATCAATTTTAAAACCCTGTTTCCAAAATACGTCGCGTGGAAACCCGTTTCTTTAAATACTAAGTATGTCAAAGAATTAAACAACAATGATCAAAGAAAAAGAACTTGTCATACACAATACGTGTATTAAATTGAGAAATCATCCTAAAATGCCTGCTTTCATTAAACACATAAAGAAAAACAAATGTTCTAACAAACGTTGCACAGAAGAAATGGTCCGAAATGGTTTCGAACCAACGGCGTTCCAAATTTCAAATTGAAAACAGGTTGCGAGGCGAATCCTTTCCCGTTTGAGCTATCGCTGGTGTTGGTGATAATGGACGTTTGTTAACTTTATCAATAGAGTGTATGCATGTATCGCTTTCTAAATATCTTACCCTTTACACAATATCGCGAACGTCAAATCACTATAGGAAAATCGTTAAATCGAAAAAAGATCGTAAAGTTGGTAAAGACGTGGCATGAATCGAATCGGGCAATGAATCTTATATTGTTTGTTAGAGAACACATAGAAAGCAGGAAAAGATTCGACAATTTTCCTGTATGGTCACAAAATCTATTTCGAATTTTGACCAACTAGCAATTGAGTCTGAAAAGGATTTTTTGTTAATGAAAACCCATTGCGCCTGTTGAAAAGTGGTTTTAAGAATTGGACGTCCGAAAGACGTCCAATGAAAACCACATCATTTATTTTTCAAATATGTTCGTAGTTGCAGTCAATAAATTCGAAATTGAACTTCCGATATACATTTCAATGAATAAGATGCGACATATAATAAAATTATTTGCAGTCAGTTACCACGTTATTTCGCACGACGTCAACGTGCAAAATATGCATAATGTCAACGTAACTACACATTAGGTCTCCAAGTGGGGTTTTGGTTTCCATACTAGATACCCAATTGGTCAGAATTTACCTTTTTCTCAATCAATCAGATTAACCCTTTCCCAAAGAAGACCTGGTTTTGACGTCCCTAATAGATAAGGCTTGGGAAAACATTGAAACAAAAGAAGAAACTGCTGATAACCAGCAGTTTCTCCTTTTGTCTCAATATTTTCTGTGCCATATTTTACACAGATCATATCTTAAATAACATCCTTTTTGTCATTTGTGGCAGTTTTTAAAGTGGATCACTCTAAAATTTTGCCGTTTGGGAAAGGATTAAAGTGACATTTCAGAATTTTTTGTCATAAATTTTGATTTTATTTTTATCTGAAAGAGCATATTTCCTTATGAAAATTCTGAAAATTTCGAGCCAAAATATTGCGCCGTTTACGAGAAATTTATATTTTTGTGTTAAAATTGAACAAATTGTTGTGGACAACAGTTCGGATTTATATGCAATTTATTGATTATGTCTCAACTTTAAATGCGTGTTTCTCGCTTATTGGCAACAACTTCAAAACACCAATAGTATTTATACTCATTAGAATAACCAATCTTGGCATCAAGACATACTTTAAAAAATTGAAATCGGAATGAAATGTCCCTTTAAGCAAAAAATAAAAGTTTATCTAGAGACTAAAGATAGACGAGCGTATACAAATTGTTGGGATATTTTAAGCAGGGGTTTCTCAACGAGAATAAGCGAGAAGTTGTTGGAAAAGGGTTGAGGTGTTCTAGTAAATCCACCATGAGTAACTCTCGCCTATACATTACAGTTACAGATATGATTTATCTCCCTTGTTGTTGTTGTTTTACAGAGTTGGGTTTCTCCTGTTTGGTCCTAGTTCAGACAAAATACAGAATGACAAAGACTGTCGACTTTACCATCAAACCCGGATGCTTGAGCTGCTGTCGCAGGTTCGAACACAGAAGAGGTAAATTTCTATTCGTCCCATACAGTTAGATATTTCACCGGCCGCCAAAACCTAATCGTTGAAAAGTTGCCTCTTACCACAATATCACGAAAGCTATAATTGACTTTATTTAACAAAAAAATCAAACAATCTGGTGTATTGAGTTATTGTACAGTTTTAGAGTCAAACACATGAATGAAGAAGGTATTCAAATATCTTCTTGGTTAGATTCTCAGAAAATATACCATAAAACGAATATAAAGATAATGACGAAATGTGTTATCTATTTCTTTTGAGTAAAAAAAGAATAATTTAGAGCACTATCTTTTTAATTGCAGGTGCCGCGCACAAGGCGGTCACGTGACGATGGCGGACAGTGTCAAAAATAACCAATCACGGCTCGAGGCCCATTTTTTATGTCACGTGACACCACAAGACATTTTGACACTATCTAGACGATTTGAACAAAGCGGATTGTCTTTCAGATGATTTTATCCTATATTCGTTCAGTAAAGATAAAATTGTTAAAGAAAAGTATGAGGATCTCACAGTAATAGACCGATCGCCACTGAAAACTTAAAGGGACATAACATTCAAATTTCATTTTTTTAAAGTGTGTCTAAATGCAAAGATGGCTTATTCTAATGCGTAGAAGTGCTATCAGTTTTTTAATTGGACGTCCGAAAGGACGTACAATTCTTATAACCACTTTTGGACAGGCGAAATGGGTTTTCATTACCAAAAAACCTTTTCTCAGACTCACTTGCCAGTTGACCAAAATTCAAAATAGATTTTGCGACCATACAGGAAAACTGTCGTATCTTTTCCTACTTTCTATGTGTTCTCTAACAAATACTATAAGATTCATTGGCCGATTCAATTCATGCCACGTCTTAACCAACTTTACGATCTTTTTTCGATTTAATCATTTTCTTATAGTTTTTTGACTTTCGTAATATTTATTGTGTAAAGGGTAAGATCTTTAGAAAGCGATACATGCATACACTATGGTTGTAATGTAAACAGACACCCTATATCATCAGCAGCAGCGATGGCTCAAACGGGAAAGGATTAACCTCACAACCTTTTTTCAGTTTGAAATTTGGAACGCCGTTGGTTCAAAACCAGTTCGGATTATTTCTTCTGTAAAACGTTTGTTTTTCTTGATGTGTTTACTGAAAACACACATTTTAGAATGATTACCCAATTTAATGCACGTATTGTGTATGATAGGTTCCTTTTCTTTGATCATTGTTGTGCAAGTCTTTGACATATTTAAAGGAACGGGGTTTCCACGAGACGTACTTTGGAACCAGGGTTTTGAAATTGATTATCGGGGAGTGAGTTCATTTCGCAACTCGGGTTCGACTCCATGACAAATCGGGGTTCCATCTGAACAGCCTCAGATGATACACTAGTGAAATCCACCTATTCAGAAAAATAGTTGCTCTTACGAGTTTTTTTCTCCAGCATCTGTATCACTGATATTCGACAGTATCATGACCTATTTACATACTGATCGATGATCATGACAACAATAATTATTACTAGTATAAGACTAAGTGACAGCGATCTGTATTTATTTCGTTTAAGAGACCCGTTTACGTGTATTGAGCTAAGAAGATGAAGCAATGGGTCTGCAACAGATGGTACCTGGATGATCGTATGAATATGTTTACAGATAGGGACATTGCTATTCTCAAATTTTCGTTGATAATGATATGAAGATTTAAATTGCTTATTGTACTCCACTGCCATTTTCCCAATTTCTTCTTTTTATGCGCATCTGTAAATGTAAGGATGCTGCGGTAGTACTTGTATGAGGAATCCATGGTTAGGTGCTCCAATTCATCTGGTATTTTGTTTCAAATCCAGGATTTCTGTTAGGGGGGTTCGATTATTCATAAAGGGGGGTTCGTTTTCCTAGTATTACACAAATTTGGCCGAATTTCTGCCTGAAAATTAAATATTTTGGCTACAGAGGGGGGTTCGGTTGAACCCCCAGAACCCACTCTGGACCCACCACTGTATCTGATAGTGGTTCTGCCTCAAAGGGCTTGTTTCCCTTGCCGGTTCATTGCAAAAGTTTCATTTTTGCCTGTGATTACTGATTAGACAGTTTATACTATTAGTTATACAGTTTCTTGCCGGGGTATATGACGATTTATTCCCGGCTGGAAAAATGATGTCACCCGAGTCGCAGACGAGGGTTGACATCATTTTTTCCAGCCGGGAATAAAGCGTCATATACCAAGGCAAGAAACTGTATAACGAATTTATTATACTACAAAGTTTTCGACTTATTTGTCTTTTTGTCCATGTTAGGCCGTGAACTGGGTTTCCCGTTATGTTTTGATAAACCGTCGGTGTTGTTATAAAATGTCGTAACTACGACTTGAATCAAGCCTTAGTTACGAGATTTTATAACAACACCTACGAAATACTATTTGTTTGTCCGAATTTAAGTCACGATTCACCTGATAAAATCGTTCCCTATTATTTTATCGAAAGAGCCAATTTCCCCTAATGCGCCCCAAAGGAAAAGTAAACATAAAGTGACGTCACGACACGTCACTGAGTTCCGCGAAATAGGTCAATGTGTTTTTGACAGACCCGGACCCCGTGTGGTATTTTTAAAAATAGATAAATAAACAAAATTGAAAGGTATTTATTATCTTTTTATATTAACATTTATTTGTGTCCTATTATGCACATTTCGTTCCAATAAATATACGCAGATTTTTTTAAGAAAGTGAACTAATGAACGAATTTTACTTGTGCACACTGGCTGCATGACACTTTCCCAGATTGGTATAGGATTTTTTAGGATCGTGCATAGTCTTGTCGAGCATTTGTCTGGAGAATTCTTTAAATATCTCTTCGTTAAATGTGACTGCATTGTGTATTTTGAGATCACCACTCTTTGAGGTTCATTTAAGAACACTCACTCCAAGAGTGAAAGGCCTGGGTTCGATTCCCAGCAGTAGAGAGGATCTTTTGTGATGATCAGTCACATGTTGGAGGCTCATTTTCAGAATTTTCATTCTTTTGTCTCAATGTTTTCTTATTATTTAAGCCTTTTGAATTAGGGACGTCAAAACAAGGTCTTGTCTGGGAAAGGATTTGGTCGGTATCTTCAGCTTTCATTCAGTACACAAGTATGCAGCGACCTTAACCCTGTAATACACGTACAGCATATACATATTGTGTGAAGTAATCGAAGAAAAATAACACAAAACGCACAATATTTAGGTTAAATTTGTTTATTTTGGAAATTCGCATAGAAAAAGTTTGCTTTTTACTGTCGCATAATGTGTAAATACGGGTCGCGTCATCAGGGTTTTCCCTGGATCTTGTAAGGAAGGAGTCCTTGGGACCCGAGAGCTACGATTTTTGAGAGTCCTTGTGTTAATTTTAAGAGTCCTTTCTTAGAAAATCAGTTAAATATGAATACCAAATATTGGCCATATTTAAAAAGACTGCAGCATACTCAGACCCATTATTAGTATTTGGCTTTGTATGTTTAACAAAATATAGGCATCCAGTCTGTCATAGGGTTTGTATTGACCAAAATGGTGGACTCATTCTGAATAATATCAAAATCAAAATCAAGTTTAATTTATAAATGTAATTTACAAAGAACACTTAGGACTGGAATTTGATGATTCAGAGTTCCAATGCTATCCAGAAAACAGGAATATGTTTGGATTTTCGTATAACATTTTCTCCCATCTGGCAGTAGTCTTGATTTTATCAAATCTGGTAAAAATCAGGAAAAGTCACAGAACAAAACAATTTGGGTACAAATCCCTTCTAATACCCCCACGCCTGTAGGAGTATTTCTTATTGTGAGTAATAACAAGAGCTGTCCGAAGACAGCACACTCCAAGTTTGGGTTGAATCCCTTTGATAGTATGGAAGTTATTGATGTTTGAAAAAACTTTAACCTTGGTTGCAACGCCAACGCCAACGCCCGGGTGACAGTACAGTGTTTATTTTTAATTTTGGGGGAAGGGGGTCAGGGCCCATAGGTGGGGGAAAATTTGCTGTGAACGCCAAAAAAGGGGAAATTTCAACACATGATTATACTCTCAAATACAGTGTTATAAAAGCATTTAACTTGCATGTATATCTTAATGGGACAGTCACATTCAAACAACAATTAGAACTGTTAGAGAAGCCAAGAATCTAAATTTGATAAAGATTTTTCTTTGCAACAAAAAAATCTTGTTCCAGGAGGGGAAATTTTATCTGAAATGGGGGGAAAAAAGTATATTCCTCAGAGAGGGGAAAGGGGCCCAATAACGACCGTTTTTTAAGGGAAAAAAATCACTGCAGTATAAGCTCTCATTTTCTTCGAAAAGTCGAGCTAAAAATGGAACCTTATGCAAGCGTCTGTCAAGAATGTGTTTGATGTCATGCACATATATGTCTGCTTAAAAATTCCTACATGAATGTAAGCAGGTGTAGTTTCGGTATTAAACTAGACGATCATAGCACTTCAAGTAAGCTAGTACTTGTACTTTTATTTGGGAGTCCCATGGGACGCACATAATATATTTTTAAGAGTCCTTAACCCAATTTTAAGAGTCTATGACGCAATATCCTGCGTCCGGGAAAACCCTGCGTCATGAACGAAGCGTGGGAAAAAATGGCTGCCATTATCAGTTCGATTTTTTGTGTATGTTACCGGCGAGGCGCCTAAGGGGAAATTTGATATCATACCGCAGAAGGCGTCAATATCAATATTTATCAGATCAGCATTAACCAATCAAAATGCCAGAATTTTCTTTGCAGTATAATAAAATTTGAAGTGCTCATTTTTTTCCTTGCTGGTAAACATAGGCCTACTGAAAAATGAGAAGAAACTAATGGCTTCATTTTCCACTATGTTTTCTCAAGCTGTAATTGTTATATTGAGTCAAAACCAGTCATTGTGTTGGACCGGGTTGTGCCTTTACCAAGCAAACACTGATTTTTGCATGGAGAAAAAAAGTTTTCAGAAACATTGTAGCAAAAAATGTAAAGGCTGATATCAGCATTTTGTCTTTTTGCCTAAATATTTCTCTTAAAAACAAAATCAACATTTCTTCATTTACTAAGCACTATTTTATTACTGTACTGTGTATTTCTTTTACATTCAAAATTTAAAATGGTTTTGTGATTCTTTAAAATAAATGATTATATATTTTAATGTTTTAAGAATTTATGTCTATCTTAATCTTTCCCAAACAACAACATTTTAGGACAGTCTAAAGCTACTGCACATGACAAAATGTAGATAAGGATTGTGTGCAAATATAGCATGGAAAATATTGAGGAAAAAGGAGAAAATACTGCACATCACCATTTTCTTCTTTTGCCTCAATGATTTCCCTAGCCTTTTCTAATGGGGAGGTCAAATTCAAGTCCTGTTTGTCAGTGTTTGGGGAAGAGTCAATACAGATGTGAAAGATTTTCATTGACACAAGATAAATTTTGTTGTTCATTTGTTGGTCCATTTATTTGTGTACAGTACTGGATAAGGAAGCAAGACTGATCTAAATATCAACAGAAATGAGAAATCAAGGAATGGTTGCAATACTGATCCAAGTAGCAATAAATTCCACTGGCACTTGCAACACTTTTGCATCTGCAAAATACATTTTTTGTAGATTTTGAATTAATTGGGGTCTGCTTTCACTATAAATCTAATCTAATGTTTTTGAAGCATTCTTACTATTTTAAGCTGTTTCCCAAACAAGAATCAATATGTGCATAGCTTATATTGCTAAGAACCTTCTATAGAAAGATTGGGGAAACAATATGATAAAGGAAAATGCTGATAAACAGGACTACTGTCAAGAACGTATCGGTTCCAGCCGGAAAAGATTGTTATTGTTTACAATACGAACGTCTGGAGAAGTGTAGGAGATGATGACGTCATAATGTAGGTCGAAAATAGTTCCGGCGGGTCAAGGTCAATATGCAAATTAGATCTACAGTGTAGTTCTAAAAATAAATGACTGATATAACTTAATGTTATCGGACAGCTGATATCAGGTCAATGTTGACACAAAAGCATGATAAAATTAAAATTTACTTACTTTACTTTACTTACTTACTTATTTAGAACGGTAAACTAGAGAGCGAAGTATCGACTCCGGTCAGACTGCGCGGACTGCGCAGATGAAGTTTGTGCAGAGAGCGACTCCTAGTTTTACGCACAATCCTAAACAATGTACTAATCAATGTAATCAATGTACGCTGCGACTTTTAGTGGTATACATCCCCTGCGTTGCATTTGCGACGTAAACAAGAAACGGGATAGTCAAGATTGTTAACCCTTTCCCAAACAACAAAATTTTAGGATTGTCCAATTAGAAAGCTGTTGCAGACGACAATGTAAATGATCATAAAAGACAAAAATGTTTACGTTATAGCCAAGAAAATATTGAGGCAAAAGGAGAAACTGCTGGTTATCAGCAGTTTCTTCTTTTGTCTCAATGTTTTCCTAAGCCTTTTTATTAGAGACGTCAAAACCAGGTCTTGCTTGGGAAAGGGTCAATGATGCCCAAACCGATGACTCCATCATCTAACGGTTAGATAGGTCACAAATCAAACGCAGTCTCTGTATGTGGCATTGATGTCACAGACGTAATGAAGATTACCACGAATATGCTACTTCTTTTGTGTGTGTGTGTTTTTTTTTCCATTTGTTTTATTCTTAACCCTTTCCCAAACAACAGATTTTTATGGTGATTCACTTCAAAAACTGCCACAAATGACAAAATGGATGTTATTAAAGATAGGATTTGTGTGGAATATGGCACAGAAAATATTGAGACAAAAGAAGAAACTGCTGATCATCAGCAGTTTCTTCTTTTGTTTCAATGTTTTCCCAAGCATTTTCTATTAGGGACGTCAAAACCTGGTCTTGTTTGGGAAAGGGACAAATCTCAAAACCATTCACACCAATGTAGAATAAAAAGATGATCAACATTTTGTCCTGTTCTATCGATATTTATCTTTTATAGCATCTAAAGGTATCTGCTTGTAAAACGTTGTTTTGTCAATTGACACACCTTAAAATTCGGTCTTTTCTGAAAGTTCCTTTTGGGAGAGGGTTTAATTATCGGCATTTAATAATAAACAATCCTTATCCCCCCCCCCCCTCCCCCCGAGTCGTTCTTCATGAATGTCCGTATTGTTCTCAAAAAATCTACATCATAAAGCAAACCTAAGAATTCAGTGCGTTTTCAATGTACATGTATTCCGATGAATGTTTGAGCTGTCTTAAACGTCACTATATTTCATGGGCACCGACATATTGGAAGTAGTTAGACGTGTTATTATTTAAATAAGGTCAAATTCTGATAGGTTGGTATTTTCAAATGCCACACAGATGGAGAAAATAGACAGCAGCATGGATCCTGATCAGACCTTACTTTGGCATGGGATTGACCTAACACGATAGTCTTCAACACTTTAGCCCTTTCATAAACAAGGCCTTGGTTATAATGTCCCATGTAGTAAAGGTTTTGGGATAACATTGAGATCACAGAAAAAATGCTGCTGACCAGCATTTTCTCCCTTTGTCTCAATATTTTTCAAACTACAATAAGCACAAGTTTTGTATCAAAATATCATCAACTTTATTGTCTGCAGCAACTCTAATATTGGACAATTCTTAGCTCGTGTACGTTTGGAAAAGCCCAGAGGCGCGTTCCTTAGAGCTAGATTTCTAAGATTTCTTAATAAGCTTCAGATAAAGCATTTTTAAGATCTAGACTCTGACCGAGGTGTTCCAAATGCTCCATACTTCATACAAATGACTTTATCATGATGCCATTTGTATGAAGTATGGAGCATTACCATGCTACCATGGAGCATTCGGAACAATTCGGCCAATTATTTCTTTATATTGTTTCTATAGAGTTAACCGAGGGGTTCCGCACGAAATATGGTAATATCGCCTCCCATTGAGCGTCTTAAGAATGTTGCTATAAAGTGTGCTTTACCCTAAAACATCATAAGAAATCTCAAGATATCTCAAGAAATCTCGATCTAAAGAATGCGTCTCAGATTTCTGGTTATTTCTGTTGGTAAAGACGGGTCAATGAACATTTTTAGTTTGGCATCATTCTTTCTACGTGTATTTAACTATCCTATCAAATGAAAAAGAAAGGACTATAAAGGTCATTGATTCATTGCAGTCAAAACAATGTCTTCGTTTGACCCCTCTTGCACCGAGGTCTTTGGAAAACAATGGCGAAAAAGAACTAAACGATAATAAGTTCCCCATATAATTGAGGCATGTTTGCTTTTATCTCAGGACATCCTTTATCAACTTATTTGTCCTCGGTGCTCCATGAAAAAGACACAACGTTCGCGGAAACCCCTGATTGTTATCTATGTTGTTTTTAACACTGTTTCCTCCCGACGAAAAAATGTGTTCTTCCACATCTAAGACTGTTCACACGAAAATACTTGTTAACAGAATGCTTAATTTGGACGCTACTACGTGGAAAAGATTGGGAGAAAATGAGAAAAATGCTGCAAGTCAGTATTTTTGTTTTTTCCCTCAATCTTTCCAACGACCCTTTAGATTAGTGAATTTTTAGTGAGCATGTTTTGGAAAAGGGTTGAAAAACAGTACAAACCATATAAATCTGTCTAATGATATGAGGGAATCATAAAAGAAAGATACTCCATTCAACAATGTTGGTCCTTGTCATATGTCTATTGTTTTCGGTCAGCTCGGTTTTTGGTCAGTACGAATCCGTACTTTGCGTGTGTAAAGACATTGGGGACGTACAGCTAAAAGGTAATTCTATTCTTATTTGCGCACCAGCTTTTGAACATACAATATATTACAAGCATGGTGTCTGAGATATATAATATGTTAACTCAGAATTATGTATGTTATGGGGCTTACAGCATTTCCTATTCAATGCATTTTTTCAGATTATCATGAATGAAATATAAGTACGCGACAAGCCACATTGCTTGCCAATTTGATCAAGTTTCCCTATTATCAGTATTTTTTTTTCCTTTTTTTGTCACACTTAATTGCCGATATTTCAAAAAGACTTAAGATTACAAAATTAAAATTGATCCATATGGATGACATTTTCCCTGATCATATTTTTCGTAGTACTTATAATCCGGTATCGATATTATGGCACATTTTTATCAGATGAGTTCATCACGGTGGATAATCACGTGATACAATATTTTCTGAAAATCTTCAATAATTTTATAAATACTGGACCGATTTGAAGCAGAGAATGTGGACAGACGTCACGCATTAGATGAACGTGGTTGATTTTGAAAAATCAACTGATAAAAAAGTTATTAAAGATAAACCAAAATTTTGGTTTATCTTCAATAACCTTTTTATCAGTTAATTTTTCAAAAATCCAACACGTCCAGCTTATTCCTGGCATTTTCCCATCCACTCTACTTCAAACCGAATTCAAATTGGTCTAGTATTAAAAAAGATATGAGCCAGGATCTGGAAAAACGTCCCTTAAGGCTTTTGAGCCCAACATAGATCCAGATCAGCCTGTGCATACGCACAGTCTGATCAGGATCCACGTTGTTCTCTAAAAGCTTCTTTGTGACCTTTAATAACTTGAAGAGAGCAGCATGGATTCATACTGGACTGCATTTGACTACAGGCTGATCTTGAAACTTAATTTTTAAAAATGCTAATAAGGGACGTTTTTCCAGATCCCGGCTCATATTGAAGATTATCGGAAATTCTGAGTCATGATGTGATTATATACCGTGTTCATGTAAATGACACAATATCGAACACCAAACTACTGTGACTCGATTATACCATACATGTAACTTTACAATATTTCTCATCATTTTGTAGGTGATGTAGAACTATGCGGTTTCCAACACGGTTATATTACGAGAGGAAATGAGTTCGTTACGCTATCCGGAAAGCCAGAGGTTTGTATCTAGACTATACTTCAAATATAAAAAAGGAAATATTGCGCCTTTGTGAAACACCAATGCAGAACGAATTACCACATTCTCTTCATGACAGTATCTCTGACAAAATCCAGTCGCTGATAGATCTAATGCATACATGTATATGAACAATGTAAGCATTATATCTCGCGGTTTAAAAGATGACGCTCTCGTTTGAGCATCAATGTTAATAAAAGAAATTGTAAACCCTTATCCCTCTTTTATCTGATTTTAGCGGAATTATTCGAGAAATACTCCCGTCTAAGGGCACACCCTTTGCAACAGACAAACATTATGCTATTGTTTATATGTTGATGGTTATTGTCCAGCAAGATTAACCCGGGACATCTGCATATGTAATGACCCCACTTCGGCTTATTTTGTTAAGACGCTCCACTAACGGACTTTGCGCACGAAAATTAAGTTGTCCCGGGTTAACCTTGTTGGACAATACAATGAATGTTTTTATTTATTTTGTATTTGTTTGTTTTCCTAAAATAGCTCAAATTAAGATGTAACTATTATTTCCAGATTTCCATTGTGCCAATAGAAAATCTGAAGATAGCTGACACTAGCGTATGTGGAGGTAAGCTACGTGTTTGCTTGTATTTTATTATTATCATTATTTTATTTTTATTCATCTCGTTGGTTTCTGTTTACTATCCTATTTGTTTTTGTTGCTGTTGCTTCTGTTATTTTGTATTGGTCTTTGAAGAATGGGACTCTAAAATCTAAAGATAGCTGACACTGGCCTATGTGGATGCATATCGTGCACGTGTTTGTTTGTTCGTTTTGTAGTGTTTTATTTTTGTTTCTTCATTTGTTTGTTGTTTGTGTCTTTGTCGTGATCTGTCTATCACCTACAAGATTCTACTCTTCGCAAAATTTTATTGAACATTAAGAACGAGTCCCATTGCTTTCCTTTAAATATTACATTTGTAAACAATTGCCATAATATTGTTACTGTACTAGATCTATCATATTTATGATTTCTCTGTTTACATACATGTAGATGAAGAAGACCGACGTCGATTTCTCATATCACACTCCACTTCTGTAGACTCAAAGGGGGACGTCTCTCACAGCGTAGACGTTGATGCGCATGTCGGGAAGTACGGCGTTTCCGGAGGTGTGTCTTTCGGTCAAGACAAGGTCGAGGTCCATGGCAGCGTAGGTGCTGGTCTCGGCAGTGTGGGGGCCAGTTACGAACATTCATCTAGCGGACACAAAGTCGGGGTCAGTGCCGGTATATCAGACCCGACTGGCACCGCCGGCGCCAACGTTCACGGCAGTTATTCGTCCGGAAGTGGATTTGACGGCGGTGTTGGCGGACATGTCGGCCCCCTAAGCGGTACGGCTGATGTAAAAGGAGGTACTTCCGTTTCCGGTACGCTCCCCGGTAAACGACATGCAAGCATCAAACGTCGTATGGCTGCAATTAAACTCGCCAGCAGAACGCGTAACCTACGTAGACATGCGTAAAGATTATCTCTAGTATTGTCTTGTCAATGAATTACCATTTATGATTATTATACACAAATATCAAATACATTTGATTCCTAAATTTGTGGGGGTTTTCCGTTGTTGTTTATGAACATAGACACATCCGTTCAAGACTCTTTCATTTGACAATTTATTTTTCCTCTTCTTTAACAATTTTAGATCTATTTCTGTGCTGAGATTTTTTTCGTGTGTATTTTTTATTTCATTTTATTTATTTATATATTGTTAATTTTATTTCATTTTCATTCACAATTAATATAATCATGGGATGCCTGTTGTTGTTGTTTTACATTCGAAATAATATTTATCAAAACGAGTGTTATAACTATTTTGGAAATCAATAATAAATCGTACAAGGTTTCAGAGTACACCATTTATTTTACCATTTACAAATACAACATGAGTGAAGAAAAATACATCGGAGATCATTAAATCATCTACATATAGACATACACACAAAACACCACACCAGGGCCCCGTATTACTAAAAATCTTACGATCAAGATTTTGTGTAAACTGTGTAACAAGACATCTGATTGCACGAGAAATCCGACTGAGCCAATCAGGGCTGTTGTTACAAGTGATTATGCAAAAATCAAACGTACGATCGTTAGTAATACGGGCCCCAGGCGCGTATCTAGGTAGAGGCCTGGAAGCCCTGGCTTCAACATACTTAATTTTAACCCATTACCACACAGTGACACTTTTTGACTCCCTCACAAGAAAAAGCTTGGAAAACATTGTGAAAAATGAATAAATTGCTTGTGACAAGCAATTTCTTCATTTTTCACAATGTTTTCTATCCCAAAATGGAACGATTTTTTAAATTTGATCAACTTTAAATTGTCGTCTGCAACATCTTTGAATTTGGACCAGTCTATAATTTTGCCGTCTGGTAATGGGTCAAAGAATACCAAGTGGTCTTTCCAAGACAAAAGTTGAAACGCAGACACCTTGATTCTGCGGAACCCAATTTCAATTAAATTTGATATTACAATTCCGGCCTCTCTGGGTAGAAAACATTGCAGGAAATGAAGAAAATACTTGTTACTAGCAAATTCTTCATTTTCCACAATATTTTACAGGGCATTCCTGTTTTGGGACGTCAAAATGCGTCAAATGGACTCGGCAATACGCCTTCGGCTTCAACATAACAAAATTCTTGGCTACGCCCCTGCAAACAGTATGCTAGCATCCTTTCCCAAACAGCAAAAATAGACCATTTCCATTTTAAACCTAATAAAGACGTCATAATTGTTAAAACAGACGTTGTGTTCACTACACGTAGCATAGAAAACATTAAGGCAAAAGAATAAAATGCTGGTTATAGACATTTTTCATACGTAAACATGTTTTTATCGTAGAGTTACACAAAACTGTTAGAATTTCTTAACTGCGAACGTGTTTTAGTACAACACATAGTGGAAAATTTCGAATTTACGTTTACATCTACGTAACAAACGTTCAAAGGCTCTTTAAAAAAACGAGCACAGTCCCAAGTAGATAAGACTTGGATAAACACGGACACATAAGAAGAGAATGCTAACAACCAGGATTTTTCCTAATTGCCTTAATATTGTCTGTGCTTAATTTTACAGAAATCCTATCAAAGTCTTTTTTTCCGTTTTGGAAAGGGTTAACAAAAAGGTAATAATTACGTACCGAGAACACAAATGTCAACAAGTCCACACTCATATTAACCTTTGCTTGAACAAGACCTGCTTTTGATGTCCCTGATAGGAATATTTTTTAAACATATTTGGAGATAAGGATACATTCCTGGATATCAACATTTGTTCTTTTTCCCACAATATTTTCCATGTCATTACGTACACATTTTTTATATTGATGTCAATTGTTATGACGTCTTTATTTCCCTTTTTAGGTATAAACCTCCCCTTATGAGATTCATGCGACGTCGTGATTTTTCGAGCGACATTTGTTACGTATCCAAACCTATTCGAGCGACGTCGTAAACATTCGGCGGTTCATCATTTTACCGCCGAATGTTAATGACGACGCCCGAATAATTTCGACGCCGCGCGAATCTCATTAGGGTGAACTACCTTAAATTTTACTTGTTTAGGATTCCAGTTGTTTTGTAGAGGTTTAACTAGTTGTCAAACACACCTTGGCACATGTGTTTCGTCCATGCAGAGTTTTCCTCTCTGTTCACTCGAGTTTACCTCTGTGACTAGAGCCTGTGCGATTTGTCCCAAAAGTAAGGTAACACTTATAAATGGTTCTAGCTCTGCTATTTCTTAGCCGATTTCTTTCGGAAAACTATCAACATCTGCAGAATTTATTGGAATTTTGTTCACCATAGACCTCAATAATATGCACATATAAAAATGGCGTCATTTTTGACGTCATCTGTACCACTTAGCCTGAAACTATAAGCAAAAGAATAAACGGAGAAAAGTGACAGAAGGGACGTAATCTAGAGAACGTCATTTACTATGAAAATGGCGTCATTGATAAAATAGGGTGTGTTTGGTTTATCATATATGAAATATACAAATTTTATGATAATTTGATGAAATTTCTTTTGTTCATTTTTACACATATAACCTTCTTTACTGTCAGCGATATAAGGAATATATAAGTGATATATTGGCCGAGATATATTAGATTTCAAGTGTTACCTTACTTTTGGGACACCCTGTAGAAGAGGTCTGGAAGTGTAGGATCTTTAATTCTGCTTGATTTCGGTCTTCTAAAAAGAGAAGTAACACGTGACTCTCGTGTCCGGTTAAAAAGAATGGGACTCTTCTGTTTCTGGAGGCTTTTCTGCGTCTTCCAAATATTGAGCAGAAGAGTGAAGACAGATGAGATTACGTTTTTGCACACTGACACATTCTTGCGTTAAAAAGTATGAAATTTCACAATTAACTTTTAAAAACTTATTTACGGCTATTTTATTAATCAACTTGACTACAGGGACCGAATCCAGTGCAAAGTGTATGCTTATGTGTGGCATGTTGGACGAAAATCCACATTGTATAGCCAGGGAAAAATATTTAAATGAGAAAAAAGAAGCAAAATGCTCTAGGCAACATTTTATACTTTACACTCAGTATTGCTAAACTCACTGGTGGTGAACTCGGCCAAAGCGAGGGACGTTTTTTCGCGATCAATGTATTCCGTCGGTGTTGTCATAAAATATCGTAACTACGGATTTACGAAATTTTATAACAACACCGACAGTTTGTCAATACAAAACGGTAAACCGGGTCTGTTTTTAGAACAAGTTCATTGTCATTAGAAAAGAAATCTATAAACTCACATTTAAACGGAAAATATCTATACCTTGTTGTAGCGAAAATTGTTTTAGTTCACCATCGTTTGGTCAAACAAATTCGCTTGAACAACCACCAATATTCTTACTTGAAACAAGAACTTAAATACAACATGAACATAATGATAAAACATAATTTACAGTCGACTCTCGTTACATTGTACCTCAACGCCAATTAAATCGAATCGCTATATACATCTTGAGATTAACATTATGTCCTTTTTGAATGGATTTTTTTTTATAAAAGATATCCGGCTTCGAAGAAAAAGTATTTGGTACATAAACTGACACGATTTAAAAACGCAAAAGGTACTTTAACAGATTATTTCAACTACATAACCTATGTATAGCATTGTGTAATTGTAATGTAACAATTGTAAACATAATAGGAATCAAATGACAAGTTATGAATAATACCTGAGTGGACGTCCGTTTATGCGCTGCCTCTAGAGGCGATGACGTGCACCAGGTGAGAGCCGGTCATCGAGAAGGAGGACGCCTGCGAGCCCAGTGTTCTCGCAGACGATTTATCACCGTGCCTCGATATATAGGCCGCCCGCGATTACCAACCATAGCATTTGCTGTAGACTGACCCGTCACAAATCTGTTGCTTAAGTGACATTAACGTACACAATTGCCTTGACGTAAAATTGTTAGACGCAGCTGACAGGGACGAGGGCGGTATGCATGCCTTCCTGTGTCGTTTACACGTCTCACCAAGCTTGAAACAGTCGAGTCGGCTACATTAAAGCGTCTAGCTACCTCCATTTGCAAAGCATCGCTGACAAAGAGCCCCAAAACACGGTTCCTTTGTGCCAGAGTAAGCCTCGGCAATGTTACATACGAAAGGTATCCATAGTTGTTGTGTGATTTCGATGAGTAAATCAATGTGGCAGTTTGCACAAAAAATCAGTGATTTTAGATGTTGCCTGAATGCACGAGGCACATAAGCATTTTGGGATAGGCGGTTAAGATGTCCGCGTAGTTTACAGAGGACACAACAAAATCACTTTAATACTAAAGGTTTACAATAATCTATGAATGTCCTCAAATACGGTGCCGATTGAGGCTGCAGGAAAGGAGTACTTAGATAATGAAAATGTCTTTTGCGTTTTTGAATCGTGTCAGTTTAGATCCATAAATATTACATTTATGAGGCAAATTGTATACTTCGTCTTCTATATTTTGATTTCAAAAACGGACAATCGCCAAGTAGCCTATTCACCAGCATCGTTTATTACAGGCGTCCCACGCTAATCTGATGTTTATAAACAAACCTTTAACCTACAAGAAAATGTTATTGTAGAGACGCACATGCAAATCGTCTCGTCAATATTACATCAAAATACTGATTATCATCGATATGGTTTCATTTTAATCTTTATAGCCTATGATTAGTAAATTAATTCATGTTTTATTGTTTGGCGGGATTCAGAATATCGTGGGAGCACTATACAATAAAGCGAAGACCAGCAGATGTGTCGTATAACGGACATGTGGAGGTAATTGACAGCTCTTTTGACATTGAAACAACGAATAAATTACTGTTTACACACGTATAATAGAATTTGAAATGTACAATATAAAAATCTTAAATATCTTTCAACACGTACAATATAAATCTTAATATCTGATATACTTATTGGTAAAAATAAAAACTATGACATTTGTTCATTTTCGGTTTCTTTTGGTGGCTCTTCGGGTTTCTCCGCTGTTTGATTTTCGGCTACTTCTGCTACCTCCGCCACTTCTTCGGCACCATTCGGTTCTTTCCGTTTCCCGGGACTGTCTACGACACTGACCTCGTGCATCTCCGTGGATTCCTGATGCAGGGGAGGTAACTCGTGTTTAGAGAGGGCATACACAATTCCCGCCCCTAAACTGTCACCCATAACGTTGGTTAGAGTTCGGAATCGATCTCTGAAAAAAGAAAAAGAAAAAAAAACCTGAAATGTCAGATTGCTTTAAAAAGGCGAATTTTAACAATTACAGCAATCGCGGTAATTTTGATGCTAAATTGGGTACAAATGAAACATAAAGCTTGTCGTTAACTTCATAGCCTAGCTGGACTGGGTTCCAGCCATTTTCCCCTCTTTAACTTCCTTTGGTCTGAACACGATCAAAACGGGTGCCGCAAATTGTAACAGGTATCAGTTTTAATGTGTTGTCTTAATGAACAAAATGTATATTGACCACAGGGCACAGGCTATATCCTAGCTAGTATAATGTTTAGCAGACTTGAATGGATTGTAAACGTACGTCAAACGAGACAATTTTAGCTACTCTCTTTATTTTGAGTGTACTATAACGTGAGGTACCTGCAAGACTCCAACCATTACATGTACATTTACAGTAGCCGGGAGTTCTATGTTGTCTTGTTTATAGGCCTGTCCCACCTAACCGAATTTTTACACCGAATGCGTACCCAACTTTATTCGGTGTATTCGTTAAAGGTTCGATCCACAAACGGTATGTGTTCGGTGTGTTTACGGTGCCATTCGGTGCTTTTCGTCGACAATACGCGGTGTTCGCAGACGCCTAAAAAGGTTTTTGAGCATGCACAAAATTTTTCAACGAATGCAGCGAATCAAAATTTCGGAATGGGTTCGGTAATCGTTCGCAGAGGGATCGGTAGACTTGCGTCTGGCATTCGTTACTTTCGTTTTGGTGTCGGTAATTATTCGCAGACGAATTCCTGTTCGGTATGTTCGTTATGATCTCACCGAAGGACTAGCGTTTGCACTCTGATGAAGGTGCGTTTATTTACCGATCTGGCTGAAAAGGTAAACGAACCGCTAACGAAACACACCGATCCTGACGATGCCATTCCGAATATGACGTTATATTCGTTACTCAAACGGTAGGGGTTCGTTGATGTTTGGGAACGAATTGGGGGTATATTTCGGAGAAACATCGTTGGTTATTCGACACATTCGTTACAAGTTCGTCACGTGTTCGGTGTATGGTCGGTGCACAATCGTTGAAAACCAAAGTTCACCGAATAAAATGACAACGAACACTGCGAATTTCGCACTTGACATTCGGTACGAATTCGCTACGAATGTTCGGTTAGGTGGGACAGGCCTATTACAAAGGTACGTTTTGTAAACATGTTCACCATACAGTGACCAGACTATAACATAACCATTTCCCAAACAGCAAAATTTGGACTAGTTCAATCTGAAGCTGCTACAGACGACAAACTGGGTGTTATTAATGATACGGCTTGTGTATAAAGTAGCTCAAAATATTGAAACAAAGGGAGAAAATGCTGGTTATTAGCATTTTCATTCTTTTTCTTAATGTTTCAAAAGCCTTTTCTAACAGTGACGACAAAACCAGGTCTTGTATGGGAAAGGGTCAAAAAGGAGACATGTACAGCCTGTGACATAATTTTGACGGTGTTTCCCCAGTAGTGTGGTAGATACCAGAGATAACCCAGGCCCGTAGGAACAGGGGCCTAGGGGGTTAGACTCCCAATTGTGGCCAAAAATGCCGAAAATTCCTTCTTTTACACTATAGATTTAGGGAAAATCCAATTTAACCCCCCACCCCCATATTCAGACAAAGAGGCTTGAGCCCACCCAATATAAAATTGCTTCCTAGGAGCCTGTAACCTACATGGTTATGTGCACTAGTGGCTCATCTGTTTTTGTGAAGCGACGTAGTTATAGCTCACGATAAATGACATGGCAGAGCATTCCTATCAATTAGATTGCGATGCTCTCCGAGGTCAATTATTGTGAGATACACCAGTTCGTAAAATGAGACTACTCACTAAAAACCACCTTAGGCTACTTCACTTTTTTTTTACTTTTTACTTACAAAAACCAATTCACCACCAGAATAAGCGTAATATCATCTACATGCCAGACATAGCCTGCATGGTTAGGTACACTAGTGCACGGGTGGTAAACAGCGAAACTAGCTCTAAAAAGGGGTAGTTGCATAGAGCGAAAATTTGTAGGTCACGAACACATTTTCTAAAATTATTTCTTTGAAAGCGAGTTTTTGAGAAATCCGGCGATGCTGTAATATGAAGAAATGGTCGAAGTTAGTTGTGCACGGGAGTATACGGTATTAGTAGCAGGGTTTTAATACAATCGTTGAAAAACATTTCCAAATCGAAAGTAAAAAAGGTTTTACTTTCGATTTTGAAATGTTTTTCAACGATTGTATTCAAACTGTGCTTTATAACACCGAATATTCTCGTGCACAACAAACTTCGACCATTTCATCATATTACAGCATCGCCGGATTTTTCAAAAACTCGTTGTAAAAGAAATAATTGTAGAAAAATGTGTTCGTGACCTACCTTTGTTTACAGATTTTCGCTCTATGCAACTACCTCGGTAGAGGCCGGATGTCACGAGGAAACAAAATACCGTTGACTCTTTTTGGAGCTAGTTTCTCTGTTTACCACCCGTGTAGTGGCTCATATGATTTTTTGCTCAATTGAATGGACGTACTTACAAGAACCAGTCGACCACCAGAATCAGCGTGATATCGTCTACAGGTAGACCCAGGGCAGACAGCACGATCACCATGGTAACGAGCCCAGCTTGTGGTACTCCGGCTGCTCCGATAGATGCCGCAGTCGCCGTTATGCTGGAAAACAAGTGGAACAATTTCACAATGACACGGTGGATAGTCATGTGATACACCAATTTAAGAAAATCTTCAATATGTTTGTTATTACGAAACTGATTTGAATTCGGTCTAAAGCAGAAAATGTGGACGGATTACATGGACATGAAGAATTATTGAAAAAATCAACAGATAAAAAGTTATTGAAGATCAACCAAATTTTTGGTTGGTCTTCAATAACCTTTTTATCAGTTGATATTTCAAAAAAAAGCTTATTCGTGGCATTTTTCCACCTTCACTGCCTCAAATCGAATTCAAATTGGTCATGTATTAACAAAAATATCGACGATTTTCTGAAATCATGTGATTAACCACCGTGAATGAAGTATATGGGATACATGGAAAACAAGCAAACTTGATGTTCACTTTAACATCGCACAATTTAAGAAAAGGTTAAAAAAATACAAGATATGGACACGAATTAACCATGTAAACAGTATGGTTTGCCCTCACATTTGCCTAGACATGTTCTGTCGGAAAGGTCAAAAGCTAAGGTCACAAATATGAAGTCAAAGGTTATGATCCAAAATGAAAGACATTGGAGGGACGTTGTGAAATATCAAAGCTACGCCCCTTTTAGTGTCTAAGAATTACATAATATAAGTCAGGTTAAAATTGTTGAGTAGGTCAAACTCTAAGGTCAAGGGCACTAGGTCATATATGTC
The DNA here is from genome assembly GCA_963680895.1 of Fragum sueziense. Taxonomy (NCBI): domain Eukaryota; kingdom Metazoa; phylum Mollusca; class Bivalvia; order Cardiida; family Cardiidae; genus Fragum; species Fragum sueziense. Next base: position 7,320,120 of record OY804606.1, on the reverse strand, counting down.
ATGTTCCCAAATGAAAATTTGGTGAGATGTACCCATGTTTGTAATATCAAGGAAAATCAATAATACTGTCTAAGACATAGACCCGGGTAAAGTTTTGTCGAAGTAATTGACGCAGAAGCCGACATGCACGCCAACACTAGGTCTGAGAAATAAGCTTCCCGAACATAAATCCCGGCTTGCTAACGTAAACCCATTATCAAACGACAAAATTCTGGATTTGTCCAAATTCAAAGATGCTGCAGACGACAATATGAATTGAATGAAATTTCACGTTCTTTGATCTTTCTGGGTAAAAATAAATGGTGGGAAAAGAAGAAATTGTTTTTAACAAGCAATTTTTTCATTTTCCACAATGTTTATAGAAGCCATTACCTTGTTGGGAGTCAAACAGAGGCATTGTGTGGCAATGGGTTAAAGTCCTACCAGCTGCAGTTCGAAACGCATTATCAACGAAAGGCGGTCGGTAAAATAAATAACGTTTCATTTGTTAGGTACATGTATCTTAAAAAGTAGGCTATTTTCCTTTGCATGGTTATTTCTAAACCTTTCTTCAATAAGTGAATCAGCATTCGCAATGGTAAACTTTTTTCCCTTCAAAATACACACTTAAATCTGATTAATACGCATTTCCCGTCTGTCCCAGTAAAAATAATTCACTTTATGAGAATCCCTTAAAGCCACTTTAAAGATCGATTTTCCATCACTAAAGTGTTGCCACGCGACCGCGCGCTGCAACACCATGGAAATAAAACCCGTCCACAGTGACTGCGCATGCGTCACGGCTGTCTCGCAGGGACCTGTCATTTATCATTAACACCATTAGAAAAATCACACTTTGAGAAATTTATTGCATTCTTCTACAGTCCTGCCATTTGTGGTAAATTACCTAATCTGAAACAAGTCTGGTCTTAAAACTAGGAGAACGACGCATGCAGGACTACATAGAAAGGCTAAATAACGAATCTCTCTTTCTATTTAGAGTCAAAATTTGAAATACTCGTTCACATTTATCGTGTCGCCTTCGAGTCATTTAAGGTTGGACCAGCCATAGCTTCAGTCTGAAAAAAGGTTACAGAAAGTATTTGAGAGACGGAATATGATAATTATATCACAATTCGTTATTCAAACATTTGTACTTTAAACCTTTGGTTTTTAATGTAAATATCGGTTAGTTTTATGTAATAACAATCTATCAAATGCTGGATTAAAAAATAAAGTTCCAATCACAATATTTAGTTTCAGTGTTCCACTCTCCTCCAGAACAGTCACAAAAACGGATTCCTTGAGAAAAGAAATATTAAAATAATACTAATAAAAATAAAGTTCTAATAATAATATTTAGTTTTAGCGTTCCACTTTTCTTGAGAACCGTTCCAAAAACGAATTTCTTGAGAAAGGAAATATTGATGACCGTAAACAGGAAATCAAATCTGAAAAAGCTTTGTTAAACATTGACAAATCTGGAAGAAAATGTTGTCGAGAAAATATTTGATTTTCGTCTGTTCCCGGGAGGCGTCTGTGACACACAATATGAGACACACAGTTCAAAACAGTCAACTTTGTGCGGTAATTTGTTTTCGCTTCCTTCCCGGTTCAACGTACCTTTTCCGGACAAGACCTGGAAAAAAGGCGTGTGAAAACATTTAGACAAAAGAAGAAAATGCTGATGCTCAGCATTTTCTCCTTTTGCCTCAACATTTTATGTGCTATAATTTATATAAATTCCATCTTATTAACATTCGAAATGTCGTCTGCAGCCCCTTCCAAATTGGACCGCCGTCAAATTTTGTCGTTTTATTTGGGAAAGATTTAAGACTTATCAAATCATCTGGGGACTTTGTACAAGGCGACGATTTGCCATGGAGAAACACACCTACTGTATCCACAATCAAATCAGTAGAATACTAGTATATGGCTATTTTCGAGCGGCGTCGTTACGTATCCGAACTTATTCGGGGGGCAGTCGTAAGCATTCGACGGTGGAAAGTTCCACTGCCGAATGTTTTCGACGTGGTGCGAATCTCATCAGGGGTAGACTACCTTGGGCTGCAGGTACGAGATTTTCGTTGAAAAGCGACGATATCATCGTAAGTGTGCATATGAAAACGAAAAAGAACCTAAAACTATTATAACTACCAATAGTCCAAAATAGCTTGCATCAGTGGGTTTGATCAAGATCCATGTCTCTGTCGTACGGTTGATACAGATCACAGTAGGTATAGTTATGACGTTCCTAAATAAATTACATTTATATCATTAAACGAGCAGTCACATAACTTGAGCAGATGACTTGTTTCCCTAGAAAAATGCTATTATACTTCTCGTTTTCGTTTATTCTTCACCAGCATACCTCCATTCGTAGAATTGTGACGATGCATACTTTTTCATTCGACCTTGGAATACCCAATCCATCAGTCGAGAGGCCTTTCTATACTTGGCTAATTAGACAGACAGGTGGTGCAATATGACATTCGGCTGCTTAAAATAAGTAGCATATTTTTTTGACTGGTCGTATGAAGTGACAGATCTAGACAAGAATACATCTTTGTAAATTGCTGTTCATCTAAAATACAATTCGGTTGTAAATAAAAACATGTATACATTTTTATACTTATCTTTAATGATTACAAGAAGTTATAATCTACAAGAATACAAATCTACTTAAACTATTCTTACACAAATATAAATGTTTGGCCTTGGGAGTCAACCTTTATCATTGTTTAAAAGAAAGCACACAATAACTAACCCAAAGAGAGTTAAAGCAGAAGAGCGTTGGCTCTTAAAGTTGGACGCATGTCCGAAATGTAGATGTAGTTTTAAAGGATGGACGAATGTCACGAAAATAGCTGGGCGGTACCCGAAATAGAGTTGAGCGTATGCTCTGAGGGTTGGACGATGTCCGAGAAGAAGCGCGCGTCAAGAACAGAGCTGTTCTCTGAGAACTAAGAAGTATTGATAGAAAAGGGTTAGTTATTATGGTTGTTTTATTAATTTCGTACGTTGAAAGTTCGAAATATTTGAATACTGATAGGCATAACAAGTGTATGAAAATATTCGGAAGGTGCCTAGGCATATTCGGAAGGTGCATAAACCAGTGTATGAAATCAGCGGAAGGTGCCAAATGTATAATTACTATAATAAAGGTTGACTCCGCTGAAAAGAGAGTATATGCACAACAGCAACAAGATAAACTAAGCACATAATTATATCAGTGTCTTTGAGAGAAAAACAACATAACCGATGACAGAAGTACATATAATCAATGACAGAAATAATCTAATCAAGGTATGGAGGTGGCGGGGAAGGTAGGTGGTTAGCTTAATCACCCAACAGACTTTCTAGCGAATTATGATAGCACATGCTGATTCCAGGTGTATGTATTCTACTAGGCTCCTCCCACTTTGTACGTGATTGGATACTCGCTTATCTTCGAATCGCGTGGCTTTCAATAGATTTGCTGTAGCCGTTAAATAAATTCAACGATATAAACAATATTATATTTATTTTATTTTTATTAAATAATTATAATACAATATTTATATCATTAAACGAGCAGTCACATAACTTGAGCAGATGACTTGTTTCCCTAGAAAAATGCTATTATACTTCTCGTTTTCGTTTATTCTTCACCAGCATACCTCCATTCGTAGAATTGTGACGATGCATACTTTTTCATTCGACCTTGGAATACCCAATCCATCAGTCGAGAGGCCTTTTCTATACTTGGCTAATTAGACAGACAGGTGGTGCAATATGACATTCGGCTGCTTAAAATAAGTAGCATATTTTTTTGACTGGTCGTATGAAGTGACAGATCTAGACAAGAATACATCTTTGTAAATTGCTGTTCATCTAAAATACAATTCGGTTGTAAATAAAAACATGTATACATTTTTATACTTATCTTTAATGATTACAAGAAGTTATAATCTACAAGAATACAAATCTACTTAAACTATTCTTACACAAATATAAATGTTTGGCCTTGGGAGTCAACCTTTATCATTGCTTAAAAGAAAGCACACAATAACTAACCCAAAGAGAGTTAAAGCAGAAGAGCGTTGGCTCTTAAAGTTGGACGCATGTCCGAAATGTAGATGTAGTTTTAAAGGATGGACGAATGTCACGAAAATAGCTGGGCGGTACCCGAAATAGAGTTGAGCGTATGCTCTGAGGGTTGGACGATGTCCGAGAAGAAGCGCGCGTCAAGAACAGAGCTGTTCTCTGAGAACTAAGAAGTATTGATAGAAAAGGGTTAGTTATTATGGTTGTTTTATTAATTTCGTACGTTGAAAGTTCGAAATATTTGAATACTGATAGGCATAACAAGTGTATGAAAATATTCGGAAGGTGCCAAAAGAAACACAGCGATGAAATTAAGCATTAATGTGTTGACGCCCAAGGTATGAAATTAAAAAGGAAGATGGAAAGGGAAAGTGGGTTCGAAAGATGTACATGTTTATTTTCAAAACAAATGCAGACTGGTCATGAAGTCGTTGTCCTGACGTGACCGATAAATAAAACATTAACGCGGAACATAGGTTGATAAGGTTCAACATGGTCCGGTCGAATGTCTCATTTATCACATTTTAATTAGGCGCTGTGATTGGCCTTGTCAAATCCATCATAGTGCCAGATTTTAAGCACGGCGTGTGAGCTATTAATTGTTTATAAACGTCACTCTGGACGATGTCAATAAGCATATGGCAGGAACGTTAGCAAGCAAATAACAGTGTTACAGGACATGAATAAATGGGGTCGAAAGTTACTACATGTACGTTGCAAAACGCGAGGAATCAGATTGCTGATATCATAGGGGATTTTATTATTTGTTGTTGTTGCTTGTTTGCTTTTCGAATGGTTTTTGAAAACATTGAAGAAATAAAACAGGAATGTTCACTGACAGCATTTTCTAACCGATTCATGCGCTAAGTACCATTTGAGCCTCACGAATGCTACCATTGGAAGTTCGAATGTAACGACAATAACTTTCAGAACTCCACCGACCTAAAGTCTTTATCATATGATCCTCGATCCCCTTTTGGCCTGCAGTTGTCGCTGCGCCAATGCGGAAAGAGTGACCATTATAGTTGTTTGAATTATACCCACAAACACTTAAAATGTGCTTCAAGTTTCCAATGAAGGTTTGTCTGTCAAGTGGTCGACCATCGCAAGTAATAAAGAGTGGGTTCCTTGTCCTAAACGTGCCTGATTCCTTTCGTTTTGCAATGTACTTTTGCATGATAGTAAAGGGGCACAAAAACGAATTCGTGCAATGCAACTGAATATGCAAGCCTTTTCTGAAAGGGTCTGTCTTTGATTCCTTCAGATGTAGACTTAAATGTTTTTCATAAAAAGTAACATCCTCACAGCATAAGTGGCGACTCGGGTCAAAATGTTCTTTCGAGCGTACGGTAAATTCCCCACACCGTAAAAATCCAAAGAAGGCAATTACACATACACATTCCATTACCAAATCTGAGGCTGAGAAAAACACACCTTTTCTCAGGGCACTTGTGATATCATAAAGAACATCCTTTGTTATTGGTAGCCTGGGGCGAGGTTTGTTACACTGAACCCTTTTCACTGCTTTAAGTATCAACGCGAGCCTAGGTTGTGGGTTAGTGTGTAAATTATCTAAAGGCGAAGACACATTGGCTCGTAGATATGAAAATCGAATACCAGCTAAATAGAGTTTAATTGTCGTGTAGCTAAGGTTTAAATTTTTGAAACAGTGAGCTACGAAATACACTAGAATATCTTCCGAGATAGGGGGCATCGTATCGGGTGTCCATTTACATCCGTTCAGCAGCATATATCGTTGGAAATGTTCGTAGCCCGTATCATAGAGTGTCCTAGTTCCTGCGGACAAAACATGTTTCCACAAATCACTTACTGTATTGTCTAATTCCAAATTACTTCCTTGTGTTCGGGGCATTTGTGTGGGTACCTTTCGGCGTTCGGTGCTAGCTTCCTGAAGCGAGCAATCTGCAAACGAGACAAAGAGTCGCTAATATCATTTAATTTGCCAGGCACATGTTTGCTTTTGAAGTTAAAGTTGTGTACACAAGCTAGCCAAGTGAGTTTCCTCATTAACTGCATAATATAAAGGCATTTTGACCGACCTTTATTTATGATCGCGACCGTAGCTTCATTGTCACACCTAAACACAATTTGTCGTTTAGACCACTCTTTCCCCCAGAGGATAGCAGCTACTACAATTGGATATAACTCTTTATATGCAATAGACAAACTTTTGTCGTCCATCGAAGGTAGTTCGCTAGACCAAGTGGAGAAAAACCACTTTCCCTGAAAGTATCCTCCGTAACCTAGAGACGCCGATGCATCGGTGAAAAGTTCGAAATTGTCACTTAATATGAAATCTTTATAGTGAAATAAAGCCACACCATTCCACTGGTTAAGAAATGTTTGCCAAAATTGTAATTCAGTCCTACACTCCGTACTTATATAATCATTTTCATAATAGCCATATTTCGTTCCCCTTCGTTTGTTGGATAGTCAATGGTAAGGAAGTCATCGAGCAGGTGCAGAATGTGCTGTACATTATAATTATGCATAGCAATGTGGCATATTGCTTTTGAAAGTGTATCAAAAATTACAGGACTTGACCGACAGCCAAAACATAGTCTTATCCAGAAATAATACAGATCCCGCCATTTCGCACAAAACAAAGGCCATTGACTCGGTTTTATCGGACAGAGTTTGAAGGCATCGGCAATATCGAACTTACACAACCAAGCTCCTCGTCCCACTTGCATTATCGTGTTGATAGCATCATCAATTCTTACATATGACATAGAACAAGAATCTTTGTCGATGAGGTCATTCACACTAATATTTTCATCGTTGTGGGGGGCGGATAGGTCAAGTATTAAGTACAGCTCCGGCTAAGAACCATGCAAAACCTGCAAAAGGCGGTACATCGCATGTCAAGAAAATGCATGTTTTCTATTTTTCCCAACTGATTTAGTCATAAAACAAAGCAAATGACCAATCTTTTTGGTCTGCACATTGGTGTATGATTGCCACGGCGATTTTAAATTTTACATGTTTAACTCAAATCCCATTGCTTTACATTGTAAAATTTGAAGGTTTTTTTCTCTCAAGACCAGAACGTTATTACATAAGTGTTATGCCTATTATATGAGAAATGACTTTATGTTCAAATATCAAAAGTCAAACCCTCGTGTTTTTTAGGTTAAATACGGCAAAGGGCAAAAATATGTGTGATATTTGTATAGTACTTTAGGTACTTTGATTTGTTACCTTGAATACTTTGATTATCCCCAGACCAAAATGGCGACTGTGTATGGTCTTATTACCTGAAGAATCTGATTATTTTTGTTTTCACGAAATGATTATGTATTTATACACAAGGAAAGACACAAGAGGTTAGTATTATGACCAGAGCAAGTCTGGCCTTCTGTTCTGTATCATTGAGGTTGACTACTTTTATGAGAAAACAAACATTGCTCGTTGTTTACCTGTGCATCAGGCTAGACCAGGAAAGTATGTACTGTGGATATCTTTCTAACACAAACTATTTTAGTTTCACACTACTTGAAATACATCATAGTATGTTTGGTAACTCGTGACTGTGTAATTCAGTCAAATGTGTATAATGTATGATGGTATTTCAAAGTGAAAGTAGAAAAACAGAAATATCCTTTCCTCCCATGCATTCGATAGGTCCTATGGTTTTGATAGCTTTGTTATTTTCAAAACTGTTTACAATCTGAATATCATTCCACATGCATCTAAATAATTTTGCTAAAAGTCTTTGGTCATTGAAATTTGGAGACAACTGATTATTACACATAAAAACTGTTTCCTTTTTTTTCACAATAGAAACTGTCAAACCTGCCCCTTGTTAAACCAGCCCATGGTTAAACCTGCCCCAAAACGGTAAAACATGTACCTTGTTAAACCCGCCCCAAAACGATAAAACTGGCCTCATGATAGATTTTCCAACGGTGAAACCGCCCCCAAAATTGGCCCCAAATTTTCTATGACAATTATCATGATTATCAGTAATGATTATATTTATGGGGCCGGTTTGACCATTCTGGGTCGGTTTTACCGTTTTACTGAGTGTATGGGCTGGTTTAACCCTTTCGCAAACAAGACCAGGTTTTGACGTCCCTGATAGAAAAGGCTAAGGAAAACCTTTAGGCGAAAGAAGAAAATACTGGTAACCAACAATCTGAAGTCATGCATAGGTCTGTGTCTTTAAGTTTTCAGCCAAAAGTGCCCCAAACCACTTATTAATGAAAGTCAGGGTGTTTCCCTGTGCATAAGAATTTGGGGGTCTGGTCATTGCGACCCCTAGTCTTCAAAGCTGGAGGTCATTTCTCCAATTTTGACGTCACACGCTCTGACATCTGCATCCATGTTATTGTTAGTAACAAAAGCCTTATCATTTATGGGCCCTTTTATTCCATATTTTGGCTTATTTATATTTATAGTTTTAAGCAAAACGCTTTCACCCCATTGAAGTTGACATATGCATAATCATTTTGTCTCGGCAGTGGTTATCTGGTATTACTGCTTTTTAGCTCACCTGAGCACGATAGTGCTCATGGTGAGGTATTGTGATACCGCTGTGTCTGTCGTCCGGTGTCCGTCGTGCGTCAACCTTTGGCTTGTGTGCACTCTAGATGCCACATTTTTTGCCCAATCAAGCTGAAATTTGCTCAGAATGATTGTATTGATGAAATCTCGGACAAGTTCAAAATTGGGTCATCTGGGGTCAAAAATTAGGTCACAGGGTCAAATCTTAGAAAAACCTTGTGTGCACTCTAGAGGCCACATTTTTTGCCCAATTAACCTGAAATTTACTCAGAATGATTGTTTTGTTGAAAACTCGGACAAGTTTGAAATTGGGTCATCTGGGGTCAAAAACTAGGTCACGGGGTCAAATCTTAGAAAAACCTTGTGTGCACTCAAGAGGCCACATTTTTTGCCCAATCAACCTGAAAATTGATCAGAATGATTGTCCTGATCAATTCTCGGACAATATAGAAATTGGGTCATCTGGGGTCATAAATTAGGTCATGAGATAAAATCTTTGTAAAACCTTGTATGCACTCTAGAGGCCACATTTTTTGCCCAATCAACCTGAAAATTGATTAGAATGATTGTCTTGATCAATTCTAGGTCAAGAGGTCAAATTTAAGTTAAACCTTGTGTGCACCCTAGAGGTCACAATTTTTGTCCAATCAACCTGAAAATTGGTATACAAAAAGTTACATCAGGTGAGCGCTCCAGGGCCAATGGCCCTCTTGTTTGAATTGAAAATCTAGATCCCCTCTTGTCAAGATCAAATAAAAATAATAATAGAATATTTCAGAAATATTGTGAGGTATAAAATGAGCAAAACTTTTTTAAAATTAATTCTTGATGCAATTTAACAAAGTTCCATAATTTCAAACTGCCATGTATCTCAATGTCATTTTAGTGACATTCCTCTTGTTGTGAGATAATGAGTCTGTTCTTTATTTACTTTCAGGTGGCTCTGTACCGGTGGTCCTTTATGATGTAGAATCTCTGCTTGAAATTATGTAAATGTCCTGAATATCTGCCAGGTATGTGTGGTACAAATTTTTTTATATATTATATGCTTTGATTTCATAATATTGCTGTCTATTTTACTGATCATTTATATTTTAAGTTCAATGTAACACTAGACTGCTACCTCTAGTTAATGCTAGCCTGGATGACTACCTCATTGAGAATGATCTAGCCATATTGCTCTTCATACTTGCTGTTTGAATTTTTTTCATATATTGTTCTTTTTTTACCTGTCTATCTGTTAATATTTAATTGTATCAATTTCCCGACCTTCTATTCTTGAAGAAATATTTGTATGAAAGAGATAATGAAAAAATGATTTTATATCTTTGTGTTTTTCTTCAGGTGAAGAACTTATCTGCACAGCAGAAGAAGACAGAGTGAGACATGATTAAAGTCAAACAGCCTGCCTGCCAAGATCAACTAAATATTTGACACATTTCCATCTTTATCCACTTGTTGACAAGCTCATGAAATACCACAAAATGAAGCATGATTGTACGTTACAGATTCTGGAGATTGTAGTTGTATACAATAGACTGAATTGTTCAAGGAAATGGCCCTGTAAAGAAGTACATACCATGAAGTCTCTAGATATGGAACACAATAATAGTTCAGTGGTCCCATAAAAGTTTCACACCTTACAGTGAATTTGGGGGGAAAAGTTATAACATTGTGCTGTCAGCAAGTGTGGGCGCTGAAGATCTGAATGGTTAGGTTTTCAAGGTCAAAGCTTATTTCAACGACTAAATGGTGAAAGAAAGAGATTGTCTTTCTCATCTACATATCCCAACAAACACTTCTGCCAAGTATGAAGCAAATTAGACATAAACTGTAGGAGTTGTGTGGACAAGAGTCTTTTAGCCAAATAAGGGTCCTTAACTCAATAATTTGTGATGGAATTTTCATGAAAATTGTGTCTTTCACATCTACAGGTCCCTATGAACAAATGCTTTTGCTTAGTATGAAGCAAAACTGACAGAAACTGTCGTAAGATTTTTATGAATAAGATTTTGTGGAACTTACCAACTGACGGACCAACCAACAGACCAAAAGGCTTATTCCAGTATACCCCTTAAGCTTCAGTTGTGGGGGGATGATAACAGTGGTATGTCATATGGTAAAAATTATTGAATGGATTGTAGGAAAGCATTTTTAACATTTTCTCAGTTATCGTAGATGCTTAAGATAACAATACATGTGTGTTCAATATGGTCTTTGGTTAGGCTATGGTAAGAAATGAAACTGTTGAGATAAAAAAAGGGAAATTGCTTGTTATCTGCATTATATTCTTTTGCCACAAGTGTTTTTTTCCAAAGCCTTCTCTACAAGATACATCAAAATGATGGTTTGTTTGGAAAAGGGTTAATGCAAGACTTTTATATGAATGTTAATTGATAAATTTAATATTTGTCATTGTTGGATACAAGGCCTAGAAATGTGAAGTATCATGGATCGATGTCCTCTTATATGCATTATATTCACTATATTAACCCATTACCAGATGGCAGAATTTTAAAGTTGTCCAAAGTCAAATATGTTGCAAAAGACAATTTCAAGTGAATGGAATTTTACAATTTTAATTGAGGATAAAAAACATTGTGGAAAATAAAGAAATGGATTGTTTGTTCATTTTCAAGATGAAACTTTTAGCCTTTAAGTCAAAGGGTAATAAAATTTGTCATCATGTGGTAATGGGTTAAGATAGTCCACCTCAAATGAGATTCATCAGACTTAGAACATTTGGGGCAACACTGTGAAAATTAAGCTGTAGAAGGTATAGATCTATTATTTTTTCTAATTCGTAATGTTTCCGTAGAGATCAAGTGCATTACAAATGTTTAAGACTTAGCATGAAATATTCCATCGTTGCATGAATCTCATTATGGGTGGACTACCTTAATAAACATGTACTCAAAAGAAGAAATATGGCATGGATTTTTGTTTTAAGTTAAAGCATAGGTATCATTTTCATCTCTCTATACATTAAATCCATACATTAATTTGGTATTGAGAAAAAAATGGTTGAAATGTAGCTAAAATATTTAGATGTTAAAAATGGCTGCACTACCTTAATGTATTTTTAATCAAAATAAGAAAACAATAACAGCACTGGTTTCTGTCTTTCATTTTTAAGCATAGACACTAGTTTACTTGCTAAAAGACATCACTTCCTTATTTTATGTTGGTCTTGTGAGAACAATTTGGATGAAAAATGCATAATTGTACAATTATTTAAATTCTGAGAATATTTGCACTACCTTAATTCATTTATAAAGAAAAGATGAAGGAAAAAAACTACATGTTTCTTTCATGTTTAAGAATAGATATCGGTATAATTGTGCTATGACATCACTTTTATGTTTATCCCTTTCAAAAACGACAAAATTTTGGACCAGTCTAATTTGAAATGAGTTGCAGACCACAAAATAGTTCATTATAAAAGGTAGAAAATGTGTATTTTAGAGCTTAGAAAATATTTAGACAAAGAGAGAAAATGCTGATCATCAGCATTTTCTTCTTTTGTATCAATGCTTTTCTCTCAGAGACGTCAAAACCCGGTCTTGTTTGGAAAAGGGTTATATTTGTCCTGGGACAAAAACTGTAAGTTGAAAAGTGTATAATTTCTAAAAATTCTTTATTTTAATTGATTCTGAGAATGGTTGAACTGCCTTAATGCATTTATAGATAAAAAAGTAAAAAATAAAACACACACGAACAGGTTTCTTTCTTTCATGTTTAAGTAATGACATAAATTTATTGTTGGTCTTGGGAGAAAAATTAATTTGTAAAATGTATAATTTCACATTGTTTTAGATTTTGAGACCGGCTGTACCACCTTAATGCATTTATATGGAAAAAAAGGGGGAAATGGATGTTTCTTTCTTTTATGCTAAATAGATGACATCACTTTATTTGTGGAAATGCATCATTTTCTTAGTTTATGTTGGTCTTGTGAGACAAACTTGGTTGAAAAGTGCATAATTTCGCATTTTTACAGATTTTGAGAACGGATGTACTACCTTAATGCATATAAATTGAAAATAGGGAAAAAAGCACACAGGTTTCTTTCTTTCATGTTTAAGTTTAGACATCAGTTTATTTGATCAAAGACATCACTTTCATAGTTTATGTATGTCTTGTGAGAAAAACTTTGTTGAAAAGTGCATAATTTCGCATTTTTTTTTAGATTTTGAGAATGGTTGTACTACCTTAATGCATATATATTGAAAATAAGAAAAAAACACACAAGTTTCTTTCTTTCATGTTTAAGTTTAGACATCAGTTTATTTGATCAAAGACATCACTTTCTTAGTTTATGTAGGACTTGGGAGAAAAATTTGGTTGAAATGTGCATAATTTCACATTTTTTTAGATTTTGAGAACGGATGCGTTACCTTAATGTATATATATTGAAAATAAGAAAAAAACACACATGTTTCTTTCTTTTATGTTTAAGTTTAGACATCTGTTTATTTGATCAAAGACATCACTTTCATAGTTTATGTTGGTCTTGGGAGAAAAACTTGGTTGAAAAGTGCATAATTTCGCATTTTTTTTAGATTTTGAGAACGGTTGTACTACCTTAATGCATATATTTTGAAAATGAGAAAAAAACACACAGGTTTCTTTCTTTCATGTTTAAGTTTAGACATCTGTTTATTTGATCAAAGACATCACTTTCATAGTTTATGTAGGTCTTGGGAGACAACTTGGTTGAAAAGTGAATAATTTCGCATTTTTTTAGATTTTGAGAATGGTTGTACTACCTTAATGCATATATATTGAAAATGAGAAAAAAACACACAACTTTATTTCTTTTATGTTTAAGTTTAGACATCAGTTTATTTGATCAAAGACATCACTTTCATAGTTTATGTTGGTCTTGGGAGAAAAACTTTGTTGAAAAGTGCATAATTTCGCATTTTTTTAGATTCTGAGAACGGTTGTACTACCTTAATGCATATATATTGAAAATGAGAAAAAAAAACACAGGTTTCTTTCTTTTATGTTTAAGTTTAGACATCAGTTTATTTGATCAAAGACATCACTTTCATAGTTTATGTAGGTCTTGTGAGAAAAACTTGGTTGAAAAGTGCATAATTTGGTATTTTTTTAGATTCTGAGAACGGATGCATTACCTTAATGTATTTATTTTGAAAATAAGAAAAAAACACAAGGGTTTCTTTCTTGCATGTTTAAGCATAGAGGTCAGTTTATATATCTTAATACACCATTTCATGAAATCTTTCTGGTCTTGAGAGATAATTTACTTTGAAAATAGCCATTTTTCAGAATTTTGCCTAAAAACTGTATACCAGTTACCCCACCCACCTTCACTAGCATGGTGTGTGTTTAACAGTTTGAAAATTTTGTTGTTTATTGTTGCATTTTGTCTATCTATGATGAATCTACATAACTAAACTATTAAATAAATAATTCATAAGCACCACTTGTATTTCTTGGTATATCAAAGTACTGAAAAATCAGTATTTTCGCCTTTGGAAAGCTTGGAATGGAGCTGAAAATGAAAATCCTTGGTTACCATGGTAACAATCAACGGATTCAGGAAATATTTCAGCTTTCGACTTTTGGTGACAAAAGGGTTGCACTGAGGTGCAAATAAACCAATTCTGTTACTATGGATGTACCGCCTATTGCATGGTCCTTAGCCGGAGCTGTACTTAACCTTTCCTTTCCGGAATATTTGCCGATGGCGATACCTAACGGGCTTACTCTGTAATTGCTGAAAGGTAAAGTTGTAAAAGGGCCGTACATGAAACCTTTCGTACATTCTTCCTGTAAAAGATGGTCTACGCTGTACGGTCTTTTCCGAGCAGAAAAATTATTTTTGCACTCTAAAATGGTTATGTGACGACTGATTACCCCAGTATCGAAACCATCTTTAAGCCCAGAACATAAATAATTTACAAAATTCTTATCCGGATGAGACGATAACTCTTGTCTTAAGATCCCAATATTAACTGGCGTCGTTGCTTTCCAGATGTGCGAATTTTCTGTGGTTAGTCATTTATCTGTCTTTTTTTCGTCTTTCGTGTTCTTTGTCGGTATATGTGTAACAGGCACCGGCACGTGATTACCTTTCCCAGATTTACAGAATTGAGCAGGAGGAGACCCGTGACATTTTGAACAAATATGTCTATACATACAATTTAGTTTGTAACAACCATTTTCTGAGTTGTAGTTGTTACAAATTTCTTTGCCATTATAGATAATGCGGGTCCGGCCATGTCTATCTACATCGGGGGAGACCTGAGATTTACCATCGGAGAATGCGCGTCTAGTAGATTGTAAAGGACAAAACTGCGTGGCGTGGTCAATCATGTGGCAATTTTGGCAAGAGCGAACTTCGGCTCCGGCACTGACTAAAGCAAGGAGATCCCTATCGCGTTGGCCCCAATCTACCTTGACCCGTTTTTCTCTCAACAACGCTGCCGCTTTAGCGCTAAACATTTTGTGGTAGTCATAAAACTTAGACCCAAAATAATTGTGGATTTCGATTATGTCTTCCTGATACATGTCAAGTTCATTTTGTCGTGCAGGGAACGCTGCGCACATCACCCGTTTATATTTTCCGAAGGCGCGAATAAATTCTTGGATAGACAGTTGTCGGTTAAGGCGCGGATCGGGTCGGCCAAGAACACTCAGTTCTATATTGTCGGCAACTAATGTGTGAGACTGAGGACAGTCGAATTTTGGAATAAGTAAAGATGCCAAATTAATGTCCCTACCTTCGATGATTTGCTTTTGCAAGGTGGGCGACACGATATCAACAGTGGAAATGGAGTCCGATCTTATTCCCTGGTTTATGTCACTAGCACTGCTTGTGGATTCACTTGGTCGGTTTTGATCATTACTATACCATGTACCTAAGTTAAAGGATTGAGGAACAATAGCCGCCTCTGATCTCTGAGACATCAGTTGAGATACGGTGTTTTGGAGCAGTTGAAAGCATTGGTTGACACTGGTTAATGTTGCTAACATTGTCGTTTCAAAAGCCCTTCCCGGTTCTGAAACGACAGCTGGGTTGACTGAAGTGTCATCGTGGTTTGTAGTTGTTACGTTGCCCGAACCGGGTTCCAATCGTGATGACAACGTCGAGTTTTTGTTGTCTTCATATAATTCTAATAAAAACGATTTTGTGACATTTTTCGTGGGTGCTTTTATACCCAAATCTGTCCATAGTTTCTGACGAATGGTACTTATTGTCCATTTCCTTGGATCGTCACTGTCTAAGACTGGGTATGGTTCATTCCTCGAACTTGTCACAGATTCTTTTTGTGAGTCCTTAGCAGAAGTCCGACTTCGGTTTTTTCTTTTAACGCCACTCATCTTGCACTGTATTAATCCAACCGTTCAAATATGTAATTAGATGTTTAGCACTCACAGTTTATGTAATGAAATTCCTAATTGTAGTAAAGAGGTATCACAGCGTATCATTTATAACGTACATTGCATTATATTATAATTTAGTTTACATGTATTAGCTTAATCACCCAACAGACTTTCCAGCGAATTATGATAGCACATGCTGATTCCAGGTGTATGTATTCTACTAGGCTCCTCCCACTTTGTACGTGATTGGATACTCGCTTATCTTCGAATCGCGTGGCTTTCAATAGATTTGCTGTAGCCGTTAAATAAATTCAACGATATAAACAATATTATATTTATTTTATTTTTATTAAATAATTATAATACAATATTTTGACTATTAACATGATCGGCAATAAAGACTGCGACCACTGTCTTACCGTTTCGTTCTTTAGGGCCTTACGGCTTGGTCACATGCACCATTTCGCGTCCACATCACGGTCGGAGCACGTCTTAAATAGGGGGCATATGCAGTATAATTTTGGAAGCGATATGGACGCAGAATCATAATGTGACTGGCCTTTATAAAAACTATGATATAAAAATGTTCATACCTTATTGTAATGACGTTTCCGAACGACATTGTGACTTTATTGACGTTGGCAATAAACAGTGCGTCCACGGCCTCATACAGCGCGGTACCGTCCATGTCATTTTACAATTAGGGCTTCATGAAGACCATAATAGAATATCGCTGCTACTCAACAAAAGCCTTGTTTAAAGGTGTAGATACAATTTTCCGTTGAAAAGCAGCGATATTGTACATACTAGTACGTTATTGTGATGACGTTTCCAAACGACATTGTGACTTTATTAACGTGCGCGGTACCGTCCATGTCATTTTACATTTACAGTCGTCTTGCCATTGCGTCCATGTCATTTTACCCTTATGGTCTTATAACGTCTGTGATAGAATAGTGTTTACACCTGATTGTAATGACGTTTCCAAACGACATTGTGAATGTATTCACGTTCGCGATAAGGTGCGCGGCCACTACCTTGTACAGCGCGGTACCGTCAATGTCATTGTACTTTATGGCCTTATGATGACTTTGATAGAATAGCGTCGCTTTTCAACAAAAACTTCGTAACTGCATCTTCTTTTAAGCTGCAGTTACGATGTTTTCGTTGAAAAGCAACGGTAAGGTACATACCTTTTTGTAATGGAGTTCCCAAACGACATTGTCACTTTATTCGCGTTGGCGATAAAGAGCGCGGCCAGCGCCTCGTACAGAGCTGTACCATCCATGTCATTTTACCTTTAGGGCTTCATGAAGACCATAATAGAATATCGCTGCTATTCAACAAAAACTTCGTAACTGCAGCTTCTTGTAAGCTGCAGTTATGAGGTTTTCGTTGAAAGCAACGATAGGGTACATACCTTATTGTGATGACGTTTCCAAACGACATTGTGACTTTATTCACGTTGGCAATAAAGAGTGCGGCAACTGCCTCGTACAGCGCGGTACCGTCCATGTTAATGGTGGCCCCTACAGGGATCACGAACGTACTGACGCGTGGATCAACGTGATTGTTTACCTCCAGACAGTGTAACGTCACCGGCATCGTGGCAGAGCTGTAACAGACAAGGGTGAAATATAAAGCAAATGTCTGATGGAATTACATTGTTGGACATAGATATATCGACTTGCACAAAAACAAACGCTTTGTCTAGATAGTCTGCACTAGTTTTAAATTGGAAATTAAACAAGCTGTAGTTACCAGCTGGGGCCCGTATTACTAACGATCGTGCGTTTGTTTTTTGCATAATTACTTGTAACAACAGCCCTGATTGGCTCAGTCGGATTTCTCGTGCAATCAGATGTATTGTTACACAGTTTACACAAAAATTTAATCGTAAGATGTTTAGTAATAAGGGGCCCAGGTCTATTAAGAAGAGATTCGACAATAAACGCATTTGTTCAAAGAAGAATTGACATAAACTCTTAATTGTCTCAGGAAATCTAGCATAAGACAGACTTCATCTAGCATTGCACAAATACTTTTTTTCAACAAATAAACAATTAAAATAACATTATTTTCATAAAATGACATATCAATTTTGTTTTCAAGCTAAAACCACATACACGTACATGTTCCCGAACCTAACACACGTGCACATGTATTTTCAAGTGCAAATCTTAACCCTAAAACACAACTTGAAATCCTTTATTTTATACCATACCTTGACGAAGTTCCAAAAGCCGTGGCAAGCGCCTGTGATATCCCGTATATAAACTTGTAGGGATTTCTGCGAGTCAAAGCAAAGTAAATAGCTGGTAGCACGACAGACCCGTGTATAAACAGCCCAACCAGAACCGTCATGAAATATAGTCCCACCTGACCGATCATTACACCAAAATCTTCCATCTCAGCGATCTTACCCGCGATCAGGAATGTGATGCCGACTGGGGAATACCTGAAAACGCATTGAAAAATTATAATAGGGAACAATTTGTTCCAGGTAAACGTGACGTAATTTCGGACAAACAATAGGCTATTATTTCTGTATGTGTTGTTATAAAATCTCGTAACTACGGCTTGGTTCAACCGTAGGTACGAGATTTTATGGCAACACCGATTGTTTATCAATACATAATGGTATACCCTGTCTATTTTTATCACAAATTCATTGCTATTTGGCATGTATAAATGCCAAGCAAGATGTAAATATGGCATTAAGAATACGGGTAGAAAAGGTAATTTAAGTGCTTGTCCATAATCATTTTCTTCGTTTCTTTTAAAATCTGCTTAAGCTTTTCTTGTCGGACAGGAAAACATTGTAAGATACACCAGCTATCGCATTATAAACAGGCCAGTACGAATAGGGTGGGGGGGACTAGGGGGACTAAGCCTCCCTCCCCAAAGATTCGCCAAGAATGCCGAATTTTCGTTATTTTACACTGAAAAGTAAGGGAAAATCCGATTTAGCCCACCCAAAAAATAAGACACATGAGGATTGAGCCTACCCAAAATGATATTGCTTCCTACGGGCCTGATAAATGAAAAAAAAAATATTGGCCCCACTCAGCCCGCTTTCGTGTGGGAACGTTTGCGCTCTAGCACAGGAACGAAGGGTATATTCGTGTTTAAAGCAGAGGCGTTTCAACAATTAAAGGCAAAAACAATTCTATCGTTGGATAATTATTCAAGATTTTACTTTATATGGAAATTTTGTTGAGGTTTCCTGTACAATAATTGAGCATAACAGTTGTTTGTGTAAAATTGCGTGATCGGTTTCAGTAATTTTCGGGAGAAACCAAATCTTGATTTCATAATGCATACATCAGCACGCAATGTCTAGAACATATGAGCCGGGATCTAGAAAAGGGACATTTTATCCTCGCTTTTCAACGAAAACCTCGTAACTGCAGCTTGATGTAAGGTGCAGTTACGTGGTTTACGTTGAAAAGCATCGTTATAATGGATTTTTCGCCTTTTTCAAACAAGATATTGATCGTATTCGCTAAATCATTCTGATTTTTACCCTTTCCAAAACGACAAAATCTTGAGGTGATCCAATTAGAAAGCTGCTCCAGACGACAAAATTCATGTTAAGGAAGGGGTTTGTGTGCAGTATGGCAGAGAAAACATTGAGGCAAAAGGAGAAACTGCTGGTTATCAGCAGTTTCTTCTTTTGTTTCAATGTTTTCCCAAACCTTTTCTATTACACTCTACTTTTCTATTTCAAACTCTTGAAAAAGGCAAATTTTGCCGAAATATTGAATTGAGTATTTTATAATAGTGTTTTATTGTATTCCGTGAGGAATAATATTGTGATATTGCATTTTCTATTGGTCACGTCAAAACCAGGTCTTGTTTGGGAAAGGGTTAAATGTTTGGGGGAAGTAATTACAAGGAAGAAGTAAATGATGATACGCTGACCAACATTGTTTCCTTTTTTTCCATTTTCTGCTATATTTATAGAAATCCTTCATCATAAACATCTATATTTTATTGATGCAGCAGTTTTCAATTTTGACTATGCAGATATAGGGTTGTTTTTTGGAGGAAAATCACAAAATAATTTGTTTACTATGTGCATTAAGACCAACAATGCAGGGTAACATTTACTAAACAAGTGTAACCCAATCATTAATCCTTTCCCAAACAACAGAATTTTAGGGTATCATAATTTGAAAGCTGCCACAAACGACAAAATAAATGTTTATAACGACAAGATTTGTATTAAATATTACTCAGAAAATATTGAGACAAAAGGAGAAACTGCTGGTTATCAGCAGTTTCTTCTTTTGCCTTAATGTTTTCCCCAAACCTTTTCTATTAAAGAGGTCAAAACCAGGTCTTGTTTGGGAAAGGGTTAACGGATGCTTGAACATATGCAATCCAATCAAACAAACGTTACTCACCAAATAAATATAACAAATATATTCATGGCCGCTTCAGACAGACAGCCACAGAAGTCGACGATAGGTTTTCCTTTCTGTCCCATCCGACTGAGTATAACACCCATAAGTACAGAGAAGACGACCATCCCCAGTATATTGGTGGACCCAGTCGTGGACGTGCCAGGTTCCCAGACCTTCTGTGTTATCTCTGTAATAACAACAATATATACATGTAGTGTGGTCATGATGTTGTGGTACAAGTACATAAGTACAGAAAACACGACCATCCCCAGTATATTAGTAGATCCAGTGGCTCCCAGACCTTCTGTGTTATCTCTGTACAATGTAATAACAACAATGTATACATGTAGAGTGTTCATGATGTTATTGTACAAGTACATAAGTACAGAGAAGACAACCATCCCCAGTATATTGGTGGAGGTGCCGGGCTCCCAGACCTTCTGTGTTATCTCTGAAAGGATAAAATATAAATGTTGGTGAATACGGCCTCAGACCTTTGCACTAAAAAACTAATACAAGGGACTGGGTCAGATTATTGCAGCATATGATTGATGTTTGTGCGATTAAAATATTGTACACATCACTGCCGGAGCACGTTAAAAATGGTCAGTCGCGCAACTATATTTTCGATTCGATTTCTACTTGATGTGGACGTGGTGTTGTCTGTGACCAGGCTATTCATAAATACCTAAATGATGGGTTAACGAAAGATCATTCTGTGCTTCGCAAATTGAATAACCATTAGCTACGGACATTTTGGGAATTAATCCTCGATATGTCTTTGAACGCTTCGATAGCTCCTGTATTGTATTAGTCATAAAGCATTTTTACGCCACAATTGCTTTTTGTAATGGGGTTTCTAAGATGTGTTTCCTGAACATTGAAATCATTCTGTCAAATAAATCTACAATTCTGTAAGAAAGGCTGTGAAAGAAGGGAGTTAAACACTTTCCCCCAAAAAAATCTCTGGTTTTTGACGCCCATACCAGTGAGGTTTATGGAAAAAATCGATTCTGAAAAGAGAAGGCCGATACATGAATCAGTATTTTCTTATACTGCCTTAACATCGTCCAAACTTTTTATACACAGATTCTGTCTTTATGAACACGAGTTTTTTTGTCCGAAAGTTTCGACTAAGTCTACACTTTTGTCGTTTTGGCACAAGGTTAATGATGCCTAAATTAGACAAATGTGAGAAACAATAATTCTCGTTTTAGTAGCTTTTCTTAGTCCAGAGGGAAATCAAAACACGAAACGTACTATTTTAATGGCGGGGAAAGGTATCGTCTTTTCTTTTGTTGGAAGATCTGTATTTTATTATTAACCCTTTCCTAGACAATCCATTGTTTTCGCGTATTTAATAAAAAAAGAGCAGAAGAAAATGTTATGTTTAAGTATTAATTATTTCCCCTAAACACTTTCAATGTCATTACATACATATTTTGCCAAAGAAAAATAACTGTATCATTTATGGTGTTCATCAACTTTCAACTTCAAAAAGTTATAAAACTTTACTTTTTGGGAAGGAGTTAAACAATTTCAAAGAAATGCCAACATTCCCAAATTAAATATCTGGGAATCTTCAAAATATGAACCATTGCAAATGATTCTGATGAGATCCATTCTTGTTTAATTTATTTCATTCTATTTTTTTTTCCCCAACATATACTAGCTGGAAACCAATGCCTTAAATTATAAGAACCAAATTCTTACATATAACTCATCGGCTATTTAACTGTAGACTTGTATACAAACACTTTACTTCTTATTGTTGATAAATGGCCCAACACAAACACTTCCTCTTTTGAGAATAAACAAGTAGGACATTAATTCTCTCGTATATCTCACGATAGATGGTTTGGTAAATGTTAAAATTATACATTTGTCTTTTTAGTGTTTGTATACAAGTATACAGTTATAACCGATAGACTATACCTCTAACAATCTTTATTGCTTTGTAAATAATAGCAGCATTGAAGACACAATTAAAGGTCACTAATCTTAGACACTCTTTTTGGCATTATTAAAAGTGATATTATTCAAGGCATATCCTTCGCCCGATGTATTGTTTGTTAAATGTTAATTTAATCTTACCTTTAACAACATGCGTGGCATTTTTGATGATCGTAACATAAAAGACAGAGCCCTTGTCGGATGTATAGAGAGTGGAGTTTTCCGTGACATGTAAGCTAATCGCTCCGTTAAGACTCTCTAGCAATGTTAATCATAGTAACTTTAAAGACAAATCCTTGCCCGATGTACATGATATGTAATTGCCCGTTAAATGCAAGGTTTATCTTACCTTTTACAATCTGTGTGGCATTGTTGATGATCGTAACATTAAAGACAGATCCCTTGTCCGACGTATACAGAGTGGAGTTGTCCGTGTCATTGTACGTGGACTTCTCTGTGATGTTGTACTCGGCACGCACCTCTTGTGAGCGAAACTGGTGATAAAAAATGTGAACAAGTTGTATGATTTATTTTGTTATCATCCTGATCATCCTGGAAGTTCGTAAACCCAGTAATATCGTCGCACAACAGACAAAAGTTTTTAGCTCATTTCATAAAACTTTATTAAATACGACTGTAAAATATTGCGAAATATGAACGACTAATGTACTGTAACAACGAAAATTGGCCAATGCTATATGAACAATTTGTAGCTTTCGCAAATCAAAAGAATGTGCAACTGCCTAATGCACGAGAGACCGTCTACAATATAACAGGACGAGTACGCGTATGTCTTACATGGCATCCAATGTATTTGGTTGTTCATACTGTAACTTATGCCAAAGAAACGTTAGCGTTCTATCCCTACACAATAATATTGCATACAGGGTCATTTGCATATACCATGATTATGTTTTGGGTTTATATGAAATAGTTCGCTGATATCTTTCAACCATGACTCTAAATTATATTGCAGAAATGTTGAATATGTATTACTTACACCATTATATGCAGCGACGACCAGGTTATCTGGAAACATGTTCCTGGAAATGGAAAAAGTGTATCTGTTAAAGAAAGGCACCAAACCATTAACCATTTTCCTAACAATGGCTCATTTTACGAGTTTACGAGGAGTGTTCCCTTTCTTTTTTCTCAAATATGAAACATTATTGAAAGTAATTTCATCGAGACTGAGAGAGCTAAGAAGACGATAATGTTGAGTTTACTGCTGCAGAGGAAGGCTTCTAAAGGTAGCCTACCAAGATGTTGACCTCCATAAATCGGGTATCAGTGATTGACAGACTAAACGGAGCAAGTGTCTTGAGTTGAAAGAGGACTTTGTTTAAGAATAAAGTAGTTACAATGCAGATATTGGGTTCTTATGCTCCATTGTCATTACAAATTTCACTAAATTATAGTTTCCCTGGTGAACAATAAGTCAAGTAAATATCGCTCTAGAAGTCAGTTTATTGGATTAAACAATGCTCTGTCAAGATAGTGTGAAAAGTAATTGACTTTCTAATATGTCGACGCTCAAATTTCAGTGATGTACGCTCAAGTTTAGGTTTACATGTATCAATCATGTTTTCTCGCAAATTCAGAATAAAAAAAAACGAAATAAGAACGCTAAATAGATAGTTTACATAGAGATGGCTCAGATTTTTTTTTCAAATTTACATAGTAAATATTTTGCCGAGTCCTCTTGAAATTCCAAATATATATAGAAACATTGGAGTCAAACAAGAGAAATTGCTTATATGGAGCAAGTAACTTCTCATTTTGCCAACATTATTTCAAAATCAAGGACCTGCAAAGTAGAATAACATACAAAAATGTCAAAAAGGACAAAAAAGGTCGGTATTTCTCACAAAAACAATATGCCCGCCATCAGAATCCATTTCGATGCGTTTTAAATAAAATCTCACTAAATGAAAAAGAATCGCCAGGGAAACATAAATCAAGTAAATATTTCTCCAGAAAAGACGTTTTGTTGAATTATCTAACGCTCTGTCAACACTGTGTGAAAAGTAATTGCCTTTTTAAAATGTCAGGATCAAGTTGAGGTTTATGTGCATCAATCATTTTGTACTTTACAAATTCAGAGTGAAAAATAGACATGAAGAGATATTTTAGGCATACATTTAATATGTTATGGAAAATTACCCATTTTACTAGTTTTTGTATCGAGCGGAATCATTCCTGCTATTTTACATGTCTCAATACATAGTCGCTTTTCAAATACCATCTTTGTGGTTTGTTTCTTATGTCGCATTACTCAACGATAACCCATTACATAACTGAACGATAACCCATGATAGAATATTTGAGCGCGGATCTGGAAAGGGGTCCCTTATATCAATTGAAGCAGCCATGTTTCAAGATAAGCCAGTGTTTAAATAAATGAAGACTGACAGAGATCAATGCTGCTCTTTTATGGGTTTTGCAGGTCATGGAGAAGTTATTCCAGAACAACATGGTTCCTGATCAGACGGTGTGTATACGCAGGCTGATCCGGAATCATGTTTGGCTCAAAAGCCTCAAGGAATCATTTTCAAGATTCTTGCTCATTTGTTTTCTTACACATAGAAATACTCCAAAAGGTTCAAATGGTGGAGTTTGCCCAACATAATTTTCTTCTTTTATCTAAATAATATATATTTATAAATATTTTTCTGAATAATCCTTTATTTATTCACATTCGTTTTGTCGGTAGCAATAGCTTCTAAATTAGACTATTCTTAGATCCATTTTATGGGAAATAACTTTGATTTGAAACAAATCGGTCGCATTTATCTGTAGCCCCACGAAATTCTATACATTATTTAAAACCTCATGACAAACCATACATCATTGGTAGAACCAAGTGACAATAAACCCAAGTCACTGTCATAAATCACTTAAACACCTCTGTGGACACAACCAGCCACCATGTTTTCTTTTTATACCCTTTCCAAAAAAATGTTTTGGCGGGGTTATTAGAAAACCGATCAGGGGTGGGGGGCATGGACGGATCTAGAGGAGGCACGCACTGGCATTGGCTGAAAATCAAATTTTGACTATATAACGTTAGTAGGCCTATAACGGTACATATCAAATATATTTAAAGCCACCATTTGGGCTTGGACCCCCCCCCCCCCCGGAAAAAATTCTGGAGGGCTTGTACCCGCCCCCTGGAAAAAGTCCTTGATCCGTCCTTGTGTGTGTGTGTGGGGGGGGGGGGGGGGGGGAGTCTTCATTAAAATGAATTTATAAAGAGCAAAGACACTTGAAATAGATATCGATTGTTATGGAAAAGATACAAAAGAAATTATTTAGATAATGAGTAAACGGTCACACTCAGCGTATCATTTGATTATTCTAAAAGTTGAAAAATTGAACTGTTTCAACTTGAATAATTAGCTTATTTCCACTAAGACCCCCACACACAACAGCCACCGGAAGTCGTCCTAAGAGGCAAAAGGCGAAATTCATCACTGTTCACTGCCTTTATCCATGATCTGTGCTTTCGTTGATCTTGTGGAAATCGAAAAAAGTGAAGATTCTCTTTACTTCCGTCATTTATCTTTCGATTTTTTGTATTGATAAACGATGCAGTTTAAAACCATTTCGATTCACTATAGATCTTATACAATGCTAATTTCCCATAAAGCCATGTAATGTCGCTGTGTCGGATTTTTTTTTTTTTTTTTTTTTTTTTTTTTTAATCTATTTATTTTATTATTTTTTTTAATGGAACAGCGCTCTGATGTAAACAGCGACATCAAAATATCAACGAGCGAATTTTCATCAGAGAAGACTCGAGTTACCGGAAGTGTTCTGCGGGTACGGACTAAAACGATTAAGGAAAGGGGTCTATACTGTGGGCAACAGAATATATTATGAGAATGATATGGTATGCCTAATATGTAAAATATTGAGACAAATAAATCTTCTGCCTCTATATTTTCCGATGCTTTATCTTTTGGATACGTCAAAACGGATTCTTGTTTTGGAAAGCGTTAAAACCTCTCTCTTTCTCTCTAATAGGGATGTCAAAACCAGGCAATATTTCTGAAAGCTTTTTCATGGATTCCTATTATGTTCCATCACACAAATTTAAGGTGTCCACCCGTTATGAGATTCACTCATACGTCGGAATAATTCGGGCGACATCAGTAATAGTCGGCGGTGTAAGGTTCGAAATCTTGTCCAGAACATTTCGTAGGGCATGATTAAATTGAAGGTCAAAATATCTTTCTAAATGCTTTAGTGAAACGTGTCCCTTGTGTTGACCTCCTTTATAATTATGATGGGAAAACGTTGAACCAAAAGAAGAAAGTGCAGGTTGCCAGCATATTCTCAATTTGCATCCGTATTTTGTTATATTAAAAATAATTCTAAACTTCATCAAAATCGGTTTTGTCAATTGTAACATCTTTCTAATTCAAGGGACAATGCTTCAGTTTTTTAGAACACTCGGTCATTACTATAGATAATTTAATGTTTCGTTCTATACATGTTTCGCTATCAAATTTCGATAGCATGAAATGTCATTACAATTTACCATTTTCGACTGCAAGAGTGCATTTGTTATGCGAAACTGATTTTCTTAAGATGGAAATCAATGATTTAGAGCAAGACAATTGTAAGTGTGTATACACTTACCACTTTTTTGCGTCATTTTATTCACGTGTAGCTGATAAAAATTTCTGTAATTCACTAATAAGTGCGATGACCTATAAATTTTCTTCTTGGATTATTTCCATGACATATTGCTTAATACAATGAGGGAGTTTTTCAAGTATTTAAGTGATCTTTGACAGGAACAAAAATTGTGAATTTTGTCTCAGCTGTAGGGGTGTGTCAATCGACTGACTATAGAATTTAAACAGGATCGTTGGCCATCCATTTTTATTTCATTTTTATGTGGAAATAATATGTACTGGCAAGAAAAAAAATATAGATAAAATCTATTCTAGAAAAAGAAATCGTAAACTTGAGCATTGTCCCTTAAACCGCCAAGTATATTGTCTTTTGGTGAAATGTATAAAAGATATTTGTCAGTTATCATAAAACAACAAATGACACCGACAGGAAATCTTCTGGACATTGGGGACTCATCCTGTCTTCTATAAATCACACACACCACTAATTGTTTCTCTTCATGAGTACATTAGGACTCTGGTATGTAACACGTGACATTCCAGTCTGCATGAAAAGGTATAAAATATATTTGTCATATATCATTAAACAACAAATGACGCTGACAAGAAATCTTCTGGACATGGGGGACTCATCCTGTTTTCTTCTATAAATCACACACGCCACTAATTGTTTCTCTTTGTGAGTAAATTAGGACTCTGGTGTGTAACCCTTGAAATTCCAGTCTGCATGGAATATGGGTTTGCTCCCAAACGGCCGAAATTCAGACGGTCTCAATTTGAAAGCTGTTGTATACGTCAAAATGGATTTAAGGTAGAATCCCGTAATGTGGCAATTTTGAGATTCCCGAAACGTCGGCTTTTTTCGACCGGCGACACTACGTATCCCAACCTATTCGGGCGCGGTCGTAAACAGTTCCACCGCCGAATCTTTTCGGCATGGCCCGAATATTTCGACGTAGCTCTAATCTCATTAGGGGTAGACTACCTTAATGAAGATAAAATTGTGAACATAAAATATTAAGGTCAGGAGAGAAATGCTGGTTGTCGGCATCTTTTTTCTTTATCTCATTTTTTTCTCAAGACTTTTCAATTTCATTAGGAACGTCAAAATTCAGTCTTGTTTCACGTTTTTTAAATCCCTGCTCATCTACGAACTAATACGTTTACATTTTCTAGAAAGAAAAGAAACGGATTTGGAATGGCTTTAATATAGTCTTACACATTAATTCTGATATATCGTTGTGCCATGAGACCTGACCATGAGTTCCAGTATTTTCTCTATCCGTAAAATAAGCTACCTCAATATCATTTTGGGGATTAGGAGGACTGGCTGGTTAGGGAAGCAAGATGTTGACATATGTAAATCCGAGGTGCTTTCTTAAGAGCGAGATTTTTTAAGATTTCTTGAGATGTTTTTGATACAGCGTCTTTGAGACCGAGATGATACGCGAGATGTTCCGAATGTTCCATACTTCATACAAATGACGTCATGATGACGTCATTTGTATGAAGTATGGAGCATTCGGAACTCCGCGGTTTTTGAATCCGTTCGGATATCCTCGGATAATGTCGATCAAAGATCGAATCATCGACTCGGAAGTGTGTGTATGAAGAAATCTTGAAAAAATTGGATTTCTTAGCCGGAAGTGGCTACGCTTCATAAAGTAGTTTTCGAGGTCAACCAAATGCACAACCATGGCAACTTGCGGGACTTGCAGGTTGTAATCATTCTAAAAAGAGAGGACACTGGAACTGCAAACAATGTATTTCAGTATCATTGTCGTGTCATTGTTGACATTAGTCACAGACGAACGTTTTGAATTGTTGTTCTATTCTATTCTATTCATAGTCTGAAAGTAATTCTACGAGATGCATCCAAGGTATGATTCGATAGAGTTGTCCTTGGTGATCCAATTGTTTTTGAATCATGGATCATTCGGAACAACTCGGTCAATTCTCTTCCATATAGATTCTACAGAATTTACCGAGGGGTTTCGAAATAAGTATAGTGTAATGGCGGCTCGCAGTGATCGTCTTAAAAATCTTGCTCAAAAGAGTGCTTTATCCTAAAACATCTTAAGAAATATCAAGATATCTCACTCTAAAGAACGCGGCTCTTGTATGAATGATTGGCAAGCTAGATAGAACAGCAATGTGGAGTTGGAATAAGTCAATGTTAAAAAAACAAAGCACTTAAATCCAAATACATGTATCTGGTTCTTTCTATGCGATACTCAAAACTTTTTGATACCCCCTCGTACGTTTAATAAAATAAAATAAATCATTGATATCTTCATTTATACTTGCAGTAGGGAATGTGGTCCTTTCCGTTTGTCTCAATACTTTCTTTAGTGAAGAGAAATACCACCTATAGTAGCTTTCAGAGAGGAAAATTCTAAAAGTTTTGCAGCTTGGAAAAGTGTTAAGAACTGAACTTTTTTCTCAGAAATTTCCGATTTCTGTCTTTGAATGCTTGCAAATTTTCAAAGCAGCGCAACTGTGAAAATCCAATTCCGAATTACCGCGTCTTGTAATTGAAAATTTCATTTTATTTCTGTCTAATTTTCACAATTCCTGTGTCCGCTAATTACATCAACGAATTGATTTTCCTCCCCAGAAAGAGAGAATTAAAGAATTAGGAAAGAAAATTGTTTTAGAATTCTCTTGAAATAACACTATTTATGATAACCCTTTACCAATTTTTCCAAGGTACATTTAAACTCGTTGTGTGGAAGTCGTAGGGATCATTGTTTCAGCTCGAGATATCCAAAGTTCGACTCATCCAATTTTCGTTCAGTTTCGTTTTAATCCATTTTCATCCATTTTTTGTCATTAACTACGTTTATGATTGAAATATAGCAGGAAAATGTAAGAAATTATCCGAAACGAGCAGTGTCTCTCCTTTTTCTATTATATTTCAATGGCTCCATACAAAAGGTGATCCAAAAATTCGCACAATTCATCCATAACTTTCTTATTAATAGCTAGGTCAAGCTATACGAGGGGTGATCCAAAAGTTCGTACAATAGATTAATAAAACTTCAGGATTGTTGACTATCAAACCAAACGTTATACAGTCATTAAATTTGACATATGAACAATATATGAGGTTTAGCTGGTGTACATATAACGGTTACTGTGTACATTGACCAATTTTAGACAAAGACTATGTGCGGGGCGGGGGAGCTCGAACGTCACACGCGACGTCAACTTCATGCGATCACGAAACCTTCTATTAACTATCCCTATTTACTCTTATACACATCTATGCCCGAGGTATAAATGTGCTGAAAGTGTTTGAATACAAGTTTAGAATCAAAATGTTGAACAATGGTAATGAATTTGTGCTAAAAGAAGACTGGGTTTACCGTTATGTTTTGACAAACCGTCGGTTTTGTTATCAAATCTCGTAACTACGAAATGAATCAAGCCGTAGTTACGAAACTTTACAACAACACTTACGAAATACCATGGTTAGTCTGAAATTACGTCACGATTATCTGGAAAAATCGCTCCTTATTCTCTACCCGGCTGTTTGTTTTTAAATCAATCTACGGAGCCTATCACTGTTTACCATATAAATCCACAAGCGAAAATTGACAGTGGCGTAGTTTTGTGTTTACTGTTTCTAAACCAATAAACTCTTCTCATAAACCGTTTACAATGTGCACGTGATAAATGAACAGGTTGATTGGTTGTAAAAGATAAACACAATCATACGTCACTTTCAAATTTCGCTGGTTGAATAGTAGTTCTGACGTCGTTAAGCAGGCTGTGGCTATATCATGAATTGGAATGGTATATTCAAAATTGTCCGCTTTCGGAAAAAAACGAAGAACATTATTTTTCTTTGTATGGGTTAAGTGACTACCTGTGAATTAAGACATTGCATGATGATGTATTTGATAACACCAGAAATATTACTGATTAAGAAAGGGTTAAAGCGGATACGGTGTCCTCTAGAATACATTTCTCGTGAAAATGAAAACTAAAAATAACAATAGACGATTTGCATTTAGATGTAAACTTTAAAGAACAAACTGAAATCGAATTTGCAGATTGTTTCGTTTTAGGAGCGCACAATAACAAACAACTTATCGTATAATTAATCCTACTCGTGCTGTTCACGTCGAATTCCTTGCCCTGGTTTCTCGAAAAATTTAAGTACATAACTCGTGAGTACATGCTCAACTTCAATGGAATACTCTCCACCGTTGATTGGTATTCGATTGAAGTTCACGTGGATTTCGTGTGATTTGAGTACGCTGCTCAGATTTGAGTCTGAGAATGTACTTAAGTTTTTGTTAGAGAAACCAGGGCCTTGTGTGACCGAGGCTTTGGCAGACAAATAAATTTAAAAAAAAAGTTTGGCAGACGTTTTAACCCTTTCCCAAACAAGACCTGGTTTTGACGTCCCTAATAGAACAGGCTTGGGAAAACATTGAAACAAAAGAAGAAACTGCTGATAACCAGCAGTTTCTCCTTTTGTCTCAATATTTTCTGTGCCATATTTTACACAAATCATGTCTTTATTATCATCATTGTTGTCGTCTGCAGCAACTTTCAAATTGGATCACACTAAAATTCTGTCGTTTGGGAAAAGGTTAAAAAGACTAAAACCATCCTGCACAAACGCGATGCCGTATCGTAGTCTACACTGCATGCTTTCAAGTCAATTATTGTGACAAAATGAGATGAACGTAGTGGCAATTTTGTTGAAACGAAATTTGAAGAAAGCAGGACAATGGATAATTTCCGCGAATTTCGGAGACGATTTTCAATTTCAAATTAGATATTGAGCTAGGTGCCTTCCTACGCACCTATAATAATAAAAAATCACACCCCATTTATTTGACATTCAATTCGTTCTCTGACAAAAGATCTTATACAACATTTTTCTGAACACGTTACGTACACGCTGGCAAATACATTAAAACCCTGATGCCGTAAATCCAAAAACATTTATTCCCCTTTTCAAACAACATTTAATAGACGAATTTTTACAAAAATGGTATCACGATTTAGACCACGATCGAACGTTACACACTTTATACCAACATGTCAAAACAGATTTTTCTCTTGCAAGGTATCTAGATATGAATATAAGTAGAGAACTTAGTCAGTTTAACTAAATTTCGAACAGCAGTGCATGGTTTAAGATTAGATGCGGGTAGGTTTACGGGACAAATTAACCGTAGTGATCGCGTATGTCAGATAATGTAATTATGGTGATTTGGAAGACGAATTCCACTTTGCTTTTATGTGCCCCCTATATTCCAAAATCAGACATAAATACATTAAACGGTATTACAAATTTAGGCCAAATATGATGAAACTTGTTCAACTAAGTACTTCCGATTCAAGCCGCGAAATAATGAATTTGAGTAGATATTTGAATCTTGCTTTCCAAAAACGAAACGACACCTTGCCAATGCAGGCCAATGAATTGCAGTAACTATACAGTCAGTTTCTTGATGACTTAGTGCGAGACTATTGTAAATACTTTTACAATTAGTTTCTCAATAAGCCGTCGTTTTACTGTTATTTATTATCAGTATGATATATAAACACAGCCTTTCAATAATATATTTCAAACAACAATAAAATCTAGATCGTGAATTTCGCCATAGCAGATAACCTCGCCTACAACATAGGGAGGCGTATTTGCTAGAAACATCAGCATATATAATAAAATATAACTTGTCCTCCATTTCAAATTTTCAAACAGGGCAATCAGATTTATAACACGTGATCATTAATTTACTTATCATGTTTTTGTAATTTATATTTATGACTACAACTGGACATCGAGTCGTTAGCCGCGACGAAAGGTTACGGTATATTCCAATACATGTAAATAGGGAGGAGTGCCTACTTTCCATTGAATAAAAGCGAACAATGACAGGTATTGCGTGCTGTCCACGAACCGTGTGAGTTCAGTAGCTGTATCCAGATAGTACTTCGTCGATTTATTACAGTAGTGTGGTCACAGTCTCGTTTTGAAAATACTGCCTCTATCTGATTCTTTACTACTCAAAACTTATAAGTACTCCGACTACATCATAAAGCATATCTCCGGACAGGCATAACGTATCTTAACCAAATTTGACACAACTTCACTTCAACCATGTTACCATCATATGTTGAATTTTCATAAACTTCAAGAAAACTTGAATTGAACAAGAAGCAGCTAACGGAGACCACTGTTGGTAGCAAAAGTCACAAAGTCAACCCCTTGTGTGTTGCATGTTCTCTCCCATGATAGCATTGTATCAGGAACGCATAAACAGTTTGTAATTCCTGAAATATACTGTAGAGATATCTTCTTAATATTTTAGAAGTCTATGTAAGGTTCTCTACACTCGCTAAGCATGTGCCAGATCATCATCATACTGGACAGTAAATCGTTAGTCTGTAAAGCATTTTTTTCACAATCAGTAAATTTAAAGCATTATTGGCAAATAGCCATGAACGTGTTTATTGTGAGGTCATGGTTGATGCGACTTGTTCATAGGCATGATAAATTTAGCCATTATCGGATAGTTTGGACACTGAATGGTCTCCCTTGAAGGCATAATGTATCCCTTTCTATGACAGCTTCTGAACGCTTCAACTCACATAGGCGAGACAAAACAATGTTACGGTCATAATTCCGGTTTGATTTCCTATCACTTGGTTGTCTTGGTAGGTTGGCAGCACTTCCGGTTTGTCTGTACTCGGCCACAAGTTATGTGATAGCAGTTGCATGTGCATTCATGAAACGGATTGCTTTTCTTTTGAAAAATGGCACGAATGTAACAAAATGTTGATGTTTGACAGTAATGAACGATATTTTGTATTAACATTGTATAAAACGGCTGGAAATGTGGATATAAGAATATTACCTACGCTTGAATTGCACCACCTTGTAAAACACCAACTGTTATGGGTTGTTGTCGTAGAGATCTCCGACGAATTTTATGTTTTTATGTTTGGCACGTCAATCCATTAAAGAATAAATTGTAAATTAAGCACGTGGGATTCGTGTATGAAACGCAGGAGGCATATTTCAATTTTCTTTAGTTGGCCGGAAGTTACCATTTTGCACAATAATTTTGCAAAATGAAAATGATATCGGTCAAGTAATTAAGTTAGGAAATAATAAACTATATCGACTTTTGATATTCCTTTACCGGGGGAAATTTTGGGCATAATAGAAAACGGAGTAAGTTTTGTTAAGTGTATGTAAAATCGAGTAATTTACGGCGCAAACGGTATTTTCAGCCTAAATAACACATTAAATTGCCAAAAAGTGTGTAAAAACTTAAAGCTAAATAGTTATATTTTATCATGATAAAATGCTTTTACCTTATACACACACTTTCTTTTCGTGTTAAATCTCTATTTGAAAAAGTGGATCAACTCTGCGTTTCTTCGTTTGAACTCGGTCGTTACCTTAGAACGACGCGTGGGTATGTGTGATAAAATTGCTTTGGCAGTGCCATTTCTTAGCAGATTTTCATAAATCGCATATCAAATTAAAGAGGGAAAATAGATCTATTCATCCGTGTATGTTTATATGATAAACCGGTGAATTGTAAGTCGATGATTAGGTATTCAAAATAGGTAATTTTACTCGGCTTCAAATGGCAAGAACTATGCGGCAGAAAAGCCTAGAAAAGCCTATATGTCTTCGTCAACATCCTATCTATTCAAATAATAAAACATCTTGTGCTTTTATACTCAGTTCCATAAATAAGTGTGCACTTTCTTTCGTTTTATTTCTCCCCTAATCTCTCACTAAAAATAACCGAGTTTTCTATTAAAGTGTCGCTTATAGTCTCAAAAAAGTGTCAGACATTTAAAATTTGGGCACTGTGAGAGTTTGAGTTTGTTTTTCTGAGGTTAAATGAAGGTGGTATGAAAATAAAAGTTGCAAAAGTACACAAATCTGATCGAATTAAAGTTTTGATTATCTCTGGTTAATCGAATATTATTCATTTAATACCGTTCGATATTGAATTGAATCTTTTTTATTAACAGAAACAATGTTGAAGCTCTATCCTGGGGCCACGATTGGCAATGGATTTGGATCCGATTGAACATGTGTGTGTCATTTAGCAAGGAACGTTCCATCACTGCTAATCGTCAGCTATATCCAGAATTTTGTCATTGCTCTCACTCACGAATGAACTAACATTCCTGCCATAGTGGTATTGCGGTTTTTGAGCTCTCTGCGACCGTTATATACTCGCTTGCATCGGCAACATTGGTAGCCATAAAATATTTTCAAAAAGGAATCCAATTTACTTGATCTAAACAAAATTTGAATGTAACCAACTTTTGCAACTTTTATTTTTATACCACCTGTATTTAATCTAAGAAAAATAAACCAAAGCTGTCCTTTTGACAATATTTTAGGGGTATGTCATTTTCTTAGAACTCTGAGCTACAATATGATAGCAAACTGTATTATTTTTAGTCGAGAATCAAAGGAGAAATGAAACAAAATAAAGTGCACACTTATTTATGGAACTGAGTATAGTTTAGCGCATTCAACAGGTTTTAACAATGGGAAGCGTTTTTCAATTCCCCGCAATTTATCGGTAATTTCTGTCTAAACTCCATTCATCCAAAATTCATTCATAAATGTTGACGGCAGTGACTCAAAGAACATTCTTGCAAAGTTTGGTTGAAATTGGCCGAATGGTTGATTTGTAAAGAATGATATCAGGATTTCTCAAAGTTCGATAAGCCTCGCCCTGCCACGCCCATATTTTTTGACGAACCAAGAAATCGCGAACAATTTTTGAATATGGTCATCCAAGGAACATTCCTGTAAAGTTTTGTCAAAATCGGCCCAATGGTTAAGGAGTAGGAAGTGTTTCAAGGAATTATAGGCGAACAGACGGACGGACGGTGAGTGACCACAATAGCTCATCTTGAGCACCTTAAAATTGTGCTCAGTCCAAAGGGATTTACAAAATTGGCGTTTCTCATGGACTTCCTAAACATCCATTTAACCCTTTCAAAAACAGTAAAACTTTATGGTCATCCAACTCGAAAGCTGTGACAGGCGACAGAATGAGTGTAAAAGAAAATAAGATTCTTTCGCCCCAATCTTTTCACCTTTAATAAAATCCGTTCAGGACGTCAAAACCAGGTCTAACCAGTTCTTATTCGCGAGAGGGTGAGGCAGCCAAAAATTAGATTGACTTTATAGGTTGCAAAATGTTCAAATGTATGGTGCTCTTTTGGGTCAATGTTTTGAAAGGCTGTTTCCTCACGAACCAGAGATGTAATGTTAATAATCGATCACTTGAAAGTTTTAATTATTATTATTTTATTTCCTATTTTGTATGCCGTAAAATCTTGTTTTATCGGAGGCAATGACATGGAAAT
Organism: Fragum sueziense; assembly: GCA_963680895.1. NCBI lineage: Eukaryota > Metazoa > Mollusca > Bivalvia > Cardiida > Cardiidae > Fragum > Fragum sueziense. Next base: position 7,283,786 of record OY804606.1, on the reverse strand, counting down.
GATATGCCCACAACGAAGCGCAGAAAATATTTAAAATGTTGGTTATCGGCATGTTCTTCTTTTGTTTCAATGTTTTCCAAAACCTTTTCATATATGATCGTGAAAATCATGTCTTGTTCGGGGAAGGATTGAAATAATGTAACAATTATTTTTTGTTGGGTAGAAAATGAAGAAGGAAATTGTTTGGCAGAATAATTACTTTAATAAATGTCCGTAAGCAGTTTTGAGTTCCTCTCATTCAGACCTTTAAAATGATATATAATATGTTGAAGTTCTTTGAAAAATAAACAATAACGTAATTCGGCAGAATTATCTCCCCTTTGTAAAAATCTGAACAAGCATTATTCCATAACGCAATGTCCGATTTTCTCAATTCAACCAGTTTTATGTTTCTCTCAATATTCTCTGTAAGCTTGTATATATTTTGTAGGGACTGGAATACTTTTGGAAAAAAGTGTGACCACCCTAATCACAGGGAGACGGGTTCGAGTCACATATTTTTATAATTCGAAATCCCTCGTCCCCCGTCAATTTAGACTCGCTGATCTATGATCATTCACAGGTCGTTGTCTATCTATATACACTATGTACAGTTTTTGTCAATAAGTTTTTGTTCAGTTCAGTTAATGTGTGACATTAAGATTTATGTCTCTTAGATGTATGATATTTGCTTAATATGCTTATATCCGGCTTGTAGTTTGAACACATGTAATTGCCATCAAAATGAATGCATGCAAGAGGAATTATTCCAACACTGGGAATTAACATTTGGCAAACGGGTCTGGCCACAAGTTCTAACAGCTTAGATACGGCCATTCCATTTTAACAAACTAATACTATCCTTAGTTTTTTCACGCATTGCACCTAGCCCACCTGCTATTAAACTGTATACGCTTGAAATCGCGCGTACGGACTAACATCTATACAATTGATGAAGACACACCAACAAAATTTCTGGTTGATAATATATTACAATGATTGTCCGGAAATGTAGTAAATGGCAATGAATTTTGTGCTAAAAATAGATTGGTTTTACCGTTGTGTTTTGATAAACCGTCGGTGTTGTTACAAAATCTCGTAACTACGGCTTGAATCAAGCCGTAGTTGCGAGATTTTATAACAACTTCTATGTAACACTATTGTTTGTCCGAAACTACGTCACGTTTAACTGGATGAAATCGTTCCCTATTAAAAGATGGTGTCAAAATATATCGGACTTGCATAAAGGTAAGTACAATACCGCATAAAAGAAGTAGTACACGCATTGCAAAAATGTAGCCAACGCATATTGTCAATGTAGAGAACGTTGGGCGAAAATATAAATATGTTCCATGATACCATAACAGTAGTTGAATGTCGGTTATGTTTGAAAATGTCGCAACAATGGCAGATTTAGACTTAAGTTACGGCATTTTTAACGTCACCAATAGTTTACCTACCTAATGAGATCCATGAAGGTATCTACCGGGTTGACCTGCGATGTTTTCCCGTATCTGGGTATACCAGTCTTGTCCGAGTTAGCCCCGGGCCGCATGATGTACGTCATGATGATGCCCAGAAATACCGCACTCAGTGTGGTGGTCGCGAAGTACGCGATCGTCCGCAGCCCCATCTTCCCGCACGTGCCCGCGTCAAGTCCAGCGATACCCGCAATTAGACTGGATACCACGAGAGGCAGAATGAGCATCTGTAACATTCTCATTAAAATTTCACCCGGGAATTGTAAATACATTATCTGACGTTTGTTCATGCCATCCGGTCCAGCAGCGCTTCTAACCGCGAACCCGACACAACAACCCAGGATGACGGAGCCCAGTAGAAGGATTAACAGTAAGTTTTCCTTCATGTTTGTACCGAGATGTCTCCAGTCTATGTTTCTAGCCCGCATCCACCAGCCACGTGGTCCACGAGGGTACGTCTCCGCGGGCATCTCTACAGTCACGTGTGTGTTCAACTTTTCCTGCTCGTCCGACTGACCTTCCATTGTTACTTATTTAGAAGAACAATAGAGAAACAATCACTCAATTTTAATTACAAACTCTCTTGTTCGAATATTTATTTATGCGTGTTCTTAAATCCAAAACGTATATATATAGGCATCCATATTGAAACACTCAGTTTAACTGCACGACAATCTAATTCTAACCACAACAACAACTCGCCAAATTTCAACCACTTCTCATTTTTAAACAAAATCGTTGTGATATTCACGTCCTTCCGAAGAAATACACAGCCAATGGGTTAGCGAAAAATATATAACTTTATATCAAATTACAATAATTATGTGCTAAATCATCGACGTTAAAATTTACACAACATAAATTTCTGGCAAGAAATGATAATTCAAAAATGGTTAACACGTAATTATCAGTCACAGATTCCTAGATTATCGGATTTTATCCTCTTTTAAAATTGACACAAAATTCCTGGCGTAACTGAGACGGCTATCCAGCCAACACAATTAGAGGTTTTGTCATCGTATGGAAGTGAAGACTGTAGAACAAAACACCAATTCTGTAATACAATAAGACAATGAGTCATCAAACGGCAGAACAATTCTTTTAAAACTCTCTCAGCCTTATGTGTTATCTTAAGTAATTTGGCTGCTCTAGACAACTAAATGTTTGTTAATGAAGATGGGGTTCCTGTAGACTACATAGTATAATACAGAAAGTAAGAAGACAAACGCAGAAAGTGCTAGATATATCATTAATATAGCATTTTCATAATTTGCCTCAATATTTTCCAAAGCTTTTCTGTAAGGGACGCGAAAACCTTGTCTTTTTTGGGGGGAGGGGAGGAGTAAAACACATATTTCACGGAATATATTTTTTCATGTCTAGATAGTTTCAAAGAAACATCTGACATTGCATGTAATCCGAGTTTATTGTAATGCTATGACATCTATGCAATTAATTTTGATATTAAAAATAGTATGCAGACAAACGTCAAATTCTTCCAAAGTATTCCATATCATCGAATTTTTCCGTCCCAAAGTAAACACAAATGTCTAGAGAAAGTTAAAGCTATTGTCACGACTACCCGGTCAACACAAATTACCGATTATGTAGTCTTTACTTCAACACGATGACAAAACACCCATTCTGGTGTGAGAGACATTACCGTAATACAATAAAACACCATGATAGAGCTACAGATAAGAGGCAGCGATGATTTTGTAAATTGCAATATTTCATTAATTGTTCATCAAACCCTATGTTGTGGGTACTCATTAGAATCGTCTCGATGAGACGATTCAAATGAGTACCTACAACATAGGGTTTTGATTTGAAAGAACGTCTAAACCTCTTATTTGTTGTTTTGAAATGAGTCATCAAATAGCGGGCTTGTTTTGTATGCTCTCTGACAGATATGAGCGGCGAATTTGGAGCATCAATTGCTAACGTGCTGGACTTGTAAAACAGGGGTCGATTGTTCGATCCACCATCCAGGGAGACGTATAACTACAATAAATATATGAGCTTGTATTATAAAATGTTGTCCATGCAACATTTTAAGATCAGAAATCTAGATTGACTTTCGCATTATGCTAAGCGTGGCCAGGATTAAAGCAATTGCGCGGCTTTGAAAGAAGTCATTTAAGCCATTCCCACGTAATGACTCATTTAATTCCCTGCAAGTGAAGAAAACAGCTGGAAAATGAAGAAATTGCCCATAACAAGAATGTTCTACCAAGAAAGACAAAAAAGCAAAATCCCACTCACTTGAAATTGCCGTCTGCACTATCTTTAAATGTGGACAAATCTAAAATTTTGACGCCTGGTAATGGGTTAACCTTTTGTTGACATTGATATTCTTACAAACCTTACAGACTAAGTTTAATGTAACCAGGAAACTGCAAATAAAATCCCGAGATTTAAAATATCTTTTGTCTGTGTCTCTGAGAGGGATTCAATTACAATAAATGAGTAAAGTCAGAGAATTTAACAAGAAATAATGACTTTGTAATTCATTTGTCTTTGAGCACAAAAGGTTAATGGAACTTCAATCGGGTTTGTTAACACGAGAGAAAATTATTTAAAAATCCCATTGTTTTACGACAATTTCCGGCCCTGGTTTCTCGAAAAAAAAAAAAAAAAAACACCTTAAGTACATGCTTATGATTACATGCTCAACTTCAAAGGAATACTCTCCAACGTTGAATGGTATTCGATTGAAGTTCACGTGGATTTCGTGCGATTGGAGCATGGTGCTCAGATTCGAGTCTGAGAACGTACTTAAGTTTTTTAGAGAAACCGGGGCAGACATCATACATTTCCCACACGGTGGAAATTTGGGCCGCTTTAATTCGAAATGAGTTTCAGATTATAAAAGAATTGATGATACAGATACTCGGGAATGTCATCCGGTGCCAGTGTCCATTGTCAAAAAGAAAAGGATATGGGTCACTGCAGGATTCTCAAATGTTCGCAGAACCAAACATTTGTAATTATTCTAAATTAAGTTACAAGACATCTTATTGGACGAGACATATCTCTCGCTCAATCAGTTGGATTGTTACTGAATTTAGTCGAAATAGGAATAAGACTGGTTAATACCACCCTTCGACCGATAGTCTCCATCTTTACCGACATAGGCCCACTTTGGTCTTTTGGGGTAGAAAACATTGTGGGAAATTAAGAAATTGCTTCTTACAAGCAATTTCTTCATTTTTCACAATGTTTTTCAAAGCCAATTTCTCGAGGTCATTGTGAGGTAATGGATTAATGTTATCGTCAACCTATAGCTCGATGGACAGAGCTCTGTTTACATCCGGGCGAAAACGTCCACTTTCCTGACAAAGGTTATGAGGACGGTCAGACAATTGCTACGGAAATGACGTCAAACTTCAGTTTAAATGATCGCTTGTAGCTATTGTTTCGCGATTGCTAGACTGTAGAATCATTCGAAGTCAGTCCTAGATAAAGTAACCGAAATTCTCCATTTTTGTGTAATTGCTTTGAGGAAATAGCCCTTTATCACATTGAAACGAGTCCAATTCTACGCTTTGTCTGTGTGTTTTTCATCCTTTCTCAAGCAACCACGACTTTGACATTTTAAAACAAAGGTTTTAGGAAGATCAGGACAATGGGAGCAAATGCTAATAAACACCAGTTTCGTCTTTTCTTCCTCAATGTTTTCATTATAAAACATCAATGACGATAGGGTGCTGTATCATTTTTCTTCAAATTGGTCTTATTTTTGTCGTTTGGGAAAGCGGGTAAATGGTTCTGGAGGATCGTTCCGTTTCACGAGACATCTATCTCTCCCCAGACACTGCAGACTTTGACGACACTCACAATAACAAGAGGGCCATGATGGCCCTGTATCGCTCAACTGGCTTTTAGACAAAGAAATCATTCAAGAAATACAAAGGTGAAGGTTTGTTTATTATAGTGTCACCCCTTTTTAAAGGGCCAGCCAGCTTTGGCTTATGAGACACTCTCTTCTGAATACGCAGCGCAATACAATAGTGATTTATTTTCGAAAATTTAATTGTATTAGTTTAATTAAAATTTAAGTTCTACACGATTTTTTAAGGAATATGGAAGTGATTTGTGCAAGGTAAATTACTATGAACTTTTATTAAAATTGATCCAATAGTTTTGGAGAATATTCTTAAAGATTTCCAAAATTTAATTTATTCAATTTAATTAAAATTTAAATTCTGAACGGAATTCAATTTTTGAAGGAATTTGGAATATTATGTTCATGCAAGGAATATTCCTTGAAATTGGTCCAGTAGTTTTGGAGAAGATGTTTAAAGAAAAAGTTGACGCACGGACGGACGAACGCAGGACGGACACATGGCAATGACATAAGCCCCGCTGGCATTCGGCCAATAGAGCTTAAATAGCTTGTGACAAGCATTTTTTTTTATTTCCCACGATGTTTTCAACCCAGAAAGACCCGTCCCCCAAAATGTAGAATCCCATTCACTTGAAATTGTCTTCTGCAATACTTCTTAATTTGGACACGTATAAAATTTTGCTGTCTGGTAATAGATTAAACATCGCTGAATGTCGGGAGGCAAAATGGTAAACTGCTTGTTATCCGCATATTCTTATTTTGTTGCAAGGCTTTCCTAGGCACCACTTATGAGATTCAAGCGACGTCGGAATCATTCGGACGATTCGTAAACACTCGGCAGTGAAACGTCAATAACCGCATGTTTACAGTCATCTTCGCTAGCCAAGGTTGAACCCACCTACGTTTGTATTCAGCCTTGGCGGATTTAGTCCGATTTTCTTGAAATCGCGAAGTGTCGCCTAGCCGTTGTTCTGCCATCTTCGCTAGCCAAGGTTGAAGCCACCTACGTTTGTATTCACCCTTGGCGGAGTTAGTCCGATTTTCTTGAAATCGCGAAGCGCCGCCTAGCGGTTGTTCTGCTGGTTGTTTACGTCCATTATTGATGACGTCATTAACGCGCGTTGTCTTTCGCGTCATACGTCATGCGGATTATGTAAAAGTTAGCTGCTTTTTGGTAGAATTGTCGAAAGTATAATAATTCGTCGATTAAAGTTAGGGAATTCCTGTCTATCGCAGCGAAATTCTAAGGAAAAATCGCACATCTTCGCGTTTTTGAGTTGCAAATGCAATGCTTTTTCCCGCCCGTTGTCATGATTTGGTTACTCATAACAATTGTATCAGTCGTTAATCTGATTGGTTCCAGCGAGACCTCGCTGGAACCAATGAAAACGCTTTCCAGGAGACCAAGAAAATCGGACTAAATACGCCAAGGGTGAATACAGAAACGACGTTACGTCGTAGATGTCACCCTTGGCTTGCGAAGATGGTGTTCTGCTGGTTGTTGACGTCCATTATTGATGACGTCATTAACGCGCGTTGTCTTTCGCGTCATACGTCATGCGGATTAGGTAAAAGTTAGCTGCTTTTTTGGTCGAATTGTCGAAAATATAATAATTCGTCGATTAAAGTTAGGGAATTCCTGTCTATTGCAGTGAAATTCTTAGGGAAAATCGCCCATCTTCGCGTTTTTGAGTTGCAAATGCAATGCTTTTTCCCGCCTGTTGCCATGATTTCGTTACTCATAACAAATGTATCAGTCGACAATCTGATTGGTTCCAGCAAGACCTCGCTGGAACCAATGAAAACGCTTTCCAGGAGACCAAGAAAATCGGACTAAATACGCCAAGGGTGAATACAGAAACGACGTTACGTCGTAGATGTCACCCTTGGCTTGCGAAGATGGTTTACAATGTCATCCGAATAGGTTTTAAACGTAACGAATGTTAACGACGTCACACGACAAATTCCGAAGTCGCATGCATTTCAGCATTTCAAAAAAACAAGAGGACCATGATGGTCCTATATCGCTCACCTGAACCAAAATGATATAAGCAACACTTTTCTTCAATTCAAAAAATATTTATGACTTTAAGACTGAAAACAAACTTATGGTCAATAACATTGTGAAAATCGAACTCATCCAAGATTTCATCGTACCCAACATTGTGTCCAAGATTTGTCTTGTTTGATAAATAATTGTAGATTCTGAAGTATAAACAAGGTCGAAAACAGCCGAAAACAGCACTTTTGTCAAATTCAAGGGCACATAACTCTCGACTTTCTAGTCAGATCAGGCTGAAAATCAAACTCATCCGAGATCTTATGATATCCAACATTGTGTCCAAGATTTGTCTTGATTGGTCAATAATTGTAGATTCTAGAGTGTAAACAAGGTCTAAAGCAGCCGAAAACGGCAATTTGATCAAATTCAAGGGCACATAACTCTCCACTTTTTGATCAGATCAGACTGAATATCAAATTTATCCAAGATCTTATGGTCTCAAACATTGTTTTCAAGTTTTGTCTTAATTGATAAATAATAGTAGATTATAGAGTGTAAACAATGTCAAAAACAGCCGAAATCTGCAATTTGATCAAATTCAAGGGCACATAACTCTCCACTTTTTGATCAGATCAGACTGAATATCAAATTTATCCAAGATCTTATGGTCTCAAACATTGTTTTCAAGTTTTGTCTTAATTGATAAATAATAGTAGATTATAGAGTGTAAACAATGTCAAAAACAGCCGAAATCTGCAATTTTATTAAATTAAAGGGCACATAACTCTAATCTTTCTTGTCAGATCAGACTGAAAATCAAACTCATCTGAGATCTTATGGTCTCCAACCTCGTGTCCAAGATTTGTCTTGATTGGTCAAAAATTGTAGATTCTAGAGTGTAAATAAGGTCGAAAACAGTCAAAAACGACAATTTTGTCAAATTCAAGGGCTCATAACTCTCAACTTTCTGATTAGATAAGACTGAAAATCAAACTAATCCCAGATCTTATGATCCCCAATATTGTGTCCAAGTCTTGAATTGATTGATCAATAATTGTAGATTCTAGAGTGTAAACATCTTCAAAAACAGCCAAAAATGACAATTTTGTCAAATTCAAGGGCAAGTAACTCTCGACTTTCTGATCAGATCAGACTGAAAATCATACTAATCGGAGATCTCATGGTCCAAAACATTGTGTCAAAGTTTTGTCTTGATTGATGAATAATTGTAGATTCTAGAGTGTAAACAAGGTCAAAAACAGCCGAAAATGGCAATTTTGTCAAATTCAAGGGCAATCGAACTCATCTGAGATCTTATGGTCTGCAATCTTATGTCCAAGATTTGTCTTGATTAATCAATAATTGTAGATGCTAGAGTGTAAACAATAACAAAACTAAGTATTCTTCGCATTCAAGGGCAGATAACTCCTGGCTTTCTACTTCGATCTGACCCATAATCGAACTCATTCGAGATCTTATGGCCATACATGTTTTGACCAAGTTTGGTCAAGATTGGCTTATATTTGTAGATGCTAGAGTGTAAACACGAAATTGTGGACGGACGGACAGACGGACGGACAGACAGACGGACGACGGACAAAAAGTGACCACAATAGCTCACCTTGAGCACTTCGTGCTCAGGTGAGCTAAAAAGCCTTTGGTTATACCTTAATTGTAGAAGAAAATGTAAAATCGGATCAGACTGAAATTCATGTTACAGCTGTTACTTGGTGTATTGACTGTAACAAATGAACACCCATTCCGATTTCTGTGCCAATTTTGATCCCTAATTCGAATTTCATTAGGGATTGACTAAAAACTGAACTTATTTGGAAAAGAGTTAAATCCGGAAGAATCCCCCAGTTTATATCGTTTTAAGTCTGCAACATTTTCAATCCCAATAAATGTGAAAAGCTTTAACTAAAACTAATGGTTTTTGGTTTTAATCTTCCCCAGAAGCTTTTGTTAAATCTCCCATCAATATTTAATTTCACCGACACTAAGTAAAATGAATTAGACTTTTTAGGAGAGAAATTTCCTGTATAACCCTTGAATCTGCATATTGTGAGTAACGTAAACAACGTCGTTGAATAAGCTAGCTGCTAATATTACGACGTTTTCTTTACGTGACCAACGATAACGTGTTTGTGTTAAATTTTTTGTTGGTTTTGAGTTTCGACATTAAGGTAGTCAACCCCTAATAAAATTCATGCGACGTCGAAATTTTTCGGCTGTCGTCGTAAATATTCGGCGGTGGAACGCCGAATATTTTCGACGACGCCCGCATAATTCCGACGTCACGTGAATCTCATAAGGATTGGATTAACTTAAATACAACATTCAATCCAAGACAACAGCTGCAAATACCCAGCAGATGATTGAAAAATCATTTTTCCTTTGGTGAAAGCAAATTACTTTTTTCAACTGTCACCGTCAGATAGGATAATGGCCAAGACGGAATTCCCAACCAACTCTGAGCGCTCATCAATTGGTTTTGTTGATATATTTCCTATAAATGTACATTCGCCAACACCATGCACTTTTCTTTATTTGAATTTAATTACTTTATTCCTCAATGTCTCATGTTGAAAGGTCTACCAACAGAACTAACAGGAATGTATTATAATCCTTTCCCAAACGACAACATTTTAGACTAGTGCGAAAAAGGGGGGCTTGAGCATCTAATCGTAGTTTATCTCGTTTCCCGCAACAGTAAATATGTATATACCGGTAACGTCCACCGCTTACTCTCGGGGCACGACTAGCGAAGCTAGATTACATCCGGTCCATTATTACCACAACAACCTTTTTAAGCATCCAGCAGCTCAACAAACATAGGTTTACGATTATCCATCTATATATTGCAGATGACAAACTGGATTCAGACAAAAACTGTATTTGTGTACATTATAGAACAGAAAATGTTAAGGTAAAGGGAGAAAATGCTGACTATCAGCATTTTCTTCTTTTGCCTTAATGTTTCCAAATTGACATTGTTTGGGCCTGAACTGAGAAGTAAATAAACCAGAACAAGGATATGTATTTCATACGTCGTGTTTAGTCATGTTAACATTTGAGAGAATTTATCTGGTAACGCCACTCCACAAATATCATACAGCTGCTGTTTCTTCTCCTTTGACTGAAAGAGAAAGTGAGAGCAGAGAAATGACTTTGTGCAAATCTCCTTATCATGTCAATTGTTCATGTGAATTTTCATAAATATCTGTCAAGCCGTGTGAGAGAAGTTGCTTGTAAAATAAATGTGGGCTGACAAACATTACAATTCTTATATACACATACCAATCAAACTAGTTTGTGTGACGTATAAAGATTAACCCTTTCCCAAACGACAAAATTTTAAGTTGATCCACTTCAAAAACTGCCACAAATGACAAAACAGATGTTATGAAAGATACAATTTGTGTAAAATATGGCATAGAAAATATTGAGACAAAAGGAGAAACTGCTGGTTATCAGCAGTTTCTTCTTTTGTTTCAATGTTTTCCAATGCCAATTCTATTAGGGACATCAAAACAAGGTCTTGTTTGGGAAAGGGTTAATATGCATATTAATATGTATTATGTTCAGACCAGTCTAACCTTATTCTCGTTTGTATAAATTCAACAATGGTGAAAATGTTGCCTGCTAAAACTGGCACATGGGACACACTAATGGTTTTAACTAAAACAATAAACTGCTGATGAAACATGATAAAACCTTGTGCTCTTAAATGTCCTTCTATCTTGTCGTTTTTAACTCTTTCACTAACAGCAAGAATTTAGTCAAATCCTACATGACTGCCAATGCAGACATTAACTTGATTGTTAATAGTGATAGGATTCATGTACAATACCATAGACAAGAGGGCCAAGATGGCCCTGGATCGCTCACCTGTTAAAAGTTTGAAACATACTACATGCAGAACAAGACCCACCTTTTACATGACCAAGGTATCTCTAAGACAAGATCACATAACTTAAGATGCGAGATTATGATCCAGCTGAAAACAGCATTCTTAATCTTGAATGATCAATATTTGTGGCTGTTACAGTGAAAAAAGTCGAAAAAAAAACCCCCTCTATTCTGATAAAGATATTCTCATCAACATTATGTCAAAAGTTGTTTTTTTGATTGGTCAATATTTATTTCTGTTTGAGTGAAATGAAAGTTGATTGGTCAATATTTATTTCAGTTTGAGTGAAATTAAAGTCGAAAACGGCAATTTTGTCACCGTCAAGGGCACACAACTCTAGTTATTTCTAGTCCGATCAATATGAAAAATAACAAATCAATCTGACAAATTGAAACATGTAAGACCTTATGGTCACCAACATTGTGACCAAGTTATGTCTTGATTGATCAATATTTGTGTTTGTTAGAGTGAAAATAAAGTCAAAAACGGTAATTTTGTGAAATTCAAGGGCCAATAACTCTGGTTTTTCTGGTCCGATCAAGCTGAAAATTTAACTCATCCAGCATCTTATGGCAACCAACATTGTTGCCAAGTTTTGTCTTGATAAGTCAATAAATGTATAAACTGAAAACGATAATTTTTACACTGACCCGGGTGAGTCGATGTCAAGTACGGGAATCCAGGTAAATTATCCGATATGGTTGATTGATTTAATGTTGATAAGGTATATAAATACTTTTTGTCACATGTGTAATAAAGTCAAAGTGGTCAAATGGTAACGGTCAAAGACTTGAAACGGAATTGCCTTTTGGTATTGGTTCGAAACTCACAATCACCTCTGATTAAATTTGTATTTCATTTCTATTTCTTTTTTTTATTGCACCAAGTTTTTTTTTCATTTTTTTTTTTTTTTTCATTTTGCTCGACGGACATATAATATGCAAATATAGGCATATGTTTTATTGTAAACGGTCTTCCAACAAAAATCACAAATCATATATTTTTAACATATCAACAAATGTTTAGAGAAAAATAAATACCATGCAAACAAAAAAAATCTGGATTATGAAAATGTGCCATTTAATTTTGCCAGAAATATTTTACTTTGACATTTCACGCAGAAAACTTGAAGAGAAAAGCATGAAAAAGTGAGCACTTTTATTTCCTCAAAGATTTCTCTTTTTCTTTATAAATTTCAGATGCGCGTTTCTTGTATCGCCTTAAAAAATTAGGAATATTTACATACCGGTAATTGATGTCTGTAAATGGATTAAACTGCACACATTAAACAAAAAATGAATATAAAAAATAATAAATGAAAATCCTTGAAAAATAAAAATTGTGCCTGTCTTGTAGCAGAGTCGAACTTGGTCCGTTCGAGTAGTAGTCCCACGTCTTTCCACTGCGCTATCACAGACTTGCACATTGACGTTTGTATAAACGAATACTTTCTAAAATCGAAATCTGTAAACTGTTTCCAATAACAATGGACAGGTCAATGTAAATAAACAAATGATCAAATTATCGTGCAGCCTTTATAGATGCTAAAGTGTAAACAAAGTAGAAAACGTCAATTTTGTCAAATTCAAGGACACATAACTCCAGACTTCCTGCTCCGATGACAATGAAAATCCAACTCATCCAGAATCTTATGCTTACCAACATTCTGGCCAACTTTTATTTTGATTGGTCAATATTTGTAGATGCTAGAGTGGTAACAAAGTCAAAACAAGAGGCCCAAGAGGGCCTGAATCGCTCCACTGGTTAAAGTGGAAGAATTATCCCATGATTTCTTGTAAGCCCTACATAGCAGCAGCCAAATCTTGATATTTGTGAATAAATTTTGAGGAGAGACTCAAAGAACATTCTTGCAAAGTCTGGTTCAAATTGGCCTTATGGTTGATTTTTAAAGAATTTTCTTATGATTTCTCTAAGTCTGATAAGCCCCTTTCTCCCTGCCACGGCCACATTTTCTTTGACAAATATAAAAATTTGTGAACAAATTTTAAAAAGAACGACTAAAGGTACATTCCTGCAAAGTTTGGTTCAATTGGTCCAATGGTTGATTTTTAAAGAATTTTCTTATGATTTCTTTAAGTCTGATAAGCCCTTTTCTCCCTGCCACGGCCACATTTTTTGACAAATGTAAAAAATTGTGAATAAATTTTGAAAAGAGAGACTCAAAGAACATTCCTGCAAAGTCTGGTTCAAATTGGCCCTATGGTTGATTTTTAAAGAATTTTCTTATGAATTCTTTAAGTCTGATAAACCCCTTTCTGGTTCAAATTGGCCCTATGGTTGATTTTTAAAGAATTTTCTTAATGATATTCAAGCGACGTCGGAATCATTCGGACGATTCGTAAACATTCGGCAGTGAAACGTTTACCCCCGCTTGCTTACAACGTCATCCGGTTAGTTTTTATACGTAATGAATGTTATCGACGTCACATGACAAATTCCGAAGTCGCATGCATGTCATTAGGGGAAGACTTAAAACTGAACTTATTTGGAAAAGGGTTAAATCCGGAAGAATCCCCCAGTTTATATCGTTTTAAGTCTGCGACATTTTCAATCCCAATAAATGTGAAAAGCTTTAACTAAAACTAATGGCTTTTGGTTTTAATCTTCCCCAGAAGCTTTTGTTAAATCTCCCATCAATATTTAATTTCACCGACACTAAGTAAAATGAATTAGACTTTTTAGAAGAGAAATTTCCTGTATAACCCTTGAATCTGCATATTGTGAGTAACGTAAACAACGTCGTTGAATAAGCTAGCTGCTAATATTACGACGTTTTCTTTACGTGACCAACGATAACGTGTTTGTGTTAAATTTTTTGTTGGTTTTGAGTTTCGACATTAAGGTAGTCAACCCCTAATAAAATTCATGTGACGTCGAAATTTTTCGGCTGTCGTCGTAAATATTCGGCGGTGGAACGCCGAATATTTTCGACGACGCCCGCATAATTCCGACGTCGCCTGAATCTCATAAGGATTGGATTAACTTAAATACAACATTCAATCCAAGACAACAGCTGCAAATACCCAGCAGATGATTGAAAAATCATTTTTCCTTTGGTGAAAGCAAATTACTTTTTTCAACTGTCACCGTCAGATAGGATAATGGCCAAGACGGAATTCCCAACCAACTCTGAGCGCTCATCAATTGGTTTTGTTGATATATTTCCTATAAATGTACATTCGCCAACACCATGCACTTTTCTTTATTTGAATTTAATTACTTTATTCCTCAATATATATATACAATGTCTCATGTTGAAAGGTCTACCAACAGAACTAACAGGAATGTATTATAATCCTTTCCCAAACGACAACATTTTAGACTAGTGCAAAAAAGGGGGGCTTGAGCATCTAATCATAGTTTATCTCGTTTCCCGCAACAGTAAATATGTATATACTGGTAACATCCACCGCTTACTCTCGGGGCACGACTAGCGAAGCTAGATTACATCCGGTCCATTATTACCACAACAACCTTTTTAAGCCTCCAGCCGCTCAACAAACTTAGATTTACGATTATCCATCTATATATTGCAGATGACAAACTGGATTCAGACAAAAACTGCATTTGTGTACATTGTAGAACAGAAAATGTTAAGGTAAAGGGAGAAAATGCTGACTATCAGCATTTTCTTTTTTTGCCTTAATGTTTCCAAATTGACATTGTTTGGGCCTGAACTGAGAAGTAAATAAACCAGAACAAGGATATGTATTTCATACGTCGTGTTTAATCATGTTAACATTTGAGAGAATTTATCTGGTAACGCCACTCCACAAATATCATACAGCTGCTGTTTCTTCTCCTTTGACTGAAAGAGAAAGTGAGAGCAGAGAAATGACTTTGTGCAAATCTCCTTATCATGTCAATTGTTCATGTGAATTTTCATAATATCTGTCAGGCCGTTTGAGAGAAGTTGCTTGTAAAATAAATGTGGGCTGACAAACATTACAATTCTTATATACACATACCAATCAAACTAGTTTGTGTGACGTATAAAGATTAACCCTTTCCCAAACGACAAAATTTTAAGTTGATCCACTTCAAGAACTGCCACAAATGACAAAATAGATGTTATGAAAGATACAATTTGTGTAAAATATGGCATAGAAAATATTGAGACAAAAGGAGAAACTGCTGGTTATCAGCAGTTTCTTCTTTTGTTTAAATGTTTTCCAAGGCCAATTCTATTAGGGACGTCAAAACAAGGTCTTGTTTAGGAAAGGATTAATATGCATATTGATATGTATTATGTTTAGACCAGTCTAACCTTATTCTCGTTTGTATAAATTCGACAATGGTAAAACTGTTGCCTGCTAAAACTGACACATGGGACACACCAATGGTTTTAACTCAAACAATAAACTGCTGATGAAACATGATAAAACCTTGTGCTCTTAAATATCCTTCTATCTTGTCATTTTTAACCCTTTCACTAACAGCAAAAATTTTGGTCAAATCCTACATGAAAGCCACTGCAGACATAAACTTGATTGTTAATAGTGATCGGATTCATGTACAATAACATAGAAAATAATAAGATATTGAGTTATAAGGAGGAAATGCTGGTTATCAACATTTTCTTATTTTGTATTAGGGACATCAAAAAAACCAGTTCTTGTTTGGGAAAGGAGTAACTGTTTCCCACACAGTAAAATTCTAGTGTGGTCCGATATGAAAGCTGTTGCAGAAGACAAAATGCTGGTTATAGCACTTTCTTCTTTGCCTCAAAATTTACCTTTAAAGCTTTAACCCTTTACCAAACAGAAATTTTTAGACTAGTCCAAATTAAAAGATGATGCAGACAACAATTTAAAGTGAATAAAATTTTGAATTTTTTGGTCTTTTTGCATAGAAAACATTGTGGTAAATTTTCCACAATGTTTTCCAAAGCCATTGCGTTATAGAGCCTCAAAAGGCGTCACTTTGTTGTAATGGGTTTAATATTAATGCATCAAAATGTGTAAATGTTTGATTAAGGATTGAATCACCTTATCTTAAATCTAATTCTTTTCCAGACAAAACATTTATCTGGCTTAAAAGCATGCGATACATGTCTGCTTTTTACAATTCCCATGACAGCATCAACTTTCAATGTTTTAATCCATTACAAGATGGCAAATTTTTGGCAGATCCAATTCCAAATATGTTGCAGACAACAAATTTAGGTAGTAAACATTGTGGAAAACAAGAGCCGTCACAGACGGATTATGCTCCCCGAATAAGTGTTTGTCACAAAATAAAAACTATCATACATTAAGCCCCCTTTTCCCACGACAGCCTTTTTGTACACACATTATTTATAGAATATGGTCGAGAAGATCCTATTTATTACATAAGTACAAAATTCATTAAATTCTGCCCATTAGATGAAGAGAAATTAGAGAAAAACTAATTTTTACACTAAGGCCCCTTTTTCCATGACGCAGCCTCAAATTAAGAAACGGAGAAAAAGGTCCCTAGGTATTATCCCAGGGAATTCACATGTGAAGTTTCATTGAATTTGGTCCAAGGGTTCCTGAGATCTGGCTGTGGACGGACGGACGGACACACGGACGGACGAACGGACAGCATGGCGACTATATGCTCCCCCGAAATTTTTTCTGGGAGCATAATGAAGAAATTGCTTGTCACAAGCAATTTCTTCATGTTCCTCAATGCTTTCCCTAGCCTTTTCTTGTGGGGGAGTCAAAAGGTATCACTGTGCAGTAATGGCCTAATCATTTCCAAAGTAAGATCTGGTTTCAATGTTGTGTCTATGATACAAAGCATGGAAAAGCATTGAGGCAATATGGCAAGAGTGGATAAATTTTAAAAGCTTTAAATAATCTGTATTTTGTATGTTTAACCCTTTCCAAAATTGCAAAAAAATTATAATCACAATTTTAAAGCTCCTACAGATAGCAACTTCGTTAAAGATAGGATTTCAGTTAAATGATCCACAGAAAATATTTAGGCAAAGGGAGAAAATGCTAGTCATCAGCATTTTCTTCTGATGTCTCAATGTTTTCAAACCTTTTCTGTAAGGGTCATCAAAACCAGGAAATAGATTAATGGGACATAAGGCAATAAAATGTAAACATCAGGACCTTGTTCTTTAGAGCGAGGCTTTTTTTTTTTATACATTTCTTTCAAGCGAGATTTCTGAAAAGCTGTTCCAAATACTCAATACTTTATACATATGATGTCATTTGCATAAAGTATGGAACATTTGGAACACCACAGTCTTCAAATTATAGAGCATTCAGAACAACACAGCAATTCTCTCTACATTGTTTCAACAGAATTAACAGGGGGGGGGGGGTGTGGGGGGTCTGCAGGAAGTAAAAAGTAATAGCGCCCTAATTAGAGCGACTCAAAACTTTTGTTCTAAAGAACATGTCAAGATAATTACCTTAACCCATTACCAAACAGCAAAATTTTATGCTGGTCCAAATTCAAAGATGTTGCAGACGACAATTTCAAGTGAATGAAATTTAACTTTTTTGGTCTTTTTACGTAGAAAACATTGTGGGAAATGAAGAAATTTCTTGTCACAAGCAATTTCTTCATTTTCCACAATGTTTTCCAAAGTCATTATCTAAAAGGATGTCAAAAGGCGTCAATGTGGGGGAATGGGTTAAACAACAGTTGTCCGTGGACAATGTACGAGGGCCCATCAATAATTTCGAGAACTAATCTTATATCAGAAAAATACGTTGATAAACTTAGAAATATTACACATTTCTTATAAGATTAACATTCCTTGAACAATTTGCATTCGTTCCACCGCTTGACCGACGCGTGTGGCACGTGCTAAAGCCCGTCACGTGACCTGTCCCGCAAGCATTTGTAAATGGCACACCCCAACTCTTCTTTTTACTCATTATCTTCATCCCGTGATTTCTTTCTAAGGTTTGGAAATAACCAGAAGTCGCAAATTGCATAATCTGTGTGGTGCGGAGGGTTTGGTAATATTTTTTATTACCAGTTTCACAACACCGGCCTTTTTATCGCGTTAGCTATGGCGCGACGCGCTGTCATAGTGCGGCAGAATTCCGGACCTTTTAATATTTGCGCGCTGTCGTATAAAAGCGGGTGGCAGACAAGATTTGATTACTGCTGCAAAATTATAAGTACTTACTAATCTTTTTATAGACATAAGATGTTTCAGTGTGATTCCTCAAATATCGATGAAAATTATGACATTTGTCTCACCTGCACATCTGGAAATCAATGCTTTTGTGGGTGAGAACGAAGAATAACGGTTCCAAAATTTGGATTTGTTCATTACCTTTCGACTCAAAATGATGCATCAATGTCGCGTCACATGTATTTATTGGATTCGCAAATTTATGGTGGTCTTCCTTATAACTTTGGTATCATTTACGACACCTTTTGACCCACTGCCCCATTCAGCCAGGAAGCGGCCAGCGCAGTACCAATCTTGCCGATGCACGTCTCATTCTGAGATTAATTGTCACACTGTGTTTAGCTTTATCATACAAATTATCCAAGTGTGTTACTACTATTTCAACACATAATTTTCAATTTTCAAAAATGAATTCTAGGATTTTAGAAGCCTTCTTTTTAGCTTTATTGTATCCGGTCAGCTCGTAAAATCGCTCATTTTCTCTTATCTATCTACCCTCTCTGAAGCGTCGCATCCGCTTTTAAATAACATTATTCGATAAACATATGTCTCTTTACAATGCATGTAAAATTTCACGGATGTCCGTACAGAAATTATTGAGAAATACACAAAACTTTATCATAACTGGTTGTTCAACAAGAGGCCCAGAGGGCCTTATCGGTCACCTGAATCAAATGAGCAGAAACAGTTAAGGAAAATATTAAAAGTTAACTAAGAGTGCAACCCCCCAGCACCACCATTTCTTGACAGTCTTTTTTTCTCTTGTACAAACTTATTTAAAGACTAAAATACCAAATGTGAATTCAATCCAACATTAGAACATTTCTTAATATGTACCCTATTTACCCCCTTTTGGGGCCCCAAAGGGAGATAACTCCATGATTTGTAAAAATCTGAAGCGGCTTCCCATTGGAATGCTTCCTGCCAAGTCTGGTAGAAATCTGTCCAATGATTCTCAAAAAGAAGTAGAAAATGTTCAAAGTTAAGTAATAACGCGAACCCCTCCCATGCCCCATCCACAGCACAGCCATTTATTGACAGATTTTTTTCTCTTGTACAAACTTTGTAGTCCTTGCCCTAAAGTTTTTAACTTCCAAATGTGTATCCAATGCAACAGCCGGTTCATGAGTATAAGATTTTTTAAGATGTACCCAATTTACCCCCTTTTTGGCCCTTTATGGGACCCCAAAGGGAGATAACTCCATGATTTGTACAAAATCTGAAGCAGCTTCCTATTAGGATGCTTCCTGCCAAGTTTGGTTGAAATCCGTCCAATGGTTCTTAATAAGAAGTTGAAAATGTTAAGTTAACTAATAACGCGAACCCCCCTCCCATCCCCCATCCCCAGCACGGCCTTTTCTGGACGGATTTTTTTCTCTTGTACAAACTTTGTTGTCCTTGCCCTAAAGACTCTAAATATCAAATGTGAATCAAATCCAACAGCTGGTTCATGAGAAGAAGATTTTTTAAGATGTACCCTATTTAACCCCTTTTTGGCCCCTTATGGGGCCCCAAAGGGAGATAACTCCATGATTTGTACAAATCTGAAGCGGCTTCCCATGGGGATGCTCCCTGCCAAGTTTGGTTGTAATCCGTCCAATGGTTCTCAAGAAGAAGTCGAAAATGTTAAAAGTTAACGGACGACGGACAACGCACGACGACGGACGAAACACGGTCGCAATAGGTCACCATGACCTTCGGTCAGGTGACCTAAAAATGCAAGATCACGTCATTTTTTACAAACGCTATTGACGTGACGTCATAATTCTGCCATGACGTCATCTTGTTTTGACGTCATCGTTTTTTAATAAGATGAGTCGATTGGAAAATGAATGAGCTTTCAGCATACCAATTTTCGTGAAAATACGTCAACGGGTATTTGAATATTAGATTTAGTTCTCGAAATTATTGATGGGCCCTCGTAGCTTACCTATACAGGATCTTGTCACAAAAACAGCTTAATTGGCAGGAGGTATCCCTGTGTGAAATATCAAGGCTCTATCAATAATATTGCATGAGATATAGGCCAGGTTAAAGTTTTTTAAAAGCAAGTCAAATTCCAAAGTCAAGGTCACTAGATTAAAGGTCATGGTCCCAAATGAAAGGCCTTGTTAGGAAGTATCCATGGGCAAAATGTCAAGGCTGTATCTCTAATAGTGCCCGAGATATAGACCAGAGCCGCATTCATTAGAGCGAGATTTTTAAGATGTTTTGGATAAAGCATTTTTATGACCGAGACTCTGACCGAGCTGTTCCGAATGCTCCATATTTATACAAATGACGTCATCATGACGTCATTTGTATAAAGTATGGAGCATTCGGAACACCATGGTTTATGAGTTATGGAGTGTTCGGAACAACTCGGTCAAATCTCTTTTATATTGTTTGTACAGAGTTGACCGAGGGGTTCCGCACGAAGTATAGTGTAATGGTGCCTTCCATTGAGCGTCTTAAAAATCTTGCTCTAAAGAACGCTTTATCTTAAAATATCTTAAGAAATCTCAAGATATCTCAAGAAATCTCGCTCTAAAGAATGTACCTCAGGTTTCAATTTTTGGTGATGCAGCGCGGACACTAGGGCTGTGACATTAGCTCACCATACATAAAGTCCCGGCTCGCTAAAAATCTCGCTCTAAAGAATGCCCCTCTGATTTACATCAAGATCAATCATACCATGTGTTTTTCCAACTTGCTTCTCCAGCCCTTGATGGATTTTAGATGGACACTGTACTGTGCTTTCCTTGATGAAAATTTTGTTACAAAAGCATGAAGACAGAGCCTGAAAAAAGACAATTATCATAATTAACCTTTCCCCAAACAAGACCTGGTTTTGACATCCCGAGCCGAAAAGGCTTGGGTAAACACTTAGACAAAAGCAAAAAAATGCTGATAATCAGCATTTTCTGCTTTTGCCTCAATATTTTTGTACTATATGGTACACAGAGTCTTTATTATTGATTCAATATTTCAGCATAATTTGCCTTTTGAAGTGATACATTTGATATTTTTGACACATTTTCGTCTTATCTACCTTGATACTTCAGGTTGTCCACCCCTAATGAGATTTCTTTTGTTAACATTTGCTATGTATCCAAACATATTTGGCCAACATCATTAACATTCGCAGGTGGAATGTTCCACTGCCAAATGTTTACAATGTAGCCCTAATTATGATATCACATCAATTTGTTACTGGGTGAACTACCTTAAGCTTATGTACTGTAGGGTTTGATCCAAATATATCGCAAAAGGTTCAGTCATTAAAAATACATTTTACCTTTTTGTTAACCCTTTCCAAAACAGAAAAAGCTGTCTAAATTCAAAGCTACAACAGGGAACAAAATATGATAAAATAAAAGTTACAAAAATCTTGATATTCCAACACCATAATATGGAAAGTATTGTGCAAAAAGTAGTCAGAGATGCGTTCTTTAGAGCGAGATTTCTTTAGATATCTTAAGATTTCTTAAGATATTTTAGGATAAAGTGTTCTTTCGAGCAAGATTTTTAAGACGCTCAATGGGAGGCGCCATTACCCTATACTTGGTGTGGAACCCCTCAGTCAACTATGTACAAACAATATAAAAGATATTTGACCGAGTTGTTCCGAACACTCCATAATTCATAAACCGCGGTGTTCCGAATGCTCCATACTTTATACAAATGACGTCATCATGACGTCATTTGTATAAATATGGAGCATTCGGAACAGCTCGGTCAAAGTCTCGGTCTTAAAAACGCTTTATCCAAAACACCTTAAGTAATCTTAAAAAATCTCGCTCTAAAGAATGTGCCTCTGATCAACTGAAAGCATGTCTCTATGTTTCCAATCCAGTCATTTTGCAGTAATTGTTTTGGAGAGGGTTTAAATGATTTTGTCATCTGCATTTTGGAAGAGCCCATTGGATATTTTTAATTTTCAAATCTAAGAAAATCACGAAGACACCTTTTCCAAGAAATAAAGAGCTTTGGCAGTACAAAAATAAAAGAAATCAATACATACCATTTGGTTATTCTATTTATCTGCATCCCAAACAGATTTTGAAGATTATGACCATATCTTAGTTTTCTTTCCACAATGTTAGATAGGCACTTGATTATAACTGAAAAGTTAAGAAGATTTAGGAAAATAAGGTGCCTTGCTATGGTTCATGACAATGTTTTTTTTATATTTTCTTTTAGATGACACCTGGAGCCCATTTTACTAACGAACTTACAAACATTTTTGAAACAACAACAAATCTGATTGGCCGAATAATTACTGTTATTATTTCTCGTTCAATCAGATGTGTTGTTACAAGGTTTTTGCAAAAATCTATGTTAGTAAAACGCGGCCCTGATGCTTAAACCTTTTCCAAACGGCAAAATTTTAAGGTGATCCACTTCAAAAACTGTCACAAATGACAAAATGGAAGGTATTAAAGATAGAATTTGTGTAAAATATGGCATAGAAAATATTGAGACAAAAGGAGAAAATGCTGGCTAATATAAAGCAGACTCCACAGAGCAGTTAGTATGCAAAGTTTGATCAAGATCCTGGCCGTTCTCTGAAAACTTCTTCATGACTTGTAATAAGCTGGGCTGGCGCAGGCTGATCAGGTCCCATGGCAGTCTCAATGCCATTTGGGTCTTTTAACCCTTTCCCAAACAAGACCTGCTTTTGACGTCCTTAATAGAAATGGCTTCTGAAAACATTGAGACAGAAGAAGAAACTGCTGATAACCAGCAGTTTCTCCTTTTGTCTCAATATTTTCTAGGCCTTTTTTACACAAATTCTATCTTTAAATACATCCATTTTGTCATTTGTGGCAGTTTTTGAAGTGGATCACCCTAAAAATTTGCCGTTTGGGAAAGGGTTAACCAGATCCCATCTCATACATACCTTGTAACAGACTATATGCCACTCCACCTGGTTGTTTGTGTGGCAACTTTCTGACAAACACATGAAACTGTTCTACAGCAAACAGGAATAGATGGTATATATTTCTGATTGTCTGTTGTTCTGAATTAATGACTGGATCTATAAACATGTTGTGACACTTTTGTCTCACTGAACTGAAATGTGCAGTGAAATAGAAATTAAAAGATTTATAATTTGTCAAACAAACAAGATATGTATGAGAAACACAAATGCCCCCCAAATGGCCATTTTTCTAAAATGTAAAGTTTTCGTGTAAAATGTTGATAGGGTTAACAGATGACCTTGAGGACGGTCATATTGTATGGAACAGAAAGAAATCATTGAAAGAAAGTTACCAAATTTGAGCTTTGCATGTCGAATACTTTTGGAGAAAAGGCAAATGTTAAGTTTTCGGACAGACAGACATCCAGACACAAGTAAAACAATATGACTCCGATCTTTCGATACGGGGGCATAAAAATAAGACTGCTCCAATGTGTAAGTTGCTGCATATAGGTTAAAGTGACATTTCGAATTTATTTCATTTTCTAAAAGTATGTCTTGATGCAAAGATTGTTTATTCTTATGCATAGAAATGCTATCAGTTTTTTTAACAAAAATATCTATTTCTCGTAAATGGTTCAATATTTTGGCTTGAAATTTTCAGAATTTTCATAAGAAAACATGCTCTTATAAATAGAATAAAAGTAAAATTTATGTAGCCT
Organism: Fragum sueziense; assembly: GCA_963680895.1. NCBI lineage: Eukaryota > Metazoa > Mollusca > Bivalvia > Cardiida > Cardiidae > Fragum > Fragum sueziense. Next base: position 7,259,786 of record OY804606.1, on the reverse strand, counting down.
GGCTCGCCGTTTATTCGCGGTACAAATTAGATAACACAGATAAGTCTTGATATAAAAGACAAATACAAATTAAACATTTCATATAACATTACCGTATTCTCTAACCAATCGATCGGAAGGAGGGTCAATGATTTTGTCGTAAGACTGTTGGACAAAATTATCATAGCATGTTGACAGTGTCAAGGTCGCCATTTTGAACTATGACGTCATATTTTCGCAGTAGTTGAAAATATCTTAATATGGTGGCCTGTATTTATCATAAATCAGCCCCGACAGTGGATATTCAAATTCTATTCTATTCTTAGATATGCAAAAGCCATCCAACCGTCAATTTTCCGCTGACTTTTAAAGATTTGGGCATGAAAACTAAGGAAATATAGAAGAAAGGGTATTACTTGTATAGAACATGTGTTGATTTTGCATTGGTAAATATGTTTTAATGACTTTCTTACAGAGATACGATACATTGTTTTTTTTCTTTCAAGTTTGACAGATGATGTGTACTTTATTGACACAATTAGCAAAGGTAAACAACCGACAGAGGGCGTGTTACGTAAAAAAACAATTATTTTCCGACTACCACGAAAATACGGAGTTAGAGTATACAAATAATTGTGAAATGTCACTTTAAACATAAGAACACACTTTTTTCACAACTTCACATGCCATGCACTAATACTGTCTGTTTCATATCAGTTTGTCATCAGATATTTAGCGATATTCCTTATAAATTTCAATCACATTAAAATGAAATTTACATAACCTAATCATGAATTTTGAGCACCTCTATAACAATATTTCAACAGAATTGATCAACAAATAAGAAACTTTCCCCTCAAACCTGTATAGTATAACTTTGGAAAACAATGACCATTCAAGTTTGGAGAGGTTAAGATCAGGGGCCCACATTATCAACGATCTTACCGTCTAATTTTTGTGTAATCTTCCTAACAAAACATCTGATTGCACGAGAAATCAGATTGAGCCAATCAGGTATGTTATTACAAGTAATTACGCAAAAATAATCGTAAGACCGTTGATAATATGGGCCTCAGGGATCAGAGCAATTCAGATCAATCTAAAAGAAGTTGAATGATACAGAAATATTCACTTTACTCACTAAAGTAGTTTTTCTTTCAGAGCAGTCCCCGGATGACTGGTCAGGTCAAACGACATGGTATCTGTAATGGCTGAAAGGTATTGAACCAGAGCTAATGACACGGTGGATAATCATAAGACACAATAATTGTCAAAAATCTTCAATAGTTTTGTTAATACAAGATCCAATTGAATTCAGTTTGAAGTAGAGAAGGTGGGCAGATGTCAGACATTAGATGGTGATGGTCAATTTTTTTAAAATTCAGGTGATAAAAATACTATTGACGATCAACCAAATTAACCAACAAAAATTTGGTTGATCGCCAATAGATTTTTATCTCCTGCTTACTAAAAGAGTCACCACAGGCGGCTAATTCCTGGCATTTTCCAATCTTCTACGCTTCAAACCGAAATCAAATTGGTAGAATTCAAATTAGTAAAGTATGAACATAGATATTACTTTGGAAAACATTGAGGGGAAAGAATGATCCCACTAGAACTGTCACAAAGCGAACAAATACCACCTATAGCACCTTGTCACTGAAAGAAGTGCTATAGGTCAAACGGTTCTTCAGTTGGAGCACAGAAACAAATTTTAAACAAAGTCCAATTGTGACCTTGACCTTTGACCTATGTGACCCCAAAACATTAGTACCCCACCTTGGATCAAAGGCAACAACTGTGTAAAGTTTCATGATCCTAGGTCAAACACTTTTTGACTAAGAGAGGACAGAAACAGATTTAAAACAAAGTCCAATTGTGACCTTGACCTTTAACCTTAATGACCCTAAAACAATAGGGTCCCTCCATGGGTCACTGGCAACTATCTAAAATTTCATGATCCTACATAAAATGGTTCTCGAGTTACAGAACGGAAAGAAAAGTCTATGTAAAGACAGACATCGTGAAACCAATATGGATTGGTATCACATTCTGAGCTATCATGGCTGGGAAAATTGTTAAAAGAATAATAATAGAAATACCTACACTTGCCCACATATCTGTCATAATCAGTTGACACTGAGAGATCACCTGTGTTAAATAGCATACCACACCAGGGAAACAAGTCTGCAGTAGAAATTGTCTTTATGCTACATGTAGTTTAACCCATTCCAAAATAACATAATTATTATGTGAATAATTGAATATGTTTGATTGGTTGAATTATGTGTTAACACCATATGACAAACAAAATGTGTTTGTGAAACACGGATGCCCCAAAAATGGCAAATGTTTAGTTTTTGGACAGACTGGTGGAGAGACAGATGGACAGACAGACACAAGTATAACAATATGTCCATGATCTCTCGATATGCCGGCATTAAAATATGTCTATATGTCTGCTGCAGCTAACCATGTGTTCCTTGTATATGTTAGCAGCAGAACAAACACATGATCAAACTCATCAAAGCCATCAGCTGGGTATTATTCAATACACAATTTGTTTGTTAGTGAGAGACAAATGGCTTGTCAAAATGTCAAAAAGAATATTTGTCAAGCAAAGATTCAAAACTGACAACCCTTGGATTGATAATCTTTGACTTTACTGACAAACTCTTCAGAGCTTGGCTGGCCAAATTTGGAGTGTTGCAGCAGATAAAATACTCATATTAACCCTTTACCAAAAGACAAAATTTTGGAGCTTTCCAATTTGAAAGTTGTTGCAGACGACAATTTTGAAGTAAAAAAGTAAGGATTAGTGTACAATATAGCGTAGAAAATATTGAGACAAAAGGAGAAACTACTGGTTACCAGCAGTTTCTTCTTTTGTTTCAATGTTTTCCCAAGCCTTTTCCATTAGGGATGTCAAAACCAAGTCTTGTTTGGGAAAGGGTTAAACGAAATGTTGTGCATTTATGCATTAGCAAAGAAAATATAGTCTATGAGAGAATTTTCTTCTTCAGAATATTGTCAAGCTAAAAATTACATTTAGATCAAACTCTCTCCCAAACAGCATAATCTTTGGGTGGTTCAATTTGAAAGCTGCTGCAGAGAACAAAATGGATGTTGATTAAAAAGCATTTGTCACTGATGTATATGTAGTAAATTAAATGATGAGGCAAAAGGAACAAGAGTGCCATCGTCACAATATACGCCGCCACTTATAAAACTTTAGACAAAAAAAAGTAGATTGAAGGGGGCATAATTCAGGCAAAAACCAATGAACCATAAAATCCTTACTTCATGCACATCTACCAATTAAGGTAATAACATCCACCAAGTTTCAGCCCCAGAGACTAAGTTTTAAGGGGGCATAGCTCTGGAAAAAATCAATGAACCATAAAATCTTTCCTACATGCACATCTACCAATTGAGGTGATAACATTGAACAAGTGACATTAAGATCCAGCCAGAAACTTAGGAGGAGTTGCGTTGACAAGACTGCAATTTCAATAAGCCCCAGAGACTAAGATTGAAGGGGGCATAACTCTGGCAAAAATCAATGAACCATAAAATCCTTCCTTCATGCACATCTACCAATTAAGGTTATAACATTGACCAAGTTTCATTAAGATCCAGCCAGAAACTTAGGAGGAGTTGTGTTGACAAGCCTGCAATTTCAATAAGCCCCAGAGACTAAGTTTTTAAGGGGCATAACTCAGGCAAAAACTGACGAACCATAAAATGTTTCCTTCATGCACATCTACCAATTGAGGTGATAACATTGACCAAGTTTCATTAAGATCCAGCCAGAAACTTAGGAGGAGTTGCGTTGACAAGGCTGCAATTTCAATAAGCCCCAGAGACTAAGTTTTTAAGGGGCATAACTCAGGCAAAAATCGATGAACCATAAAATCCTTCCTTCATGCACATCTACCAATTGAGGTGATGACATTGACCAAGTTTTAAGAAGATCCAGCCAGAAACTTAGGAGGAGTTGCGTTGACAAGAAAAGTGGACGGACGTACGGACGGACGGACGGACGGACGGATGGACGGACGGATGGACGGACGGACAGACGGAGAAGATGACGCCAATATACGTCCGCCTCCGGCGGCGTATAAAAATAGCTGATTATCAGCAATTTCTGCTTTTGCATAACTGCTTTCCCAAGCCTATTTTCTGAAGGATATTGAAACCAAATAATGTTTTGGAAATGGCTGAATAACAATGCTGTTTGTGGCACATTTGAATTATCTTGTTTACACAGTCCAAGTTTACCTTCATTTAATACTTGTATGTTGGGATTCCTCTCATAGTCAAAGTTGATACACACTTTCTCTGTATTGGTGCGACAATTGTATTCTGGAATACCTACAAAAAGGCATGGTACATATGAGCCGCGACGCGAGAAAATCGGTCTTCGGGAGTTTCGACCAGATCCGACACAAATGAGGCTGTACAGCCGCAGAAAGTGATTAGAGTCACGAAATTCCGTACATGGGAAGAAGAAGAACTAAAGTTTCTCACCAGCGAAAACACAGACGCTGATCAGATTCGCGGTTACCGCGAAGCTGATCTGCGTCTTTGTTTTCGCTTATGCTAAATTCCGCTTTTCACGCGTCGCGGCTCATATTTCATCATTGACACATGGACTACAATTCACTCTTTCTATTGTGGTCCTTAGTTATGCTGTCCCTGTTGGAGGTCTAATTCTGCCATGTAATGGACTAATGGATTAATCCATTCCCAAGCAATAACTTTTTTTCACCCCTTCCAAGATAAAAGCTTTAGAAAACATTGTGGAAAGTGAAGAAATTACTTGTGACAAGCAATTTCTTCATTTCCAACAATGTAATGTTTTCTACAAAACGAGAGCCGTCACAGATGAACTATGCTCTCCGAATAAAGCATTGTCACAACAAATGTATGCCATGGAGAGCTAACATAAAGCTAAGCCCTTTTTTCCATGACATATTTTTCATACGCAAATTTTAAATAGTTTATGGTCAAGGGCATCTGATTTGCTACTCAAATATGAAATTTCATCAAATTCTGACCATAAGACTAGGAGAAATTAAAGAAAAATTGTATTTTACCATAAGTCCCCTTTTCCAATGATAAGGCCTCAAGTCCAAATACGGGAAAAATACATCAGCATTATGTCATAGGGAGTTCACATGGTAAGTTTAATTTGATTTGGCCCAAGGGTTATGGAGCAATCGCTCCGGACAGACGGACAGGACGGACATAGAGACAAAGCGGCGACTATATGCTCTCCCTTCGGGGAGCATAAAAAGTTGCAAAATTTCATTACAGTAAAATTGTCGTCTGCATCTTCATTCAATATGGACGACCTTAAAACTTTGCCATTCTATAATGGATTAAGAAAAAAATTGCAACTTGAACACTGTAAGGACTAATTCATTAATAACATACTACCAACTGCACAAAAAAAACAATTGATGAAAGACAACAGTCAACCAAGAATCAAAATCTTCACCTTTCAGCATGCTGTGCTAACTTGAGTTAACCCTTTCCCAAACAGAAAAATTTTTGGGTGATCCACCTCAAAAAGTGCCACAAATGACGAAATGGATGTTATTAAAGAAAGAATTTGTGTAAAATATGATATAGAAAATATTGAGACAAAAGGAGAAACTGCTGGTTATCAGCAGTTTCTTCTTTTGTTTCAATGTTTTCCCAAGCCATTTCTATAAGGGACGTCAAAACCAGGTCTTGTTTGGGAAAGGGTTAAATACTTTACCTTTTAACATTCTGGTTAGAAAGTTTACAGCATGTTTCTTGTGTGGGGTCACATACATGTAATCATCTACTATTCTGACCATGAATTCTCCGTCTTGAACATCAAAATAGCTCTTCTCCATTTCAGCATAGTAAAAACAACATAGTAGTGTAGACAACACAGAACCCTGACTTATTCCTTCTGTGTGTAGGTAGTACTTGCAGCCAAACTGTTATTGAAGACATGTATATTAACCCTTTCCCAAACATCAAATTATTGGGCTGTTTAAAATTCAAATCATGATTGTGACAATTGTAAGTGTATGAAATTTAATATTTATCTGTCTTTTGGGGTAGAAAACAATGTGGAAAATGAAGAAATTGCTTGTCACAAACAATTTCCTCATTTTTCACAATGTTTTACAAAGCTTTTCCTTGTGGGGTGTCAAAAAGTATCTTTGTTTGGGAATGGGTTAATTTAATTTCAACAATATGTTAATAAAACTGCCTCTTTAAAATCGAAATTATGGTGATAGAATATTTTAAGTTAGCCTTTAACATAATAATTTTAAAATGAATTACTCTGGTCATTCTTAGGGCAATAGCAAGAAATAACTATTAGAATATTGTCCTTTTCCGGCAAATTCTTCTTTCTTCCATTCCTAAAAAACTATTTTGTACACCAATTAAGATTTAAAAGAAATGCATACAATGAAAATCATGTAAAATATGGTATGTGTAAAATTTTCATGTTCAATCATTGAGAAACTTGAAGGAGAAAAGACTAAATGCTGGTCAACATGCTGAACATCATTTTCATTATTTCAATTATATGGTTTAACCCTTTCCCAAACGACAAAATTTGAGGTTGTCCGACTTGAAAGCTGCTGCTTACGACAAAAGAAATGCTGTTAAAGATCGCATTTGTGTATAACATAGCACGGAAAATATTGAGACAAAAGGAGAAACTGCTGGTTATCAGCAGTTTCTTCTTTTGCCTCAATGTTTTCCTAAGCCTTTTCTATTGGGGACATCAAAACCAGGCCTTGTTTGGGAAAGGGTTAAATAGCTAATACGAATTTGATAAAAGGCACTTCTTCGATGTTTCATTTTTTGTACAAAAAGAAATACAACTGACCTACCTTAATTATATTGGTCAATATATGACTTTTTAACAGTTTCAGGAAGTTTTCTTTAGTTTCATACCCATGACACATCTGAAATATTCATACCAAGTTCTTTCATCAGAACACCTAAGAATCCATTGTAGATGGTGCTGATCTTCATCATAATATTTAGAACCATAAATGGAAACAAGATGCGTTTGTGAAACACAAATTCCCCCGAAAAGGTCAATGTTAGGTTTTCATGTTAAGTTTTCATGTTAAAGGTTGATGAAGGTTAATGGGTGACGCTGAGGAAGGTCATATTACATTAAGCATGGATATCATTGAAAGGTTACATACCAATTTTGAGCTTTGTATGTGGAATACTTTTGGAGAAAGTCTGATGTTACGTTTTCAAAATTAAGTTTTGGACTGATAGACGGACAGACGGACAGACAACAGTAAAATAATATGCCCCCTATCTTTTGATTACGAAATGCTAATTTCAAAAGTGTTCAACTTATCCCTTTATTATTTTCGCGATACAGGAAACACATTTTCTGTTTTTGATAATACACACAATCCCTGGTTTGAAGTCACTGATATTAGCAACTGTGATACCGAAAATAGATCTCAAGCTATATTATATAACAATTTGACATGTAAAAGTTTACCTTATCCACAAAAATGACATTTGACTGCTTTCCCAATAACTTGAGACTATGCTGTTCAACATCAGGCTGGAACTCTGACATAGGAAACACTTTTCTTGGAAATCTTCTGTTTATAATACCCTGTCTTGACGTCACTGTTACATATCTTGTGATGATCATATCTTGTTTTCCTAGTTCCTGGTAACAAATCAAACAGAAATTTTCTTCATGCAGAAGAATAGAGAAACCAAGGATTCTACTAATAGAGTATGAATTATGTTTCACAAAGTTCTGTCAATTATGAAGTTATTTTCACATATACAGGCAGACACATGAGCAGAAATATTTTCTAACCAATTCTATCATTTTTCATGGTTAGAGTTGCATTAACTTTCTTGTCTTTTCGACAAATTTCAACTTGCATCAGTGTATTAATTATTCTGATAAGGATTAAACTTGTTGATGTCAATACAAATGACAAAAGTCAAATTCACGAGAGTATATCTCACCTCTTCAAATATTTTCTTCATTATTTCACACAATTTCTGTTGTAGAATAGAATCATAACACTGGGATATGTCTGTCTTCACAAAGTACAGTTTAGGTTGACCCATTTCCCGCCATTTTTCAACAAAATGCCTCCAGGAAGTGTAAACCTCATCGGTGCCCAGCTTCCCATGGCCAAGTAAAGACTGGTTCCTGTCTTTCATAAGGGTCAACAACAAATGTAGATCAGTTAGTTGTTTGTTGATTGACAGTTTCTGAAAAACAAATGTGCCAGGATCTGGAAAAAAGCCCCTTATAGCATTTTAGACAATCATGTTTTACAATCAGCTTATAAGCAGTCCGATCCGGATCCATGCTTCTGTCTCACAGTTGTTGGAGACCAACATGGTTCATGATCAGACTGCATGTATAAGCGGGCTCATCTTAACCCATGTAGGGCTCAAAAGCCTTAACAGACTTTTTTTCTAGATCCTGGCTCAAATGACAATGTATCTAAGACATACAACATCAAAAATACATTCTTTCTACACTCTGACAGCTCTGTGACTTACATTACAAATATTATGGTTAATGCCGTACATGTATAATACTGTACATGAACCAACTAGAAACCTGTCACTAAATGTGATAAAATACCCCACGCCGCTGCATTTGTCTGGACAAGTGTTTTTGTTGAAATCAAAGGACAATAACTCGGAAAACAAGAGCTGTCCGAAGACAGCGCGCTCGACTTTCTAAGTTGCTTAGTATCAAGGGGGCATTACTCCAAATATAGAGGAGCCAGGGTCATGGGCCCTAATAGTAAGGTAGAGGGTGTGATGGTGAATAAGTATTCCAAGTTTGGGTTGAATCCCTTTGATAGTATGGAAGTTATTGATGTTTGAAAAAACTTTAACCTTTGATGCAACGCCAATGCTAACGCCGACGCCCGGGTGACAGTATAAGCTCTCATTTTCTTCGAAAAGTCGAGCTAATAAGCAAGGTAGAGTTATGCTCTTTGTACACTACACTTCTCCTTAGTGAGATCTATCTACCCATGAAGTTTCACAATCATAGCTACTTTCATTTCAGAGATATGCTCCAGATAAGTATTTTGTACACGGATGGATGGCCAGACAGACTGATTCCAGTGTGACAACCAATTTCTTCATTACCCTCAATGTTTTCTACCCAAATAGACCAATGAACTTTAAATTTCATTCAAGTGAAATTGTCATCAGAAACATCTTTGAATTTGGTCTACCCTAAATTTTGTCATGTGGGAAAGGTTTAACCCTTTCCAAAACGACAAAATTTGTGATCTACTTCAAGAACTGCCACAAATGACAAAATGGATGTTTTTAAAGACAGGATTTGTGTTAAATATGGCATAGAAAATATTGAGACAAAAGGAGAAACTGCTGGTTATCAGCAGTATCTTCTTTTGTTTCATTGTTTTCCCAAGCCTTTTCTATTAAGGACGTCAAAACCAGGGGCCCGTATTACTAATGATCGTATGTTTAATTTTTGCACAATTACTTGTAACAACAGCCCTGATTGGCTCAGTCGGATTTCTCATGCAATCAGATGTCTTGTTACACAAAAACTTGATCGTAAGATGTTTAGTAATACGGGGCCCTGGGGCCCGTTTTACTAACAAACTTACGAACATTTTTAAAACAACAACAACTCTGATTGGCCGAATAATTACTGTTATTATTTCTCGTTCAATCAAATGTGTTGTTACAAGGTTTTTGCAAAAATATATGTTAGTAAAACGGGCCCCTGGTCTTGTTTGGGAAAGGTTTAAGAATATCCTAACCTTTATAGCTAGCTCTGAGTCCACAACTCCCATGTTAACAATAGGTCTGAGAGATTTCTGTTTGGGTAAGAATCTCAAGTTGGAAGTACCCAGACTTTCTCTGCTCTTCAACAGTTCTTGGACTCTGATCTACAACAACAATGAGAAATACAGTGGATAATCACATGCAGGGCTTTTTCTTAGGGTTTGGGGAAGACACAGGATAATGGTAGAAAGGGGGAAATCACATGCGGCATCCTAGTTTGGGGGAAAATTGTATAATATAGAAAAAGTACACTTGATAGGCTAAAACCTTCTTATACACACTACTGTAGACTTGAGAAAAAACAGTGCAAGTTTGTAAAGCTGCAGAAATGGTGGAAAAGGTTTCCAGGTTATTTTATTTGGGTTTTTGGTGTGATTTTTGAAAATATGTCTTGGGGAAATTTATTTTTTGGTGAACAAATGCATTATCTCTGGAGGAGAAGACGCTGGAAACCAGTGTCACTTTCTTAAGGGGAAAAACCCCTGACATGACACACCAATTTCTGAAAATCTTCAATATTTTTGATAATACAGGAAAGATTTGAATTTGGTTTGAAGCAAACAAGATGGACATGCATCTCACATTAGATAGACATGGTGTATTGTTTGAAAAATCATCTGATAAAAAAGTTATCGAAAATCAACCAGAATTGGTTGATCTTCAATAACTTTTTAATCAGCTAATTTTTAAACAAGAATTGTCCGCGGACAATAAAGCTCGCCCAAACGAGAGCTTGTCACAAAGAAAAGTCATTTCCTAGGTCAAGGTAAAAAGGTCATGGCCCAAAATAAAATTTTGTAAAAGTAGGTCAAGCTCCATGGTCAAGGTCACAAGGTCACAGGTCATGGTCAAATGTGAACTGTGTTGGAATGAGGTGTCCGTGTACGAAATATCAAGGCTGTAGGTGTAAAAGGACATGAGTTATAGGCCAAGTTAAAGTTTTTTTAAAGTAGGTCAAACTCCAAGGTCAAGGTACAAGGTCACCGTCAAATGTGAACCGTGTTGGTAGGTGTCCATGTGTGAAATATCAAGGCTGTAGGTGCAAAAGGACATGAGATATAGGCAAGGTTAAAGTTTTTTAAAAGTAGGTCAAACTCCAAGGTCAAGGTCACCAGGTCCAAGGTCATGGTCAAATGTGAATCATGTTGGTAGGAGGTGTCCATGTGTGAAATATCAAGGCTGTAGGTGTAAAAGGACATGAAATATAGGCCAGGTTAAAGTTTTTTAAAAGTAGGTCAAACTCCAAGGTCAAGGTCACAAGGTCCAAGGTCATGGTCAAATGTTAATGGTGTTGGTAGGAGGTGTCCATATGTGAAATATCAAGGCTGTAGGTGTAAAAAGACATGAGATATAGGCCAGGTTAAAGTTTTTTAAAAGTAGGTCAAACTCCAAGGTCAAGGTTATGAGGTCAAAGGTCATGGTCAAATGTGAATGGTGTTGGTAGGAGGTGTCCATATGTGAAATATCAAGGCTGTATGTGCAATAGGGCATAAGATATAGGCCATGTTAAAGTTTTTTTAGGCCAGGTTAAAGTTTTTAAAAGTAGGTCAAACTCCAAGGTCAAGGTCAAGGTCACAAGGTCATAGTCTCAAATAAAGGTCTTGGTGAGAGGTATCCACATAAGAGATATTAAGGCTGTAGGTGTAATATGGCATGAGATATAGGCCAGGTTAAAGTTTTTTAAAACGGTCAAAAAGTGGGTCAAACTCCAAGGTCACAAGGTCAAAGGTCATGGTCTCAAATTAAAGGTCTTGGTTAGAGGTACCAACAGTTGAAATATGAAGGCTGTATCTCTAACAGGGCATGAGATATGGGCCAGGTTAAAGTTTTTGCGGACGCTGACGCTGACATCCGGGGGTATGACAATAACTCTTCCGGGCGAGCTAAAAATCCATCAAACCCAGCTAATTCCTGGCAATATCCCACCTTCTCTTTTTCAAACCGGATTCAAATTGGTCTTGTTTTCAGAAAAAATTAACAAACAAGAAAGCAACTGGAAATATGCTTTCATGCATGATACTTCTCTGTTATGATAGACCATTAATTTTTGCTACCAGGTACTTAGAAAATATCATGAGAAGATTAATCTAGATTTCATTTTGATACACATACCTTTGTCATTGGTTTGACAGTCTTTCTCTTCATCAATTCTGTAAAGAATAAAGACAATGTTTTACAAAACATTAGTAATACTGTCTGATGAACAAGAATAATCTGCAAAAAACCATAGCTTGTGTATGCAGAAGCTTGTCAAAACAAAGGTCAAACTCCAAGGTCAAAGTCACAAGGTCAAATGTCAAGGGTCCAAATGAAAGGTCTTGTCAGTAGTTATGTATAGGAGAAGAATGATGACCTTATCTGTAATAGTATGTTATGGTAGAGATCAGGGATCCATATTATCAATGATTGTATGTTCTTGTTTTTGCGAAATTACTTGTAACAACAAACCTGATTGGCTAGATCTGATTTCTTGTGCAATCAGATGTTTTGTTACACAGTTCACACAAAAACATGGTCATAACATTGTTGATAATACAGGCACCCTTTAGAAACTCAACAACACAACAATAACTTACTCATAGATCACAGGAAATGGAGGTTGCAAGGACGTAATTTTATGTGACTACTAGACAAACCAATAACTTTTAAGTAATACCAATGTACACCAAAGTATACCAATGTTGGTATGTCACTTATTTATAATGAAGGCGTTGGAAAATGCACAATAACTGCTGATTTTTTTGTGACATTGCAGTTGAGAACATCATGAAATTGACATTAATTCCATTCCATTCCGATCAAAATCATTCCATTCAAACTTTAATTCATTCCACTCACAAAACCATTCATAGCGCTCAATGAACGTTAAAAACGCTCACAGGTTTAATTGGTTGTTATAAATAGAAGACATTTCATTGGTTGAAATATTATCGTGGGCGTATTATCGATAAACCTTCATACCTATAATATTGGTAAATTTCCGATATCGAGCTGTTACTATCTTAAGATCACGTTTGATTGGTTGAAAGGTTATCGTGGGCGTGTTATCGATTTTTTAGATACACAAAATCATTCAAAACGCTCATTCAATTCATCAGTTCATTCGCTCATAAAGCTTTCCCATTCCACTCAGAATGTCAATTTCATGATGTTCTCAACTGTAACCCATTACCAAACAAAATTTTAGACTGGTCCAAATTCATAAATTTCAAGCCAATGAAATTTTACATTTTTTTAATTTTTCTTTGTAGAAAACATTGTGGGAAATGAAGAAATTGCTTGTAACAAGCAATTTCTTCATTTTCCACTATGATTTCTTAAGCCTTTATTTTGAAGGTCGTCTAAATGCATCTATGTTTACGAATGGGTTAATTTGTGTATTGAGAAATTATTTACTAACCATTGAGTCCATACACAGTAATTCTGCTCCATACTTTTTGTCTATAGTAGAGTAGTTTATATCTGAGGAATGTTGTGTCCGTGATATAAAACATGGTACCCAACAACACAAATATCACATTCACAAATAACCAGTGTACCAGTCTAGACAGGATATACAGTCTACAGCTGTTGGAGGAAATGTCCTGTAACCAGTCTATATTACTAGTCTGGAAAATAAAGTAAGGTAAAATTGCTATTCACCAACCAGCAAAATTGCCAGTATGACTTTTAAATTACACAACAACCTACCTGATAGGCTGAGACATACATTTCGGCCAATCAGATGGCTTGTTGTGCGTGTTGTGTATGTTGATAAGAATACGATTTGTGTACAGTATAGCATAGTTTTCCAAAGCCCTTTCTATTAGGGATATCAAAATCTGGGCTAGTTTGGGAAAGGGCTATTAGCCAGTTTATATCTGTTGTCTAGGAAATAAACATATTTAGAGAAAGCTCTATACTTGTAATTCAGCTATAACTCAGATAGTCTCTCAGGTTCTGGACTTGATGTTCAGAGTAGAGAGAATTTGCCCCATTTCCCTCAACATATTCCAGGTTATAACTGATATTCACTTTTCAAAAAAATATTGTTTATTGGGTCTGAAAAGCCAATCTATTATGTCTTTTTTCAGAAAAAGGGTTTGAACGAATACTTTATAAATTTTCAAAGAAAGTGGTGGCTTTGCCACCAGTCTTTGAGGCTTGAAAACCGGCAGAGCGATTAAAAAAAATCTCCCAAAACATGTCTCATTTTTGTAGGACATATTTTGGTGACCAATATTCTAGATGTTTTTTGTCATCTTAACCCATTACCACACAGACAATTTTTGAACTTTTCCAAATTGAAAGATTTTGCAGACGGCAATTATAAAACTGCAGGAAATTGCTTCTTGTATTCTGATAGGATAGAAAACATTGTGGCAAATGGAGAAATTGCACGTTCTGTGCAATTTCTCCTTTTGTCACAATGTTTTCCTAAGCCTTTCACTGCAGAGTCGTTAAAACACGGGATTGAGTGGGAAAGGGTTAATACATCATTCTCTCATCATTTCTGAAATTGCTTTGAATGACCCAGTCTGATTTTATACAAAAGAGTTCATAATAAGCAAGAATTACCTTTAAGCCCATCATTAGCTGTCCCAGGGATAATTTGTCATACTTTCCCATAGATAACAATAAGGAAATTTCTGAAACAAAGGACAAGATGACAATTTGATAATTTACCCATCCTTCTGCATATTACTTTTAAGATATAAAGAAAAAAAGAGAACTATTGGTATTTATTTTTTCTTTATGTATCATATTGAACATTATTGTCAATGTTTATTTCTTTTAGACAAACAAATTAATAGACAAAACAAGATGTGTTTGTGAAACACAAATGCCCCCGAAATGGCTATTTTTCTAAAATTATGACCTTAATTGATATATGACCTTGACCTACATGCCTGACCTTGATCCTCTAACCTAATATCATTGAAAGAAGGCTACATACCAAATTTGAACTTTGTATGTGGAATAATTTTGGAGGAAAGGCCAACGTTAAGTTGTCACGTTAAGTTGCCGCGATAAGTGGCATGTTAAGGGTTGATAAGGGTTAAACGATGACCTTCAGGAAGGTCAAATTGCATGGATCAGATAGATATCATTGAAAGAAGTTTACATACCAAATTTGAGCTTTGTATGTGGAATACTTTTGGAGAAAAGGCCAACGTTAAGTTGTTGCATTAAGTTGCCGCGTTAAGTTGCATGTTAAGGGTTGATAAGGGTTAAACGATGACCTTCAGGAAGGTCAAATAGCATGGATCAGATAGATATCATAGAAAGAAGTTTACATACCAAATTTGAGCTTTGTATGTGGAATACTTTTGGAGAAAAGGCCAACGTTAAATTGTTGCGTTAAGTTGCTGCGTTAAGTTGCATGTTAAGGGTTGATAAGGGTTAAACTGTGACCTTGAGGAAGGTCAAATTGCATGGAGCAGATAGATATCATTGAAATAAGTTTGCATACCAAATTTGAGCTTTGTATGCATAATGGTTGTTGAGAAAATGACAAATGTTAAGTTTCGGACTGACAGACAGACGGACGGACAGACGGACAGACAGACAACGGTAAAACAATATGCCCCCGATCTTTCGATACGGGGGCATAAAAACAAACAAAGCAAACACACTGATTTTTATAATGAAGGGCTTCAAAGATATTCAAAGAAATCCAAAAGAGATATCAAAAAGGACACCAGATAGATCAAGTGACATTTTTATCAACCAAGCTATGATTTATCCACTGCTTTTGTAAAATGTTGCCAAAAACAATTTCAAGTAAATGAAATTCAACATTTTGTAGTCTTTCTGTAAAGAAAACACTGTGCGAAATGAAGAAATTGCTTGTCACAAGCAATTCCTTCATTTTCCACAATGTTTTCCAAAGTCATTATCTTGTGGGGAATTAATTAGTATTTAGAGTCACTGTATGGTAATGGGTAAAAAGGTTACTTTTCAGAACAAGATTTCTGTTGGTTACACCACCAATAAGCCTGAGTGGCAGCAATTGTAGGATACAGGCCCTTATACAGAGAAACACCTGGAAAACAAAGAAAGCTGGGTCACTTCAAAATTGTTGTGAATCCACATGAAACTTATACACACTTAACTATTTCCAAAACTACAAATCATAGCTTTTCAACCAAAACCTTGTAACTGCAGCTTGTTTTAAGCTGCAGTAACGAGGTTTTTGTTGCTGTTTCAAAATGAAAGTTTTTGCATTAGACATAATAGATATGTGAAAAATATTTGTGAATGTTATAGTATAGGAATCATTCAGAGAAAACAGGAAATTTACGTTTATTTGGCTATTTCTTCTTTTCTCTCAATGTTTTCCCAAACTGTTACTACTCAGGACATTAAAATTTTGTCTTACTTGGTAAAGGAGCAAAAGAGTTTTACACTTAATCCTAAACAAGAGCTTCGCAGAGCGGCGCTTATACGCCCGAGAGGGGCTTGTCAGTAAAATTGGCAATTTTTTCAATTCAAGGACAGATAATTCACACATGAAATGTTATCAATATTTTGTTTGCACAACCAGACACCATAAAGATTCATTGTGGCTAGTTTTGATTAAATTCTGGTTGAAACTGTAGGAGTTGCGCACACAAAAAAATGCCCATTTTTCCTTACAATTCAAGGGCAGATAATTCAAGAACAAAAAGAGATATCTGAATTCCTTAAGCGGTGTACACAACTAAACACCATGGAGATTGATTGTGGGAAGTTTGACAAAATTCTGATCAAAACTGTAGGAGGAGTTGCGCACACAAGAAAATGGGCATCTTTTTAATTCAAGGGCAGATAATTCAAGAACGAAAAGAGTTATCTGAATTCCGTAAGAAATGTGCACAACTAGACACCATGGGGATTCATTGTGGCAAGTTTGATTGAATTCCGATCAAAACTGTGGGAGGAGTTGCGCACACAAGAAATTGCTAACAAACGGATGGACAGACAGACGGACAAGCGGGGCCATAACATAATACCACCCTTCGGGCGTATAATAAAAAGGGTCAATATGTTACAGCCATATTTTGGAAATGGAAGCGAAAATTGGTCTGAAATACTTTGTCACCAACTTTCAGACAAGATCAAATAGGAATGAGTTTCCAGGCTACAAAGTCACGGTGGATAATCACATGACAAAACAATTTCAGACAAGAGCTTCGCAGAGAGGCGCATATACGCCCGAGAGGGGCTTGTCAGTAAAATTGGCCATTTTTTCGATTCAAGGGCAGATAATTCAAACAAGTTATCAAAATTTTGTTTGCACAACAAGACACCATAGAGATTAATTGTTGCTAGTTTGATTAAATTTCGGTTGAAACTGTAGGAGTTGCGCACTGGAGAAAATGGACATTTTTGAGAAAATGGGCATCTTTTCTTAAATTCAAGGGCAGATAATTCAAGAACGAAAACAGTTATCTAAATTCTGTAAGCAGTGTGCACAACTAGACACCATGGAGATTCATTGTGGCAAGTTTGATCAAATTCTGATCAAAACTGTAGGAGGAGTTGCGCACACAAGAAAATGGGCATTTTTTTAATTCAAGGGCAGATAATTCAAGAACGAAAAGAGTTAATTGAATTCCGTAAGCGCAGTGCACAACTAGACACCATGGAGATTCATTGTGGCAAGTTTGATCGAATTCCGATCAAAACTGTAGGAGGAGTTGCGCACACAAGAAATTGCTAACGGACGGACGGACAGACAGACGGACGGACAGACAGACTAGCGGGCCCATAACATAATACTACCCTTCGGGCCTATAAAAATATTCAATAATTTTGTTAAAACAGGGCCGATCTGAATTCGATTTTAAGCAGAGAAGGTCGACAAATGTCACGCATTAGATAAAAGTAGTGGATTTTTGAAAAATCAGCTGATAGAAAAGTTATTGAAAATCAACCAAAATTTTGGTTGAACTTCAATAACTTTGATATCAGTTGATTTTTCAAAAATCCATCACATTCAGCTTCTTCCTGGCATTTTCCTACCTTCTCTGCTTTAACACATTACCAAACGGCAAAATTTTCGACTTGTCGAAATTAAAAGATGATGCAGACGCCAATTTAAAGTGAACAGATTTTTTTATTTTTTGATATTTCTATTGATTAAATATTGTGGGAAATGAAGAAATTGCTTGTCACAAGCAATTTCTTCATTTTCCACAATGTTTTCCCAAGCCAATTTCTCAGGAGGAGTCAAAAGAGTAACTGTGTGGTAATGGGTTAAACCGAATTCAAATTGGTCGAGTATTAGCAGAAATATTGATGATTTTCTGAAATTCTGATTCACATGATTATCCAGCGTGAAAGTTAATATTCAAAACAGCTGTTACTCAGAGCCATGGTTGAATGAATGATAAATTCTAAATATAAACAATTTTGTTTTATACTTGTCTATTATGACTGTGTTGATTCAATAAATTGGTTACAGATATGACTGGCCGGTGTTTCTTGTAGAAACCTGCAAAATATGCAATAAGAGATGTTTGTAAAACATATCTGCCCCTTCAATGCATATCTTTGGAGTAGCCCTCTAACAATTGATGCAGTCAAATGGAAGTATTTACTTGAGTATGAAAATCAAGAAAGGACAATAACTCCATGAATATGATCCACAGAATTAAGATTCTTGTGCACTGTGCTTCACACTAATGACGTCTATTGACATATGAAGTTTTGTGATTCTACCAACAATTGAAAGGCAGATAATTTAAGAACAACAAGGGTTACCTGAATTGTCTAGGTGGCATGCACAACTAAACAACACAAAGTTTCATTGTGGCAAGTTTTGATAAAATTTCGATTGAAACTGTATGAGTTATGCACATAAGATAATCCTTTCCAAAAAGACAAAAATATGGACTGTTCCAATTTGAAAGCTGCTGCAAACAACATGGATTTTGTTAAAGAAAGGAATAGTGTTCAATATAGCGCAAAAGTTATTGAGGCAAAAGGAGAATATGCTTATTATCACAGGCATTTCTCATAACTGACATTAAATGTTGGTCTTGTTTGGCAATTTGTAAACCCTTTCCCAAACAAGAACTGGTTTTGACATCCCTAAAAGAAAAAAAAACTTGATAACCAGCAGTTTCTCCTTTTGCCTCAATATTTTCCATGCAATAATATGAACATTTCCACACTTAGTAACAAACATTGATTCTGTCGTCTGCAGCATCTTTCAAATTGGACCTGTCTAATATTTCTTCGTGTGGGAAAGGGTTAAGTAAATGGTACATGTACCTTTTATGAATTTCTGTTTCTTCTCACTATGGTTCCCTTTTATATGTGCTGGACAGTGATGGTTTAACAGATATTTGTAGGGCAATCTTCTGCAAACAAAATATCAGAATAATATGAGGAGGGCATGGGCATGACATATTGAATAAATCATCCCTTAACCAAACTACGAAAACTTGGGGTGGTCCAATTAAAACGAGTTCCAGACAACACAATAAAAAAAAATTTAAGCTAAAAATAGACTGGGTTTATTGTTATTTTTTGATAAACAGTCGGTGTCAGACAAAGACAAAATGACGGACCGACAGACAATGGTAAAACAATATGCTGCCTAAATTTCAATAAGGAAGCATAAGAATTTCACTGTCTTCACCCTCTCTCATCTGCTGCTCTGCCTGTACCTACCTAACATTTTTCAGAAATCTTTTCAGTAAGGGTGCGACCTTCAAAAATGTTCCAACACACACTGTATCACCACTTGATGTAGACACAAACACATTGTCTCTTCTACACATATGTCTAACTATTGTGTTACCATTATTGTCATCACTTGGAATTTCCCTGTTGTTATTTGTATCTTCTGACCTTACATTTACATCACCATCTCCTGTATAAATACAAAATTCTTAAATTGGGCCCAAAATTCTAGTTTCACTCTCATTTCTGAACCTTTATCGGCTAAAGAACAATCATACGCAAGATTCTACAGCAACAAATTATTTCATCTTTTTGCTAAAATCACTTTTCTAACATACATTTTTCACAAGGGTAAAACTTCTTGGTGTTCATCAGATTGCAATGCAGCCTAAACTTACCACATTTTTTCCAAATTCTTCTCCACTACCAACTGCGTCAAGCATGAATGTGGTTTTACTAATTAATAATTATGGATCAGACAATTGATTGTGCAGAGAATTGGTTTGATTAACCCATTCCCAAACAAGACCAGGTTTTGACATCCTGAATACAATAGTCTTGGGAAAACATTGAAACAAAAGAAGAAACTGCTGATAACCAGCAGTTTCTTATTTTGTCTCAATGTTTTCTATGCCATATTTTACACAAATTATATCTTTAATAATATCCATTTTGTCATTTGTGGCAGTTTTTGAAGTGGATCACCCTAAAATTTTGGCATTTGGGAAAGGGATAATCTGACAAGGGGGAAAAGCTTGTGTTTCCTATATTGCTCTGGCACCATAGTCCGTGGGCTGGCTACACCCTAGGTCCCCCCCTACCGGGATTTTATGACACCTATATCATTGTAAAGCTTAATGAATTCCCTTTCAAATGCAACTTGTTGTTTGATATATAAGTGCTGGATAAGCATATGCGGTACGATTGATTATCTCCCCTTGAATTACAAAAAATACTTGTTTATAACTCACCATATACACATTCATGGGATCCAAAATAACCCAAATTTAAGTGCAAATGACCAAAATGTTTATAGATTTTATCAATTCACATCGTTAAATAGTAAAAGATGATTTCTCACCAAAATTAGCACGAATTATGCCCCTTGAATATGTAAAACAAGAGAAAAATAGTATAGATATTTCCTTTGTTTATATTTACTTTGCATTTGGAAATAATTTCCACAGCGAATAATTGCTAGAATTTGTATTAAAGTGTTTATAAGATGCCTTGTAATAAAAATCAAAGTGTTGACTATCGACATTCTATGATATACTCGACATTTCAAATGATTTTCAAGATGGCCGCCGCAAAATGACCACTTGACTAAATATCGAAATATCACTGCCCTATAATTTGTTATCATGTTCTGTATGTAAATGAGATCGTTTCTTAGAAAAATTGAGTATATTAAATCTAAAAGAGTGTTGCCATGCTTATATTAGGTTTTTTAAATCATTTTTTTTAAATTTTCAAAATGGCCGCCAAAATCTCAAATATGCAAAAATGATGTAAATGTTTTTCATTTCTGCAAATCTTCTGCACATAATATTGTATTTTCATATGTATTTCAATTTCTTATTGAAGCTACATGATTCAATAGGTAAATAAATGACATAACCTTGAAAATATATATTTCCAGAACGGTCCTAATTACCGTATAAATGGTAATAAATCCCCATTCCCGTTGATTAAGTACTGAAGAAAATCCAAATTGATTATTTTCTAGGAGAGATAAGCATTTTGCCTCTTTGACAGCAACCATATACACGATTCTTTGATAATGAGTCCACATTGGAGTACGTCATTGGCATCTTTTTGTATGAAGGTTTTAAGTCTTACATGGACAAGGGACGCTTTGGATAATAGGTGTTATAGAGGGTATAAAGACATTAAGGCACATTTTGGTAATAAAGCGTTTAAGCTCATTTTTTGGGGGCGGATATGTTGAAAACAAAACACTAATATCAACAATTTTGCCACGCTAAAATGGCTTCTTCACTGTTAATGTACATGACATATAATACAATACAATAACATTTATTTTATGTAATCTGCCTAAATGCTCAAATACGAGCATGGGTCAATGAATAACTGACCTAATCTTTATGTTTAGATCGACATATTTTCTCTTCAAATACTTTCCATCCAAACCTATGAGCTTTGACCAAACAATATGACCATATCAGTTGTAAAAGGAGTTAAACTCAAATTAATCAACTTTAAAGGTGCTCAAGTGACAGCAGTCCAGAAGGAAAGAAGTCCGAGAACTTTCCAAAGAACCACACCTAAACTGCATCAATAACTTTTTTCATGAGACTAAAGATTGCAACCATTCATATCCCTTTTAGGAAAGAAGTCGATAGCAGCAAGGTCATGTGGATATGAAGAGTGTGATTGATTGTTACCCATTTTTCTCGACAGCATCCAATGTACTTTGGCAATTGAGTACTAATGTAATTTCTTGTTGCAAGCAGCGGTCACATTTTGAGCGTTTGCCGCAACGTTCCTCACGCATGGTCTGCTTCAGATTGTCTTGTAACTTGGCATAGCATGCTTCGTTAATTGTACATTTCTTGAGTAATATGTCCAACAAAATATTTTATTGCAACCCCCAATTGTCCCAAAACATTGAATTCTGAACCTTGTCTGTAAAATATTGAATAATGTTCTTGGCCTTTAGGATTCCACACCAACGTACCTAGGACTCTGGACATTTTCTCGTTCATAAGAATGCAACAAGTACTGGTAATCTCTTTGCCATTTGCTTATCGTTGAGGAATTTTAGACTAAACAGTCTGAAAGTTTGTGCATTCTTTAGCGATCAAGCAATATCTTGAAAATGATAATGCATGGAGAATTTCTTACTTTAATTCGCTCATCAAGTATACCAGGTCTGTGAATTTATGACACATACCGTCGACAGTGCCTTTAGACCGAGCATCATCTTCTTAAGTTTCTCTGTCGTGTTATAATCCACCCCCCCCCAACCACGATATTTTACTTGAGAATAAGATGGTACAGAAGACCAGTAAACTCATTATGCATGTTTTACCTTCATTCCCGTTTCGATACAAGTGTCGAACCATAGCAGGCTACTCCTTTTTTGTGAAAAGGTTTTCTAATAACCGTATATTTAGACAAGTTTGTGCACATATAATGACATATATAAATCGCAGATTCCTTGGTTGATTTGAAATTGCTTATATGTGACCCGTCACGATAAAAGGGACCTTATCCGAACTCCAAAAATCCAAATTTTGACAAACTTGCCACACCCAGCACAGGTCAACCACATCCCGTATGCAAAAAATGCAGATATAGTACGATACGGAAAACATTCCGGATTTAGAAAATTACATAAAAGCGAAAAATGTCGGCCCTAGTCTGGCTGCGCGGACTGCGCAGACTGACTAGGGTCGATATTTTTCACACTTTCTATAAGGTCCCTTTTAGCGCGACGGGTCACATATGTATTATTCATATTTAGCCCTTGTGTTTTATGGATTTGACCTCATCCTGAGTTTAGATTGTTGTTGTGAAGATGTTTGAAATGAATTAAGAAATGCACGAGCATATCTAAAAACTGATAACAAAACAAAGGATTTCAAATTTTCGGCCAGCGACATATTAAAACACGACAAGTTGGAATATGATGTGTTTCCCTCTCATCATAATCAACAGAAATTGCAAATTGTGTTTGCTTTTTAAACGAAATCTTTCAAAACAACATTTTGTTACACGAATAAGAGGATTCCTCACAAATCAAGTGTTTTCGAAGTACTGGTATCCAATAAGGTACATATGTACAATTTATAACTGTTTATATTATCACATATAAGTATTCTGAATTATAGAGGTGTAAAACGATGTCACTCGAATGCAATTTGATAAAGAAATGAATAATTAAATTGCTATTATAGGCAATTTTAAATCACCAATTAATGCACATGACAATGCAAATATGAAATTGTCCAGTTTCGACTATCGTTCATTAGAATATATTTGGTAAATTGTGTTCTTGTAGCATAGCATTCCAATTAATAGAAGTGGTTGGGAAGATTTCTCTTCTGCACAGCGTGTCTCCAATAGTATTGTAAAGTTTAAACTTGGAGCAAAATTTTAATGTAAAAAAGCATGCATTACAAGGCAAAAATGGTATAAATCAAAGGTGACCATACATGTACTCCAATGGGAATTCATTATTAAAAACGTTTTACATATGTTTAGTACTAAACTTTAAAATAATAAAGTTTCTTGTATAAAAGAAAACTGTATTTCACGTAGAAAAAAAATAAAAGAAAGTAGGTTAAAGTTTTCAGCATGTCATTTGCGCTAAATGGAATTTTATTGCCATTTATACGGTAATTTTTTAGAGCATATATTTATTGTTAAGATTCTTCCTTTTAATTGGTAAATCATGAAATTTTAATTTTCAAACACAACAAGTACAGAATTTAGGAAAAAAGATGCAAAAATGAAATTCATAAACATAATTAGAGAATATTTGAGATTTTATTTGCCATTTAGAGAAAGTATGCAAATAATTGTGAATGCATATTAGCCCATATTCGCTTGTTCTGTGTAGCTGATTTGGTTTATGAACTTATTATTGATCAATTAGCGTTCTTATCCATTTGAAACATAAAGTATTATAAAAACGAAATGCCTCAGCATATTTATTCCCTAGAAAAGCCTTGTTTTAGCTAATTAAACACATATTTCTACTTTCTCATTAATATTCATGAATATGTAAATTAGCTAAATAAAAATGATTTCAAGAAAAAATGTCTATTTGAAATTTTAAAACTAGTCTTATGTTTCATTACCAAAATAAGTGTATATCTTAAATAAGTATTTTAAAATATTTTATTGCAATTACTAGCAATTGGTCCAAGTACTGAAACGTAGGAAAATGAGCAGTTGCCATGGTAACAGGCTTGTCATTTACTTATCCAGCACTTTCAAATCAAACAAAAACCTGAATTCATTAACATGTTTCCTGCGCTTCAAGAAAATATAGGTCTTAAAAATTCCCATATGGAGGGGAGGGGAGGGTTTCTGTTCACTAATAAACTAGTAAAGCCGTCTTTTTGCAAATTAAACACATATTTTCCACAATCTCATTAATATTCATGAATATGCAAATTAGCAAATTTTCTGAAAAGTATCTTGGTTGTGAGGGAAATGTAATGACAACATTTTGAAACTAGCCTCAATTTTTTCTTACCAAAATAAGTAATTTTATTGCAATTAATTGATCCAAGCACTGGAAAGAATGAAAATTGGTGGTTACCATGGTAACAAGCCAACTACTTGCTTATCCAGCATTTTTAAATCAAATAACAATGTGAATGCATTTAAATACATCATAAGCTTCAAGAAAATATAGATCTTCAAAAATCCTACATGAAAGGGAGGTTTAAATTTACTAGTAAAGCCTTATTTTTAGCAAATTAAACACATTTTTCTACTTTCTCATTAATATTCATGAATATGCAAATTAGCAAATTTTCTAAAAAATATCTATATTGTGAGAGAAATATCTTGGTAATAATTTAAAACTATTTTGAAAGATTTATGACAAAAATAAGTATTTTTATTGCAATTAATTGATGCAAGCGCTGGAATGTAGAAAAATGGACGGTTGCCATGGTAACGAGCCCGCCATTTGCTTATCCAGCAGTTTTAAATTGAACAACAACCTGAATCCATTACTATACATCATAAGCTTCAAGAAAATATAGGTCTTCAAAAATCCCACTAGGGGGGGAGGGTTTCGGTTATGGGCCCATGGACTACCAAGTTTCCATACCTCCTTCCAACATAGCCTCTACATCCTGGAGCGAGGGGGATGTTATTGTCACTCTGTCATTGTTTGTTTCATCATCCATGTTGATAAAGATGTCATTGTACAGAGATAATACACCTTCAGGAGTGGGCTGGTGTTTCATCATACAGGCTAGAATCATACAAAATCACATATAAAACAAGATGTATTTGTGCAACACAAATGCCACAAAAAAGTCAAATGTTAAGTTTTCATGTTAAGTTTCAGACAGACAGACTGACATATGTGCAGAAAGATGGACAACAGTAAAACAATATGCCCCCCAACTTTCTATACAAGGGCAGAATAATTGAGGTAACAGGAGAAAAAAATATTTTCAGCATTTTCTTCTTTACCAATAAGGTTTTCTATACCAATTTTGTAAAACGTTGACAACAAAATAATTGTTTTTAATGAGATAAAGATGCTGTAGTACAGGGATAATATACCTTCTGAAGTGGGCTTGAACACGGTGTATAATCACGTGATGCAACAATTTCTGAAAATCTTCAATAATTTTGTTAATACGGGACCGATTTGAATTCGGTTTGAAGCAGAGAATGTGGACAGACGTCACATATTAGATGCACATGTTGGATTTTTGAAAAATCATATAATAAAAAGTTATGGAAGATAAACCAAAAATTTGGTTTATCTTCAATAACTTTTTTTATCAGTTGATTTTTCAAAAATCTACCATGTCCAGGTTATTCCTGACATTTTTCCGCTTTCTCTGCTTCAAACCGAATTCCAATTGGTCAAGTATTGACAAAGTTATTGAAGATTATCGGAAATTCTAAGTCACATGATTATACACTGTGTTGAATTACAGCATACAGGCTAGAAACATACAAAAGATTCATTGATAAGCCAAACTAATGATCATAATTAGATCTACAAATAAGCAGGGGTGATATTTCTCATTTCAACTCCAAACCCTATGTTGTGGGTATTCATTGCAACGGTCTCCATAACATGATTCCAATGAGTACCCATAACAAAGGTTTTGATATAGAATAAATGAAATATTGGAATTTGAAAAGCATTCACTCCCTCTGATGTGTAGCCCTGCAAAATATAGTTGTGATGAGAAATTATCTTTTACCATAGCCTGATTTAGGCCATCTGATAATGACTTTAGATAATGTGTGCAAAGAAGCAGGCACAAAAACATTAAAATCTTGCAAAATGACAACAGCCTATGACACTGATTGAATGAATGGATTCAACCCTTCCTAAATGCAAAATTAGACAATTTGACAGCTGCTGCATACCAAAATGCATGTTGTTAAAGGTTCATGTTTAACCCTTTTCCAAAAAAGACCTGGTTTTGACGCCCCTAATAATTTTGGCTAGGGAAAACATTGAGACAAAAGAAGAAACTACTGATAACCAGCAGTTTCTCCTTTTGCCTCAATATTTTCTGGGCTATAACATGCATATTTTCTCCTTTTGATATGATTTATTTTGTCGTCTGCAACCCCTTTGAATTTGAACTACCCTAAAATCTTGCCATTTGGGAAAGGGATAATATGGTACAGAAAATATTGAGTTAAATGTAGAAAGGAGCATTAGGCATTTTCTTGTTTTGTTTCAAAGTTTTTCCAAGACATTTCTATTGGAAAATTTAAAACATGATCTTATTTGCGAAAAGGTTTAACCCCACATTCAACGATTCTAACTGACCTGATTTAGGAATTCTCTCTCGTATATTGACTTTGAACAGCAGTCTATTTCTTGGCAAGATGAGTCTTGAGCTGAAAAACATATTATAAATATATAGATTATGAAAGATTCACATAGCAACACAGGAACACCATACTGTGACATTTATTTCATTCTTCTGTTGTTTTCTTAATCTAGAATGTTTTCCTTGTCTTAATATATTTGAGCCAGGATCTGTAAAAACATCCCTTAAGGCTTTTTAGCCCAACATAGATCCAGATCAGCCTGTGCATACACACAGTCTGATCAGAATCTATGTTGTTCTCTAATAGCTTCTTCCTGACCTCTAGTAACTTTAAGAGGGCAGCATGGATGCATATTGGACTGTATTTGACAACAGTCTGACCTTAAAACTCAATTTTTAAAAATGCTATAAGGAACGTTTGTCCAGATCCCGGCTCATTTACATTTTCCAAATATGGCAACTGGTTGACCTCTATGGTGTCAGGCAAATTTCTTGAATTTGAGATGAACACTTTTATAAGAGTGATCAAAAGGTGTCACTGTTTGAAAAAGGATAAAGTGACCCATTTTTCAGATCTCTGCCCATTTGACATATCAATGTTGTTCCTTACTTGTAAGGTTTGAAAGTTAAATTCTTTTCATCAGCCTGTACAAGTGTTTGCGAAACATTGTCTAAGTCAACATGTTGTACACAATCTTCTGTTTCCATTGAATCTCCTTTTCTCACATCATTTTCACTGTCAGACTGTGTCATCAGATCTTCATCCTGATTTTTCCTGTGAAGTTAAATCAAGATTAACTCTTTCAAAGGCCAAAGTCACAGGTCATAGTACCAAATGAAAGGTTTTGCAGGGGGTATCTATGTGTTAAGGTATACAAACCCTCAAAAGCACCAAAGAGACAGAGGCGAAATTTGAAAAGCGCCAGTGATTTCTAAAGTGTGTTAAAATTTCCATTTCAAATACAAACATAAGCATTTTGTAAGGTTTAGAATTTTGAATTATTGCATACTTATGGAAATATTTGCCAAAATGTTCAAAATTACCTCCCTTGCATATGAATATAGAGTAAAAAATATTTGTAATTTATTTTCTTCTTGAGGCATACTCTTGAAATCTGGCACGGTGAATCAACTTATGTGAAGTGTATTTACAAGTGTGTGTAATTTGATGCATTTCATATGGCTAGAAAGTCCTGTTTTTTCAGGGTCTGTAAACCTTAAATACCAAGGCTTTATCACTATTTATGTTTAATATATAGGCCAAGTTTAAGTTTTTGAAAAGTCAGTCTATTTTAGGGTGGTCCTATTTAAAAGCTGCTCTAGATGACAAAATTTATGTTAAAAAGGAAGGGATTTGTGTACAATATAGCACAGAAAATATTGGGACAAAAGCAGAAACTGCTGGTTATCAGCTGTTTCTTCGTTTGTCTCCATGTTTTCCCAAGCCTTTTCTGTTAGAGACGTCAAAACCAGGTCTTGTTTGGGAAAGGGTTTATAGAATTTAATGTCTTCTTCAACTGCTATGGTCGTAACACAGCAGCTGGAGCACCTAACCGTGAATTTCTGGTCATTCTAAGACCATTAATACCATCATATCCAAACTGAACCTCTAGCTGCTCCTAAATATAGATGATTCACACCAATTGGTGAGAGAAAAATGACCTTGTAAAATGTCAGAATGGATACTGGTCAACCATGGTTCGAACTCACCACCCTGGATTGACAGATTACAACATCACCGACTGAGCTAACCAGGCTCGACCCCTAAAATAACTGTTATCTGTAACGCTGGTTTACAATATCAGAAGGAAATTTTTAACCCTTTCCCAAACAAGACCTGGTTTTGACGTCCCTGAAAAGTTTTGGGAAAACATTGAGACAAAAGAAGAAACTGCTGATAACCAGCAGTTTCTCCTTTTGTCTCAATATTTTCTATGCCATATTTTACACAAATTCTATCTTTAATACCTTCCATTTTGTCATTTGTGGCAGTTTTAGAAGTGGACCATCCTAGAATGTTGTCGTTTGGGAAAGGGTTAAACTACCTTAACAATGGAGTTACTTTCCTCCTCTTACACTCAGGCTGTTGTGAGTCTTCAAGCCACCTTTTCTTCTTGTTAGGAGCTACACAATGGTTTACAGGATTATTTCTACACAGCTTCAGAACACTTCCTTTGTCAAACGACCATAATTCATAAATAGGTGTACCTGTCAATAGAAACAAGAACGGTAGTAGACGAATTATGCTCCCCGAATTAAGGTATCCAACCTCTCAAAAGCACCAAAGAGCCAGAGGGAAATTTTTTAAAGTGCAAATAATTCCGAAACTTTGTTATATTTCCATTTCAAATACAAATATAAGCATTTTGTACAGTTTAGAATTTTGAATTAATGCATAATTATGGAAATATTTGACAAAAAAGTACCTCCCTTGCATATGAAAATAGAGTAAAATAATATTTGTAAATTATTTTTTTCTTGAAGCATAATCATGAAATCCGGCACAGTGAATCAACTTATGTGAAGTGTATTTACAAGTGTGTGTAGTTTGATGCATTTCGTATGGCTAGAAAGTGATGATTTTTTCAGGGTCTGTAAACCTTAAAATTTGTCACATATTGTTGCTTTTCAATGAAAACCTCATAACTGTTACAGTTACAAGGTTTTCATTGAAAAGCATCAATATGACAAAAATAATATGATTGGAAGAGTAATGGTTCTTGTGTACTGCACTTCACCGAAATAAAATTACCCACCTATTAAGTCTCATGATTCTACCTAGCATACTTTTTTAAAATTCCTGACAAAAATGATGTCCAAAAATCAATAAAGGACAAATACTTCAAAAATATGATTGGCAAAGTTGTGGTTCTTATGCACTGCACTTTTTCTAAATGAGATCTAGGTATCTAAGTTTCATGATTCTATCAAGCATACTTTTTGAGCTATGCACCATACAACAGGGGTGTAAAAATAATTTTTCTTCCACTCGCCCTGTAGGACTAGTAGCCCAAAAAAGTTACTCATCCTTATGACTTTTTTGCTCGTCCTGTAATTGTGTTATGTGTTTGTCTTTTGTTAAAGGGATGTAGGGGGTTATCTACAATATGTTGATGATCGACGCATTTTGTGTGTTTAGGCCTTTTATCATGAAATTTCAAAGAATCTTTCTTACATTGGATATGATTCAAATACACAACGAAGATTTCTTGTCTGCATAAATGCTGGATATTTTCTCTTAAGTTAACAGAACAACTCTTTTCCTTCTTTTTCGTCCCACAAATACACCGAAAGCCAAGACTACACTTCAAATGTTTACTTGTCATACACCTTTTGTTGTGACTTACTCTTTTCATTATGTAGAAATGCTCATTCTTTTGAATCTTTTCCTCATTTTTCATTGTCATTTCCATGAACTTTCCATCTGAATAACAACCTTTTAAAAATCGCTCTTTGACTTGTTGAATTAGATTGCAGTAGACAGCAGTGACGTAATTTATACACAGTAATAAATTATGTTAATAGGAAATGGTGTCGCCACAGACAATTAATCCGCATACCTGCCTGAAAACTTCCTGTTTATCGGAGTTACTGTAAAAATAAATCATTGGTCTCCCATTGATCTTGAACCTTAGGACAGAGTTCATAGATTTATTGCATAGATCGGGACCAAGAAAAACACAGTATTGCGTCTGAAATATGTTTTTATTTATTTGCCAGACAATATTTTTACTCGCCCAGTAGGACTAGTAGGTAACCTTTTCCCCTAGCCCGCTGCTAATTGCTCCTCGCCAATGCGAGCAGGCTATTGGAATTTTACACCCCTGACAAAGGTTAAGTATGAAAATCAGCAAGAAGTCTTTTTCCATGATGGACATGATGGACAGATGAGGTAGCAGCTATATGCTCACCCTTCAGGAAGCATAATGAAATAGCCCAGGATCTAGAAAAGGGTCCTTTATAGCATCTCACACAGCTATGTTTCAAGATAAGCTTGAGCCTTAGCCCTACATGTAAATGTAGACCGAGATCCATGCTGTTCAATTAATCCTTTCCCAAACAAGTCCTGCCTTTAACATTCCATTAAGGAAAAGTTTGAGAAAACATTGAGATAAAAGAATAAAATGTTGATATCCAGCAACATACCAGTCAGTTGAACAAAACATGTTGGTCTGACTTCTATGAATACAGACATGTTTTCTAGAATGTATAACATCAACTCATCGCCAATCCTGCAAAAATCAGAGAAACACGAATTAACCTAACCCTTTCCCAAATAACAAATATTAGGGTTGTCTAATTTGAAAGCTGTAGCAGACTACAAAATGGATGTTGAAAAAAATGGGCTTTTGGTACAATATAGCATGAAAAATATTGAGACAAAAGAAGAAAATGCTGATTATCAGCATTTTCTTCTTTTGCCTCAATGTTTACCCAAGCCTTTTATATCAGAGACGTGAAAACTGGGTCTTATCTGGGAAAGGGTTAACTATTTCACTATAGCATAACCTGCATTCCTGAAATGTTACTAAAAGGTGAAAAGAGTTGTTTCATGTATGGTTCTTGAGTCAGAGCATTGAAACAGATTAACCCATCACCAAACGACAAAATTTCAGGGTAGTCAAAATTCAAAGATGATGCAGACGACAATCTCAAGTGAATGAAATTTTACATTTCTTGGTCTTTTTATGTAGAAAACATTGTGGGAAATCAAGAAATTGCTTGTGACAAGCAATTTCTTAATTTACCACTATGCTTTCAATGGCCATTACCTTTAGGGGAGTCAAAAGGAGTCACTGTGTGGACAGGGTTATGTGGTTCAATTCTAACCTTGACTTAATTAATGTGCCTCTAATCACATTTTCTCCTTTTGCCTCGATGTTTTCTATGCTAGCCTATGTTGTATATAAAATCCTATCTTAAACAGCATATTTTTTGTTGTCTACAACAGCTTTCAAATTGGAGCAACATATCATTTCCTTGTGTTGGAAAGGATTAAAGAACAGAAACAGTTTCTTAACAAAATTTATATAACATACCAGTTAAGAAGTTTTTTCCATGGTGCTGACTGTAGAACTTTGACTGATGAATTTGGATGCCTGCTTTCTATGTTCTGCCATATTTGAGCTTTGGAAGATTCTGAAATCTGAAAAAATTGTGAATTAGGGCTCAAAATTGGCGCAGAAATCAGAATGGGTATTGTAAACAAGATGACAATGGTTGAAAATTAACTGAAAAGTTCCTTACTCCAGACTGCAGGAGTCCGATGTATTTTGTACTATGTGTAGTTTTGTCTTGATTAGCCCATTACCAATCAACACAATTTTAGCCTAGTCCAAACTCAGGTGTTGCAGACGACAATTTCCATTGAACAGAATTTAACATTTTTTGGTCTTTCTTGGTAGAAACCATTGTGGGAAATGAAGAAATTGCTTGTCACAAGCAATTTCTTCATTTTCCACAATGTTTTCCAAAGCCTTTATTTTTATGGGCGTCGAAAAGCGTCAATGTTTGGGAATGGGTTAGGCAATATCTGTTACTGCTAGAGAATACTTATAATCAACAAAGACACATTACTCAGTATGCAGAGTTTTAAACAAAACAATGCCGATCCTAAATCAAATAATCAACCCAGGGGTCTCGTTTGCCAAAATTTGGGGCTGTTATTGGGCCCCATTCTCAATGGCAAAAA
Organism: Fragum sueziense; assembly: GCA_963680895.1. NCBI lineage: Eukaryota > Metazoa > Mollusca > Bivalvia > Cardiida > Cardiidae > Fragum > Fragum sueziense. The sequence goes on along the minus strand of OY804606.1, from coordinate 7,227,104 downwards.
GTATCTTTTTTTCTCAATTCTCTAGTGAAAATTCCCAATGTGGACCCAGAATGCCCCATGTTAAGACCTCATCTTCATTTACAAACATTTTGAAGACAGTTTTAGAGTAGATTCTTAAACAAGAGTATGTACAAATGCATTTTACACCACTACAGTCTAATTTGCAGCTGAGTGACAGTATGAATACGAACTTGTTTTAGTTTTTCCCAATTTAGGTAGAAACAACACTATTTTTCCCAATTTCACTGGCCCCTGGCCCCCAAAAAAAATTTGTAGCAAGACCCTTGCAAACAATATTTAATTTAAGTTCTGGCCCTAGATTGCTCACCTGACTATTTTTGTTTTACTGCTTTGAGTTGAACAGCATTATACTAAAATTCATCCATGACAATCAAAAGTCAAGTTGATATGCCCCGTCCTGCCATGCCCCGTCCTATTTTTATGCCAATTGAAAATTCACAGGCATGTTTACATCTCTCATGAAAAGAATAGACCACTGTCGGCTGCCAGAAATCACTATTTAATTCTTTGTTGTTGTTTTCTAGTTCAGCCTTTTCCCAAACAAGATCTGATATTCAGCATTTTCTCCTTTTGTCTCCAATATTTTCTGTGTTAAACTGTACATAAATCCTATCTTAATCAACATTAAATTTGACTTCTGAAGCAGTTTTCTGATAGGAACAGTACAAAATGGTGCTGTTACATAAAAGGTTAAGTGAGCAAACTGAAGAGGTCCCTTTCTATTTCAGAGTCCCGATCCTCTAGACTGAACACTAGATTCACACCAAAACATACCCTAGAGAATCCAAAGGTGAGAACATTCTGTCCTGGAGGCTTCTTCTTTAATAGTTTCTGTAACAGTGTAAAGAATTAGGTAGAAAACATGTGACTTTGCTACAATATAAATCTATTTCGATACAAAAACCTCACATAAATTCCAAGATCTATATGTTAAACATTTTCCTAATTAATTTTTGCAAATATTCACTGCTTTGGGAGATCTTGAATTCAATATAAATCTGAGAGTAACATGAGTACTTTGGTAGATCATTTAACATGGGAAATACAGAATTCAAACAAAAACTTTATACAAGAACTGTCTCAGAGCAGACTAACACCCCCTACTGGCATTGGTCACAATTTGAAAGTCAAATTACCATCTTTGGTTAACCTCAGAGAAAATATGTGACACGTCGCGCTAAAAGGGACCTTATCGGGTGTGTGAAAAATATCGACCCTAGTCTGTCTGCGCAGTCCGGGCAGCCAGACTAGGGCCGACACTTTTCACTTTTATGTAATTTTCTAAATCTAGAAAGTTTTCCCTATCTTACTATATGTTCATTTTTCACATACGGGACCTGGGTGAACTGTGCTGGGTCTTATAAGTTTGCCAAAATTTGGATTTTTTGAGTTCGGATAAGGTCCCTTTTAGCATGACGGGTCACATATTCTTCCTGCAAATGTCCATGTCATGTTGATGATTCCTGTGAATTTTAATCAAATCGTCCCAGCTGTTAGGGAGTTGCGCTAACTTGAAACATGGAACGACATACAGTCCGACAGACAGGCTGATTCATTTACACCCATTAACTTTGTTTGCAGGATAGAAAATGTTTTCTTATTGAAGATATTTGTTGACAACAGTTTGGAAAAAAGTACAACAACTAGCATAATATAACATAACACAAATTCCATTTTCATAAATATTTTCATAATTTTTCCACATGCAACAGCTTTGAAAATGCTGGTAACCAGAAATTTTTCCTTTTGTCTCAATATTTTCTGTGCTATAACATGGACACAAATCATATCTTTAATTAGAGACATTTTGTTATCTGTAGCAGTTTTCAAATTAAACTATTCTAAACGTTCGCTGTTTGTGAAACCCATTATCAGATCTATGGCAAAATTCTAGATGGGTAAAAATTCAAAGATGTTGTAGAGGACTATTTCAAGTACATGTGTACAGGAAATTGTACACTTTTTGTTTTTCTATGTAGAAAACAAGGTTAAATTGTGCGAAATTTTCCACAATATTAAGTTTTCCCAAAGATTTTATTTTAACCCTTTCACAAACAAGACCTGGTTTTGACATCCCTGAAAGAAAAGGCTTGGGAAAACATTGAAACAAAAGAAGAAACTGCTGATAACCAGCAGTTTCTCCTTTTGTCTCAATATTTTCTATGCCTTATTTTACACAAATCCTATCTTTAATAACTTCCATTTTGTCATCTGCGGCAGGTTTCGATGTGGATCACTCTTAAATTTTGACGTTTGGGAAAGGGTTAAGGGCGTCAAAAAAGCGTCAATGTGTGGGAAAGGGTTACCAAGTTATACCTGTACTGTCCTCATAATAATCTCATGTTGATGTGAATGTTGCGACAGTGACACAGGCCTGAACAACTTTCTACTGGTCACACATGTTAGGTAGGTGTTGTGTAGTTCTCTTACACTGAAATAAATACAAGAGTTGTGACAGTGATACAGGCCTGAACAACTTTCTACTGGTCACAAATGTTAGGTAGATGTTGTGTAGTTCCCTTATACTGAAATATATACAAGAGTTGTGACAGTGATACAGGCCTGAACAACTTTCTACTGGTCACAAATGTTAGGTAGGTGTTGTGTAGTTCTCTTACACTGAAATAAATACAAGAGTTGTGACAGTGATACAGGCCTGAACAACTTTCTACTGGTCACAAATGTTAGGTAGGTGTTGTGTAGTTCTCTTACACTGAAATAAATACAAGAGTTGTGACAGTGATACAGGCCTGAACAACTTTCTACTGGTCACAAATGTTAGGTAGATGTTGTGTAGTTCCCTTATACTGAAATAAATACAAGAGTTGTGACAGTGATACAGGCCTGAACAACTTTCTACTGGTCACAAATGCTAGGTAGGTGTTGTGTAGTTCCCTTATACTGAAATATATACAAGAGTTGTGACAGTGATACAGGCCTGAACAACTTTCTACTGGTCACAAATGTTAGGTAGGTGTTGTGTAGTTCTCTTATACTGAAATAAATACAAGAGTTGTGACAGTGACACAGGCCTGAACAACTTTCTACTAGTCACAAATGCTAGGTAGATGTTGTGTAGTTCTCTTATAATGAAATAAATACAAGAGTTGTGAGAGTGACACAGGCCTGAACAACTTTCTACTGGTCACAAATGTTAGGTAGATGTTGTGTAGTTTTCTTATAATGAAATAAATACAAGAGTTGTGACAGTGACACAGGCCTGAACAACTTTCTACTAGTCACAAATGCTAGGTAGATGTTGTGTAGTTCTCTTATAATGAAATAAATACAAGAGTTGTGAGAGTGACACAGGCTTGAACAACTTTCTACTGGTCACAAATGTTAGGTAGATGTTGTGTAGTTCTCTTATACTGAAATACAAGAGTTGTAAGAGAGACACAGGCTTGAACAACTTTCTACTGGTCACAAATGTTAGATAGATGTTGTGTAGTTCTCTTATACTGAAATACAAGAGTTGTAAGAGAGACACAGGCTTGAACAACTTTCTACTGGTCACAAATGTTAGGTAGATGTTGTGAAGTTCTCTTATACTGAAATACAAGAGTTGTGACAGTGACACTGGCCTGAACAACTTTCTACTGGTCACAAATGTTAGGTAGATGTTGTGTAGTTCTCTTATACTGAAATACAAGAGTTGTGACAGTGACACTGGCCTGAACAACTTTCTACTGGTCACAAATGTTAGGTAGGTGTTGTGTAGTTCTCTTATACTGAAATACAAGAGTTGTGAGAGTGACACAGGCTTGAACAACTTTCTACTGGTCATAAATGTTAGGTAGATGTTGTGTAGTTCTCTTATACTGAAATAAATACAAGAGTTTTGACAGTGACACAGGCTTGAACAACTTTCTACTGGTCACAATTGTTAGGTAGATGTTGTGTAGTTCTCCTATACTGAAATAAATACAGGAGTTGTGACAGTGACACAGGCCTGAACAACTTTCTACTGGTCACAAATGTTAGGTAGGTGTTGTGTAGTTCTCTTATACTGAAATGCAAGAGTTGTGAGAGTGACACAGGCTTGAACAACTTTCTACTGGTCACAAATGTTAGGTAGATGTTGTGTAGTTCTCTTATACTGAAATAAATACAAAAGTTGTGACAGTGACACAGGCTTGAACAACTTTCTACTGGTCACAAATGGTAGGTAGATGTTGTGTAGTTCTCTTATACTGAAATAAATACAGAGTTGTGACAGTGACACAGGCTTGAACAACTTTCTACTGGTCACAAATGTTAGGTAGGTGTTGTGTAGTTCTCTTATACTGAAATAAATACAGAGTTGTGACAGTGACACAGGCTTGAACAACTTTCTACTGGTCACAAATGTTAGGTAGATGTTGTGTAGTTCTCTTATACTGAAATAAATACAGAGTTGTGACAGTGACACAGGCTTGAACAACTTTCTACTGGTCACAAATGTTAGGTAGGTGTTGTGTAGTTCTCTTATACTGGAATACAAGAGTTGTGACAGTGATACAGGCTTGAACAACTTTCTACTGGTCACAAATGTTAGGTAGATGTTGTGTAGTTCTCTTACACTGAAATACAAGAGTTGTGACAGTGACACAGGCTTGAACAACTTTCTACTGGTCACAAATGTTGGGTAGGTGTTGTGTAGTTCTCTTATACTGAAATACAAGAGTTTAAGAGAGACACAGGCTTGAACAACTTTCTACTGGTCACAAATGTTAGGTAGGTGTTGTGTAGTTCTCTTATACTGAAATAAATACATGGTGAACATGAAATCTTACCCTTCGCAAAAAAGCCCTGGATTTAAAATCTCATATAAAATAGTAAGTTGAAAAGAAAAGTTATAAATGAAAACATTGAAGTGGAAGAAGAAATTAAGATTTTGTTGATAATTATACATACTGCTTCCATGACCTTATGTTTAGGGCGTCCGTCTTGAAAGCCGGAGGTCAAAGATTTGAAATCCCTGTGGTAGCTTACCTGCCCGGTTGGAACTGATGCAACCGGTTGATGAGCCGCCAGCTCGTTAAACTAATGGTTACCGTAGACCCATCTCTGCCAGACGCCCATCATCATGAGTGGGGAATCGGGAGGTACTTTGCAATCAGAAGAAAGTGTTTCATAAGCCAAAAGTGGCTTGCCCTTTAAATCTATAGGGGTGACACTTTAATAGACAATCATTTACCTCTTATACAGATAAACAGAAAGTTTGTGATACAATTATAGATACAAAGTATAAAATATTCTATAATAATGTCAGTGTTTTTCCTCATAGTTTTGGGAACGGGTCTGAAACCAGCCAAATTGGGAAAAATATGAGGGCCCATCAATAATTTCGAGAACTAAATCTACTATTCAATTAGCCGTTGACGTATTTTCACGAAAATTAGTATGCTGAAAGCTCATTCATTTTCCAAAAGACTCATTTCATTTAATTGTCTCTTTTCTTACTTGACTTTCTGAGCCAGAATTATTTCTGCATCTGTGGCAGATTTCCATTAGACACAGCTGATTCTTACCATTTTGTCCATGTTGTTGCAAAACCGTGTAAATCCAGCTTAAATCAAGCTAGAGTTACAATGTTTTGCAATAATATTGACCATTTGAGAAAATGTCAATTGCTCACCAATCTGTGTATTCTGTATTTTCAAGTTGTGGGTCCATCACATTACTCAACCAGTTTTCCAAAGTTATAACCTCTTCATATATCGTTCTCAGAATGTCCATAGTACAGCAAAATTTGTCAACAATCGTGTCATTCACCTGTTATAAATAAACCTGATTAATACCAATCAACAATATCTAAGGGTAGTCCAAATTCAAAGCTGTTGAAGACGACAAAATTTATCTTAGTAAAAAGGAAATTTGTGAACATTTAAGCGCAGAAAATATTGAGACAAAAGGAGAAGATGCTGATAATCACCATTTTCTTCTTCTGTCTAAGTGTTATCCGAAGCCTTTTCTATTTCGGATATCAAAAGCAGGTCTTGTTTGGGAAAGAGTTAACCCATTGACCAGACCTACAGATAAGAAGCTATTAGCTGTTCAAAATGCAATGTGTTTATCAGGTTTATCAAACCATATTGTTGTGGGTACTTATTGGAATCGTCTCATCAAGATGATTCAAATGAGTACAGTCTAACAACATAGGGTTTGGACTTGAAACAATAAAGTTAGTATGTCATCACTCACGCTTATTTGTACCATTCCCAAACGATGCAACAATTTACATTTCAAATCTGTTCAAATTTTGTTAGTAGGAAGTTGAAAAATTGAAAGTCGGATAACCATAGAATCTGAATACAATATTTAGCACATAAAATTGAAACAAAGAGAGAACGTGTTGGAATAAGTATTTTCTTTGGCCTCTTTGTTTTACAAGGCATTTTCTAGTACAATACTAATATTTTGAATGAAAAATCCAAGGCTTAAATGATGGAACAAATTTATCTATGGTCAAGACAACATTTCTTTGTTTCCCACGTTTTCTACTACAAAAGATCAACAAATTTAAATTTCATTCTCTTGAAACTGTCCTATGCAACACAGGCCGGTAGGAACAGCCAAAGTTGGCCAAAAATGTGGAATTTTCTTCAATTTACACTAAAAATTTTGGGAAAATCCCATTTAGCCCCCCCCCCTTCCCCTATTCAGACACAGGGGATTGAGCTCACCCAATATGAAATTGCTTCCTACGGGCCTGCACCATTTCTCAATTTGGAAGAGTCTGAAATGTTGCTGTTTGGTACAGGATTAACATGAAGAGGTGAAAAAAGTACAAAACACTGAAATGCAATAGTAATTAGGCCAAATAAAAAAATATGTGTGGTTCAGGTTACATGTTGAAAACATGAGGCCCAAGAGGGCCTGAATCGCTCCACTGGCTTTAAGTAAAAGAATTATCTCATGATTTTTGTAAGCCTCCCACTGCCAAATCTTGAGAAGGTTCCCCAAAGGAACATTTCTACCAAGTTTGGTCTGCATTAGCCCATTGGTTCATTTTTAAAAAATTATTTCATGGTTTCACTTTGTCCAATTCTGATAAGCGCTGCCCTACCACGCCCTCATTAATGGACCAATCCAAATTTCACAAACAAATTAAGTAAAGGGCTACCCAAAGAACATCACTGCCAGAATTGGTCTACATTGGCCCATTGGTTGATTTATAAAGAATTCTTTCGTGATTTCTCCAATTCTGATAAAGCCACACCCTGCCACGCCCGCATTTTGATTTACGGACCAATCAATATTTCAAAATTTAAGTAAAGAGTCACCCAAGAAACATTTCTGCCAAGTTTGGTCAAAATTGGCCAAATGGTTGATCTATAAAGATTTGTTTTGTGATTTCTCTAAGTCTGATAAGCCCCGCCCTGCTCCGCCCACGTTTATGGACCAACCAAAATTCTTTGAAGAGTTTAAGTAAAGCCTTTAAGGGTCATTCAAGAAACATTGGGGCGTCCGTGGCCGAGTGGTTAGAGTGGCTGACTCAGTATCACTTGCCCCTCAACTCTGTGGGTTCGAATCCCGCCAAGGACATACAAACTTTCATGTGAGGAAGCTTTCGACAGCTGGCTTGCAGACATTGCGAAAGCTCAAAAAAACTGTCAGCCATTCGGTCTGACAGGCTTGAAAAATCTGTCAGACCGAAAACAAATCTGTCAGACCGAAAAAAACAAGGAAAAATAACATGTAACCACCTTTTTTATTCTGAAGATATAAAAACATGACTGACACTCTAATCATTCACGCCCATAGTCCATAAGCCTTTCAAAATTAGACAATTCACTTTGCACCCTCGAAATATTTAAGGGACGCCATTATACTACGACAGTAAAAGTAATATGTATTCCGATTGGCTAATCAATACCTGTTTCAGCCAACCACAATCCGGTTTACAAATCAAGGGAAATAATCGGCAAAACTTTCGTAACTTTAATAGGAAAAGTCCTGGCCCCTTTGAGGCATCGGACAAAAAGGTACATATTATAAACAACTATAAACAACAACAAGTTAACAACACAATCAAATGGGAAAAAAAGAAAATTTACATACAACAAAATATGACTAGAAGATCGGAAAGGGAAATATCGAGGTAGAACAAGAGAATGCTAAGTAATAGCATTCTCTTCCTCAATCTCAACACTTATACCAACTCTTCCCAATTGTTTTGAAAGATTTACTACATGTACATAACTAGACAGATTTAAAGTTTGTGGATATTCACTACATGCATGTCGTCGATGTCGCCCCGAAACGTCGCAACTGATACACATTAGTATAATAAATGCAACACCCCGAAACGACATCAACGACTGTTGACAAACTTAATAACAACACTTACTTGAAAGTATTCATAACTAATTTACAAAAAAGAGAAAGTTTAATTAAGCTGGGTCTATCTGTCATATTCATCAATATTTCAAAATTTAGCGCATTTGGGTGAGACCAATATTCTTTAGCAATGTATTTTTTCCTATCATTCCTAAAATGTTTGCATTCAAAAAGATAATGGAATTCATCTCCGATAGTATTTGAATTGCATAAAGTACATGTTCTTTCATTTCTAGGTATGTAGTCAAATCTGCCCTTTTCTATCGGTAGTTTGTGATTTGTGCATCTAAAGCGGAAAATATTAGTAGCAAGATTTGTTGGAAGAATATCTAAATATTGTTCAAACTTAAAGTTTTGTTTGTATACTCTATAATTCAGACATTTGCTTGTATTGTTTATTATGCTATTCCAGTTTTGCATGTATTGGTCTTTAAGCCTTGTTTTGACGGTTACTTTAAAGGATTGGTATGCTGTTGGCAAATTACTTAACCAATAATTTGTCATACCTAGAGAGTTAAGTAAATTATGAACACATTTTAACCAAGGGATTTTAATTATATTGTTTACATACAAACTATATGCAGTTCTATATAAGATGCTATTAATTTTTTCATGTTTACTGTTTAATATTTTGTTCCAATAACATACAAGAGCCGTCATAGACGGATTATGCTCCCCGAATAAGTGTTTGTCACAAAATAAAAACTATCATACATTAAGCCCCCTTTTCCCATGACAGATTTTTTGTACACACATTATTTATAGAATTATGGTCTAGAACATCTCACAAAATACAAAATTACAAAATTTCATTAAATTCTGCCCATTAGATGAAGAGAAATCAGAGAAAAACTAATTTTTACATTAAGGCCCCTTTTTCCATGACGCAGCCTCAAATTGAGAAACGGAGAAAAAGGTCCGTAGGGATTATCACAGGGAGTCCACATGTGAAGTTTCATTGAATTTGGCCCAAGGGTTGCTGAGATCTGGCTGTGGACGGACGGACACACGGACGGACGGACGGACAGACGGACGGACGGACGGACGGACAGCATGGCGACTATATGCTCCCCCGAAATTTTTTCGGGGAGCATAAAAATGCGACATTTAATATGTACTGAAATTGGTAAAATTCCAAGTTCGCCATAAATCATACAATTAGGTGTGCTTGATTTTACCTTTAATATTAGCTTAAGAAATCGGAGTTGAAACTTGTCTATCATGTCGACATTTTCTATCCCCCACACCTCACAACTATACATAAGAATCGGGGCAATCATGGTATCAAACAAATGAATTTGCATTCTTATTGGTAAGTTCAGTTTCCTACATTTGAGGATAACAGAGAACATTGCTTTATTTGCTTGTTCGATTAAGTGGGATTTGGTTACTGAAAACTTGCCATTACTTGAGAATTTTATTCCGAGATAAGGAAAGCAGTTAACAACTTCTAAAACATTATCATCAAACTTGAACTGTGGTAGGTTATTAAGACCTCTTTGAGTTTTCCAGAAAACCACAATTTTAGTTTTAGTAGGATTAACTTGTAAGTGCCATAGCTTACAATAGTTTGACATTGAGTCTAATGATTTTTGAAGTTCATTCGGAGTTTCAGCAAAAATAACTGTGTCATCTGCATAAAGTAAAACATACAATCTAAAATACACTTCAATCTCTTCAGTACTTAATAGGGGTGTAACGATGGATCGATATATCGATGCATCGCGATAGAGACTGCTCCGATGTTGATGTATCGATTGTGAAATGAACTATCGATAACTATCGCCGATAGTTCGTCCAACTATCGATAGTTTCGATAGTTTACTTTCATATTGACAGTTGAACCTTTCTCTCATTGTTTCCTAGTCCTATTAAAAGCCCTGACATATTTTATTCTTCGTCGTAATTGTTTCGGAGCCTGTGTAACCGAGTTCGATATTTTTGGCTTTCAGAGAATGAAAGTCGTCTGCTCAACGATTCCGTTTACCAAAACCAAACCGCTTCTGTCATTTGCACATGGTATTTTCTATGAAGAAGGCTACAACAATTTGCCGTGTGGACGGAATGTTTGTTTGTCAAACAGGTTGAAAACATCTAGATCTTGCTGCGATATCGTATAAATAGCCAATTAACCATGAAAACGGCATAGATCTATTATTCGGTCTAAGTTTGCTTAGAACTTTGTAGCAAAACAAAAAAGATACATTTCCTTGTTTGAAATTGTTGATCACCAACATACCTTAATAAAAGTAAATCCCAAATAAAAGACTTAGTCCGTGTCATGAAATCGGTAAAACAGTTTTTAAAGTGCATTGAAAGTGTTTGGTTCTTATTCTCCATGGGGGATGACCTAAAAATCATTTGTTTACAAAAAAGCCCGCGTGCCGATAAGTGCGTCATAAAGCATCTCCATTTTGATTGGTTGAAAACCAGACCGAGTTTTTCTATTCTCCCAAAGGCGCGTGCGAAAACCAGACAGCGATTTTCCTATTCTCCCAAAGGCGCGTGCAAAGGCGTGTCCCTTCTAACGATAGCGTCGGTCACACTCAAAAATGTGAAAACTCCAGCTCATGTAAGCCACACTTACGACATTAATCATGCACGCGGGAGAGCAGATCAATGGAAACAAGAGGGCCATTGGCCCTGAAGCGCTCACCTGATATAACTTTTTGTATACCAATTTTCAGGTTGATTGGACAAAAATTTGACCTCTAGGGTGCACACAAGGTTTAACTAAGATTTGACCTCGTGACCTAGAATTGATCAAGACAATCATTCTGATCAATTTTCAGGTTGATTGCCGAATGATTGGGCAAAAATGTGGCCTCTAGAGTGCACACAAGGTTTTACAAAGATTTTACCTCATGACCTAGTTTATGACCCCAGATGACCCAATTTCGATCTTGTCTGAGAATTGATCAAGACAATCATTCTGATCAATTTTCAGGTTGATTGGGCAAAAAATGTGGCCTCTAGAGTGCACACAAGGTTTTTCTAAGATTTGACCCTGTGACCTAGTTTTTGACCCCAGATGACCCAATTTCAAAGTTGTCCGAGATTTCAACAAAACAATCATTCTGAGCAAATTCCAGGTTGATTGGGCAAAAAATGTGGCCTCTAGAGTGCACACAAGGTTTTTCTAAGATTTGACCCTGTGACCTAGTTTTTGACCCCAGATGACCCAATTTCTAACTTGTTCGAAATTTTATCAAGACAATCATTCTGAGCAAATTTCAGGTTGATTGGGCAAAAAATGTGGCCTCTAGAGTGCACACAAGGTTTTTCTAAGATTTGACCCCGTGACCTAGTTTTTGACCCCAGATGACCCAATTTCGAACTTGTCCAAGATTTTATCAAGACAATCATTCCGAGCAAATTTCAGGTTGATTGGGCAAAAAATGTGGCCTCTAGAGTGCACACAAGGTTTTTCTAAGATTTGACCCTGTGACCTAGTTTTTGACCCCAGATGACCCAATTTCAAACTAGTCCGAGATTTTATCAAGACAATCATTCTGAGCAAATTTCAGATTGATTGGGCAAAAAATGTGGCCTCTAGAGTGCACACAAGGTTTTTCTAAGATTTGACCCCGTGACCTAGTTTTTGACCCCAGATGACCCAATTTCGAACTTGTCCGAGATTTCATCAAGACAATCATTCTGAGCAAATTTCAGGTTGATTGGGCAAAAAATGTGGCCTCTAGAGTGCACACAAGGCAAAGTTTGACGGACGACGGACGACGGACGACGGACACCGGACGCCGGACGACGGACGCCGGACACAGCGGTATCACAATAGCTCACCATGAGCACATTCGTGCTCAGGTGAGCTAAAAATCACGAGACATGACGTAGTTATATTCAAAATCGTTTACACATATTCCCTTGTAAAGTAAAACACCACATTTTTGTAGTCGGCGGCATTTATTTGATCTCGGAGAAGTGACGTCATATAAATTGTGAGTGACTAAAACACCGTATTGGTGGTATCCAATTACGATGTTCTTAACCCCAAACCAGTGTGTATTTCGTGTTGACTCACTTTGAGTTGAATTTGCTTTCTGTTGCATTTGAAAAGATTTTCTTTTAAATCGTATGATGGATATAAAACACAAGGTAGGCCTAAATATAAAACACGAGGTAAAAGTTATGTCAGAATCCGCATTGGACTACGAGTCTGAAGACCTTATTGGAGCCCAAAATGTTTTGTGAAAAAAAAGAGATTCAATTCATTTCTTTTTTTCACTTGAAACTTTCGAGTCAGATTTCTTAAACGGAACTAATCTGTAGATCTTTGTCATCAAATTAAGCCTGTGAGTGGGTGAATTCATCGTTTTCTGTAATGGATTCCGAAGTTTTAAGAATTATCATGCATTTCCATCGTATTTTCGGTTCCATACATTTTTTATGGACTTGACATGCTGAAAAAACGGCGATTAGATAACTGACCAGTTGAAAGCAAATCCGTCTTTTTTTTTCTTTATCAAAGAACAACTGACGAATTATTATCTAGACATACAAGTATTTTTTCTTTATTAATATGATGAAATTACGTTGATGACAGCTGTTGTTTGTTTTTGTGTTCATGAACCGATGACTTGATCGTCGTCCCGGTAATGACCAAATCGAACACATCTTTCCACTTACACTTTACTGATCAAGCAGTGCTACACATTCTACATTAATCCTCATAAAAAGCAAATGATTTAAGTAAGTAACACACCTTTTACAGGCCCTCTTGTGAAAAACGATAGTATCGTGATAGTATCGTGATAGTATGTCACGATAGTGATAGTATCGTGATAGTGATTGCTCCGATAGCGATACTATCGCGATAGTTAAAATTGGCATCGATAGTCAGCCCTAGTACTTAATGATTCTTTTACAATATCAGAAAGTAAGTCTAATCCTTTTGTGTTTTGGGAGAAGAAGTCATTTAAATCATTAAGGAACAGCGAAAATAAAATCGGTGAGAGGTTTTCACCCTGACGGACGCCAGTGTGACTTGTGAACAATTCGGACATTTCACTGAAACAATTTACTCTAACACATGACTTAGCTTTGATATACATATTATATATAATTTTTATGCATTTACCATCAATTTTATTACTGATTAGTTTTTGCCACAGAGCATTTCTATTAACACTGTCAAAAGCCTTTTTGTAGTCTATAAAAGAGCAGTACAACTTTTTTCCTTTGGCTAAGTATATGTCAACTAAACATTTTAGTGAGAAAATATGATCAACTGTGCTATACTTTTTTCTAAACCCTGCTTGTTCTTCACAAAGTATATTATTACTTTCCAGAAAGCCATTTAGCCTTGAGTTAAGCACATTAGTAAAGAGTTTGCCAAAGCAACTTAAAATAGTGATACCCCTATAATTATCAGGATCTTTTTTGTTACCTTTGTTTTTATATATTGGTAGGATAATACCTTTACTCCAAACATCTGGGAAAATACCAGACTCTAAAATAACATTAAACAAATAACAGAAAACCTCAATCATACTATCAGGTACATATTTTAGATATTCATTAAGGATATTGTCAAACGATGAAGAAGCTTTATTGTTTTTCAATGAGTTAATGCATTTGCGTATTTCAGACACGGTGAAAAGCCTGTCCAATTCATCATTGTATGAGCTAACATTTGAAATATCAAAATCATCATTTTCATCCTGCATAGTATTTTCGTTTAATTTACTAAAATGTTCATAGAAAGCTTCAGAGGTAACTTGAATACATGTATCCTTACGTTCTGTAGAGTACTTATTTAGAAGGCTCCAATATTCCTTTGGGCTTTTATCTTTCAGGCCTTTAATTTTTTTAACAACAGTTTCTTGGTATTCTTTAAATTTCTTATTGATCTCCTTTTTATACTTTTTACTACACCTTATCATATTATCTCTATTATGTAAATTAGGGGTTCTATTAAAATTGTTTTTACTATTCAGGTACTCTGCTCGAGCATTTGAGCATTCTCTATCGAACCAAGGTTTATTTTGTTTTTTTGATTTTCTATGTTTTGATTTTTCAATGAATAAATCACATTCTTTAGCAACATCTGTTAAAATTGACGATACATTCTGAGTTAAATCATTAATGATTTCATCGCTATATATTTTACTATCTAGTACATTTTTCAGATCATTTAGAATTTTTGATACATCAGAATCCATAAAACTATTCCTATATTTTGTGGAACTATCAGTATCTGATTTCCATGTTGGTTTGATATAAGTGTTTGTGGACTTCTCATTTATTTCTTGAGTATCATCCATTTCTGGTTCAATTCTTAAATTAAAGCAGAAATTTATTGCACAATGGACATCAGACAAAACTGGGTCAAACAACTGAATATTAAAGTAAGAAATACATGGAAATAGATCTCCTGACAATAATACGTAATCTATAAGGCTACCTTCACCTTTAATACAAGTATGTTTACCAATATAAGCATCACTTCCAATTCTGCCATTGGCAATAAAGAGATTTGAAGATTTACATAATTCAATGAGTCTACGACCGAAATTGTTTATCTTGCTATCCTTAGAGAATCTATCGACCGGAAAACCTAGGTCTTCTAAACAATTTTTAACAATATCATGACTAGAATACTCATCAAAATTTTCATTCAAAATGTATCTATTATAGTCAACAAAGTCATTGATATTACCAGTTCTAGCATTAAAATCACCAACTAGGCAGAAAGAGCTATCAATGTATTTAGTTTTAAGGTTCATAATGGTGAGTTCTAGATCATCAAATAATTCCATTGAACTGTACCGCGATCCTTCAGGCGGAATATAGATATTTCCAAAAATAACATCGGAATCTTTGCACTTAAGAAAAACAAAGTTTTCATTACTGCAATCGAGTAAAGTAAATCTTTTTGAAATGGAATTCTTTATAAAAATACCAGTTCCACCAGACTTGTTATGGCGAGTTTTATACATAAAGTCATAACCTTGTAATGTAATAGAATCATACTGGTCAAGTTTAGTTTCAGTTAGAAAAATAATGTCATGTTTCTCTACAAATTTCACAAAATCTGGAAAGTATATTTTAGAGATCAGTCCACACACATTTAAGGAGCATAATTTCAAAGAATGAAAATGATTGTCAAAACAATAGATGTGATCATTATTGATACAAGTATTTATGTTCAAAATCTTTTCAGTAGTTTCAAAAGTTAAAGAGTCTACATTCAAGATATCATTTTTATCGTTGGAACAAGTCCGTGCCTCTGCGCAACCCTATTCGTATTGCTGCAGTCCGAGTCTCTGGAAATCTACAACCATATCGATCTTATGTAGGTCCTCAGGAGAGGAGATAACCTGTTGTTTGTCCTTGTAAGAGCAGTGGATGTTCCCGTCCCGTGTAAATACTCTTGTTACAGCTGGGTTTTCCTTGATACAGTTCAGTAATTTCATCCTGAGTGGTGTGAGATCTTCAGCAATGAAGAGACCATTGTACACTGAGCTTAAGGGGATTCTTTTCTTGACTTTGTATAACATCGCCAACTTGTTTGACGAGACGAAGCGGGCAATGGATTGTTTTTTGTTCTTGGTCGGGTGAGCCCGATTGATATCACCAACGTTGAAAGGTTTCAGAGCGACATCAAGATTAATAGTCAAAACTTCTCTATAAGAAGGGTCAATGCTTCCATCCTTGTTAAGTAGATCCACGATTTTATCAATCAAAGCCTTCTCATCGAGTTTGGATAGAGCAGACAGGTCAACCTGGGGTTCTGACCTTGTGGCATGTTTACGTTGAGCATCCCCCTTTGAGATTTTCAGTGGTTTGCCCGATCTGGATTCCACGTTTGCACAACGAGAGTCAAGCTGCACAAGGTGGTTGCAAACGTCAATAATGTCACTACTGGCTGTGTCATATTGTGTTGAGAGACCGTGGAATCTGACATTTTCCCGCCTACTGTACTGATCACTGGCGTCTATGGCATATTTATTCAGAAGGACGCCGCACTTGAGTTGATTAAATTGTTCTGACGTGACACACTTGTCCACACTTGTTTGTAGTTTATCAAGTTTTTCCCCATAATTCTGGTCAAATCGCCTTTCAATTTCGTCTGCAATGCTGACGATGTCCTGCGCATTCAAGTTCATATTTTTCGTAGTTTTCCCTGCTTTCTCACCTTGTCCAGGCATGGTTACATTTGAGAAATGTTTATTTGAAAGAAATGGCTTGTTATCTTTCCCAAATTTAGGTAAATAACGGTAAAATCGTCATAAAATGCTTGAGAATTTGAAAACACGTTGTGCTTGTTGTTGTTGTCGTAAGGAGAACCACGATATAATAGTGCCGTCCCTTCGTACTTTGTTGTTTATCAATTTTCTCGCAAACAGAATGACAAATATTTTGGTTATAAGCTTCCATAATTATGCAAACGCGAGGTATTGAAAAAAAGCAAAATGGTCAAAATATGTCGGACATACGGACCGACGGTATCGAATTTTCAATCGGACCGAAGTCAAAACTATCGGACAATGTCCGCGGTCCGACGTCTTTCGCAATGTCTGGGCTTGAGAACGTCGGTGGTTCTACCCAGGTGCCCACTTGGGGTCTTCCTCCACCATTCAAAGCTGGAAACAGGTCAAAAGAATGGAGTTCCTTCCTCGGCACGCCCAGTCTACCACTCGGTCATGTGGATATGTCCGGCGACCGAGGATAAATAACCTAAAACACACACACAAACATTCCGGCAAAGTTTGGTAAAGATTGGCCCACTGGTTTGAGAGGGCAAGATATTTAAAGAATTATTTTGTGATTTCTCTTAGTCTAATAAGCCCTGCCCTGCCCTGCCATGCCAAGACACTGGTAAAAAGGGGAAAAATCACATGCGGCATCCTAGTTTTGGGGAAAATTGTATTATATAGAAAAAGTACTCTTGATAGGCTAAACCCCTCTTATACCCACTAATGTAGACTTGAGAACCAGCAAGGCTGGTTTATAAAGCTACAGCAATTGTGGAAAAGGTTTCCTTTTCATTTTATTTGGGTTTATAGTGTTATTTTTTTAAAATTTGTCTTGGGTTTTAGAGGGGAAAATGTATTCTTTGGGGAAAAAAGTGGTTTATTTCTGGAGGGGAAGACGCTGGAAACCAGTGTCACTTTCTTAAGGGGAAAAACCCCTGATAGAACATCTCTTTTTTCCCCAAAAATATTTGTCATCTGCATTAGCTATCAAGTCTGTTTTGACATTAACCATCACATTAAACGAACTTTCTCATATACTCTTTATCTTATACATTTTGCTAATCAATTGAAACTATTTTAGTCAGAGTACTGTAATCGGGACCTGGAAAAATGAGTAACAAGGAATTTCGTCTTAGAGATGTTCGACATAAAAATATTTGAGCGATGATGATGATGATGATGATGATGATGATGATGATGATGATGATGATGATGATGATGATGATGATGATGATGATTTCACATGTGAAGCATACAAAAAGCAAAATCATGAGCTCTAAGGATTCTTAGATGAATGAATATAAACATTTAAATCAATTTTGGAACTGATTGAGCCAAAATTTGGATCACCAGTGCAAACAGAAGGACTTTAAAAGATACTAATGGACAATTGCCCGTCCTTAATTGGTTTCTGTCAAATCTTGTGAACATGTGAAGATAAAACGTTAAACTTTGTATGGCCAAGATAAAGTCAATATATATGATGTGAACAAATTTGCCAGTGATTGAGTAAATAAATTGCTGTTCTTAAAGCAAAATTAAGATTTGACATAGTGTTTGACCTGGTACGACTTACATTTGAAATAATTAATATACCATTTAAAGAACATTTTGAAATTTCACAGTGATAGGTGAAGTGTGTGGATTTATAACAAAGACAAGATTTAACCCAGTAACCTAGTTTTTGACCTCACATGGCCTACTTTTTTATATGACCTAGGTTAATACCATGGATTATTATCACAATGATCGACAACAATTTTAGGTTCTTACAGCAAAAATATGATTCAACCAAGTGTTCTAGTTTTACACTTTGCATGGCCCACTTTTTTCATGACCTAGATATCATCGGGATAAACATTCCGAACAGTTCTCCTACTTGAGCAAATACTGTCACAAGTACTGAGTAGAAACAAAAGATTTGACCAAGTGGCCCAGTTTTTGCCCTCCTGTGACCTTATTTTTATCATAACCTAGATATCATCAAGATAAACAGTTTGAACAATTTTAACAATGGTTTTACAAATATCATTGTTCTGAGAGGAAAAATAAGACTTGATCTAGTGACCTAGTTTTTGACCATGCATGACCCACTTTTACATGACCTAAATACCACCAATATAAACTTTCTGAACATTTTCCCCCAATTATTTAGCAAGTATTATGGTTCTTGGAGAAAAAACAAGATTTGACACAGTAACCTGGTTTTTCTATGACCCACTTTTTAATGTGACATAGAAATCACCAAGATAAACATTCAGGACAATTTTTATTTTGATTGGGTAAAAATTGGAACCTTCGGAGCAAGAGAATGGATTCCATAACATTTGACCTTGTGACAGTTTTTGACCTCACATTACCTACTTTTTGACATAAATGAGATATTATCACGATTAACAATCAGGAAAATGTTTTTTTAAGTATTTGGGCCAAAATTGGACATTCATATCTAAAAGAAGAATTTTATAATAGGCCTATTCTACCTAGTTACCTAGTTTTTACCTTACATGACCCGTTTTTATAGTGTCCTAGATATTATCAAGACAATCATTCTGGCTAATTTTCACTATGATTGAGCAAACACATAATTTTTATAGACCACTTGAGCAAAAACTAGATTTGACCTAGTGGTCAATTTTAGGGCCCATTCTGACCCCACTTCCCATTCTTTGAAGTATTTTGAAAAAGAATGTTTCAAGGACCATATCTATAAATTTTGATTGAATTCTGTACAATGATTTGGAGATTTTTTGTAATTGTGGACAAACAGGTGGACGTCGGACATTGATAGATCATGTTCTAGCTTATCTAGAGCACATAGTGCTCATGTGAGCTAAAAAGAGGAATTGTTGGTTATCAGCAATTTCTTCTTTTCTCTATATGTTTTATTAAATTAGATCTAGATATTAATCTATTAATAGTGGAGGCGTCAAAAGCAGGTTTTGTTTGAGAAAGTGAATTATCTCTAAATGTCATTTCTGAAACGCTCATTGTCATTACCGCACCAATTAGTTCCGTTGTGGAAATGACCGTTTCGGGAATGACAAATCAATATTTATTGTTGAAATGCACCTCTGTGACCAGGAGTAGCATAGTGTATTCAACCTTCAAAACACAAGTATACATATAGTTTTTGTTGTGTAACACAAGCAAGTGCCCAACATAAATAAAGATGGCGAGGCGCCTCGTTCGGTAATGACATAGAGAAAACATACGCACTGAATTATTGAACTTATCATAGAATTTTTAAACTGTGCGCATGCCCAGTAACCAAGCAACCATGCCACAAATATTCGCGCTAAAGAAAGTTACAATGACGTCATATTTTATAATCGTAGTTGTTGTTCGATTTGCTTACAGTATGGAAATACATAACCGTTGCGGAAATGACGTGATTTTTGGAGGACTGGTGAAAAACCACAATAACGTGAAAACCTTTATTGTTACGCTATTTTTTTCTTCTTCTAACCTTTTCCGTAATGCCTGGTCAGGGCTTTTTCTTCCAGAAATTGTGAAGAGGCCTTAGCCTGTCGTTTTGTGAAATTTCGCGTGAAATTTGGTCAAATTGTGAAAAATATACTTAAAATACGTTTATCTATCTAAAACAACAAAATAACAGATTGCCGGGTTTTCAATAAGATTTTAAGACAAGTAGGAGGCTCAAAAGAAATTTTAGGAGGCAGGGGGTCTGGAAGTCCTCCAGCGGACCGAAAATTACAGAAAAGAGGGACCAAAAATGCATTTTATTCACTGTTATATTCCTTGGATGAGCTCTCAGAGACACAATTTTGAGTCTTCCCTAAATTGACAAATGTCTCTTTGAATAAGAATGGATGGCTAAAATCTTAGAAAAAATCCATGTTGAAAATAGCAAATTATTCCTGGGTTCAACATTCAACATTGCCCGACAGACATTACCTGCCTGCTGCTTGGTCAGGGATAGTTAGATCACCAAGATGCAGGACAAAAAATCCTTCAATCAGTCACGCTCTACGTGAATCTTCAAAGAAAGAAAACAATCATTGGCGGCGTTGGCATTTCCAATGATACAAAAGTAGGCTAGCTACAGGAGACGCCGATGTAAGCCGTTTCACAACTTCATAACTTGTTTCATGTCTTTTCTGTTGTGTGGTTTGATTTTAACGGAGATCGAAATCCGTTCTTTGAAAAGTCGCGATTAAAACAGCTCAATTTTTTATACTTTTAAAACTTGCATTGTAAGTTGCAACCGATTAAATAATACTCATTACTAAACAATATTTATGATGGTAAATGCTGGAACATATTTTATTTAAAAAAATTTAGTGTTTCAATATGTTCGATTTTAATTGGCAGGAGAGACTGAGTACAATGGATCCCACCGCCTATCGTGATCTCTCGTTTCTAACGAGATTTGACAATTTCTACTTTCACTTTACAGCCGATGCTGTATTTATAACACGCTAAATTGAGAACTTTTTGATGTGTAAACCATCCGAAAATGTGAAAAATGGCACAGATATTTTACTCATGAATGAAATATTTGGTTATTAGATTTAATGAAAACCCTGTGATTGGGAATTTTATTACCGCTTTTTGTGAAATTTTCTTGCCACAGTTGTGAAAAAAACAGGCTTTTCGCGATTGTGAAGTCACCGAAGATCGGCCTCTACTAAAGAAGGAGAAAAAGCCCTGCTGGTCATTGTAAAACACCCTTTAACCCATTACCACACAATGACTCTTTTTGACTCCCTACAAAATAATGACATTGGAAAACACTGTGGAAAATGAAGAAATTGCTTGTGACAAGCAATTTCTTCATTTCCCAAAGTGTTTCGTACCCAAAAAGACCAAAAAATATAAAATTATATTAACTTTAATTTGTCGTCTGCATCATTTTTGAATTTGGAACGATGCAAAATTTTGTCGTTTGGTAATGGGTTAACGAATGAATCAAATCATTGGTATGTTTCTCAAGATAGTAAAAGATCATGCAAGGCAGGTGAGGGACATTACAATATTTTGTATGCGTGTCCATATATTTGGTAAAAATACCTCCGTTTTCGTAAGAAAGGGTTTTTATATGTGCATCACTAATTGTTTCCATATTGTTATGTATCCTAAAGGTCACGGAACATGCACTATCTGCCCATGGATATATTAAAACCTTATTACATAAGAGGGACAGTGTTTTGTAAAATAATGTAGAATTACCCATAGATTTTCTGCAAAGTTTGGTCAAGATTGGCCCACTGGTTTGAGAGAAGATTTTTAAAGAAAAAGTTAACAGACGGAAAGACGCATGCACAGACGGACGCAATCAACACCATGACAATAGCTCGTTGGCCTACGGCCAATGGAGCTAAAAATTAGGGTAGGTCGGTTGCTTACGAAATTATTTGGGTACGAAATGACTTGCACCTTCAATTTGTGACAAAAGGTTTGATCATATATTACAACAACTTAGTATTGAACGGCTTAATTAACAATAAGGAATAAATTTCATAGCACTGTCAATAACTACTGAAAACTGTTGGGTTTTCACTGATTTATTTCACCGTTATCTTATCTGAAGTAGTGACCCTGTCCCATGATGAGTTCAGTCAGGCTGTAAGCCGGATAGGACACATCTCACCTTAATCTAAACCAGCTTTGTTTTTAATCTTTTAACATTTTAACCTATCCTCTTCTTTTATGCTTTTTACTTTTTCGTCTTGACAGTAGACGCGCAAGTCTAAGTCCCCAACAGGGGTTTGACTCAATGGAAGATAGATAGATAGATATTCGTATAGTGGCGGGGTTTTCATCAGGGGAAGTAACCTGATAATTTTGTTGTTTCTATAAAACCAAATGGTGTCACTCCTGTCCGAAATGGACATATTAAGGTAGAAGACCCCTAATGAAAAACACCACTTTCTAGCCATACGAAGTACATCAAATTACACACACTTGTAAATACACTTCACATAGTTGATTCACCGTGCCGGATTTCAAGATTATGTTTCAAGAAGAAAATATTTTACAAATATCATTTTACTCTATATTCATATGCAAGGGAGGTAATTTTGAACATTTTTGTCAAATATTTTCATAAGTATGCATGAATTCAAAATTCTAAACCGTACAAAATGCTTATGTTTATATTTGGAATGGAAATGTAACACAGTTTAGGAATTACTGGCATTTTTCAAATTTCACCGCTGGCTCTTTGGTGCTAATTATGGGTCTTCTACCTTAATATATGTATATTGAGTCCTCTCCTTTTCAATCTTTTTGTCAATGACATACCTAATCACCTTGATAGTAGTAAGCGTGACCCTATTGCTTTAGGCGATATCTTAGTTAATTGCTTAATGTATGCGGACGACATTGTCCTGCTATCTACATCGAAAGAAGGGCTCCAAAATTGTATCTCAAGCTTACTTATTATTGCGACTCTTGGAACTTAAAAATCAACATAGACAAAACTAAAGTTATTATCTTTAATAAAAGCGGCAAATTATTAAATAACCCCATTTTTTTATCAATGGAGTCCAGCTAGAAAATGTCCAAGAATATAAATATCTTGGTATTTTGATGAGAGCATCGGGTGCATTTACTAATGCAATTCGATATTTAAGTAATAAAGCACTTAAGGTTGTATTCATAATTCGAAGTAGGTTTCAAACAGAATTTATCAATGCTAAACTTTTGTTGAGATTATTTGACACATGTGTGAACCTATACTATTATATGGCTCCGAATTATGGTCAGTTTAATGTTTCCAAAAAACAGCACAGATGCACCTGCTTTTTCTTTAGAAAAACATTACGAAGATTTCTTGCCGGAAAAAATTCACTCAAGGTTTTGCAAATTTATTCTTGGTGTAAATAAACATACATCTAATATCGCATCTAAAGCTGAACTGGGTAGATACCCGTTGGCCATTTGTGCAATTTTGCATTCTATTAAATACTGGCTTCATTTGAATAAAAAACCCCTTTCGACAATAGTAGTAGATACTCGTACCTAGCCAAAGAACATTTGGATGGTAGTGCAGTTTCTACATTTATTCATCATATCAGCAGTCTTCTGAAATATATTGGCTTCAAGCATATCTGGGACAACAAGACAACATTATCAGTTTCCAGACTAAAGCACGTTATCAAAAAGACGTTGACTAATAGATCCGAGAAATTTTTCGAAGCGACTATTAATGGATCGTTTCTCGCCGACAATTGCAGAAGCAAATTAAGAACATACTGTAAATTGAAGACGTCTTACTCATTTGAAAATTATTTAGGAATCACAGCGGATAAGACAATACTGTCACAATATTCAAAATGCGATTATCAAGTCACAGGTTAAATATTGAAGTAGGTAGACATACGAGAACGCCTGTTAATCTGCGAACTTGTAATATATGTTCTTCACAGGAAGTTGAAGATGAATTTCATTTTGTCTGTGTCTGCCCAAAATATGCTAATTTGCGAAAAAAGCTTTTCGAAAATATTGCTAATTTTATTGTCATTTTTGACATTCTAAGCTTAGAAGAAAAGTTGTTTTATGTTACTTAGCTCTCAACAATCAGATGTTAACTTATTGGTAGTTTATTATGTCAATAAGTGCTTTGATGCAAGATCCACGAATTAACAAATCCGATTGTTATGAAGACATATAATAAATCGATGACTTAAATTAATGTTTTAAGTATTCTACTCATAAGTCCCTGTACATTCCTAACTCGCCAAATTGTTACAATACTGTGATGTCACCTATGCGAATGTGAATCCATTTTGCTCACTTCACTGGGGTGGAGAGATTGGATTCTCTTTCGTTAATGTTTGTATGCCATGTTATATGTTATGTGTTTCTGTCACAATCCTGTATGTTGTGGATTATATACAGAATAAAATTTTGAATCTTGAATCTTTGAATCTTATTAATGTATCGATGCCGTTAAACAAAAACATCGTAAATGCATGTTGTTTTAAGCTACAGTTAAGAGGTTTTTTATTGAAAAGCGACAATATAGTAAAATGGGTCCAATTGACAGCACCTAGCATCTCTAAAAAGTTTCGCAGTGGCGGATCCAGAGGAGGTTCGGGGGGTGCCAATTATTTTATTTTAATGCATAAATTCAGTCACAATTGTGTAATAGTAGGAAAACGAACCCCCTATTTGTATATTCGACCCCCCCCCCTATGTAGATTCTACAGACACAGAATCATCGCAACAAATGGAAGGAATTCGTTTTTTAAAGAATAATTTGGAGTACTTCACGCAATGGAAAACAGTTTATATGATAAAGCAATGGGCATACATTTTCTCCTTTTGTCTGAACATTGTCGATGGTATATATTAAAATATAACGTTAATTAAAGCTACTATTCCCCAGATTTGTACCCAAAAATTGTCAAATACAAACGAAATGTACACTTTTTAAGCTTTATATGACCTGATTAAATGATTACGAGAAACTATTGAAGCAACGACTCATTTTTTTCGCAAGTTGATACCAAATTTATGAAGCGATGTCGAAAGTAGGTCAAAACAGTAGGACATGCGACTTTCTTAAATGACGTCACAACATATTGATGACGTCATATTGAAATTCAAGTATGAATCTCGTTTGAATCATGGTCCGCGCTGTATGCGCATGCGCAACAATTTAAAAATAATTCTAACCCCATCAGTGATGGGGTTGAATTTAGGCTTGGATTCTCCCTAAATTCAGCTATCTGTCTTGTAATTTCGGCTCATTCTCTGTCTGAATTGCATATTATTAACCATCCCGAGGTGGTCAACACAAAAGTTTTGCATATTTTTTCAAAAAATTTCATTTTTTGCAATTAGACCATCTGTTACCGTCGCCCTTTAAGGCCTAAAATAGAATAGATGATTATAATGCTGGGGAAAAGGGTTCGACCTTGTCTTAAAGTTTACACTAAGAAACTTATTAGATCTATGATACAAAATAAAATCATTATTCCAATTGCTAGATTTTAATTTGAGTATTAAATGGATCTAATTGTGTTGGATATTTTTCCTCTTATATAGGTTGTTATTTCTTATTTTTTAATAGTCAAACAGACGAATGCACACAGAAGGCCTTCACAACGATAAACTGTCTGAATCCCGGTTGTGTGTGTGGGAGGGGGGGGGGGGGGCAGAGAGTGGTTTAAGATTTGTACACTAACCACAAAAATATTCTAAATGGTATGGAAAATCACTTTAATTTTAGAATTATACATTTAGATGTGACAGGACACAGTAGTTATGTATCTTGTAAGAAGAACATTTACCGAAGTGTTAGTGCATCATTTCCATCCGCCATATCTACCCAATCTGCCTGCCCTAAGCACTACCTTCATGTGTCATCATAGCCTGTTTGAACGACCAAAAGGTAGTCTGGTAATTAACTTAAAGAACACCAATCAAGAGGAAAGTTTTCAATCGACTAATTACGCCTATTTCAATAGATTAAGGAAATATTTAGTCTACCTAGTCTTAAAGAAGAAATAGAACTCGTAATTAAACACTCCTTTCCATTCCACTGCTTACTCCCCTTGTGATCCAAACATGCAGCATTGGTGATATAACACTTTGGACACGAAGTTACATCACTTTTCATTGATTGTTTTCATTTTAATTCATGAAATAATTACCTATTACCTTTAAATCCTCAAGATGTGGTTGTGTATGTTAAATGTGTGCCTTAAACCCAAGAATGGATATAACTTGAAGCGTTATTAAATCTTCTTATTCTAATTCATTACTCAAGATAAGTGGAGACACTCCACAACGGGAAATGCTTCCGGGTCGTAGTATACAAATATAGTTATATTGGTGTTTGGTGTCAATGTTAACAGGTTACATCATATATCAGAATAATAAATTTTTGGAAGAAAACTTTATCTGCAATACAGACTATCAATTGAAAAGGCTTAAAAATCATTTCTACAAATCGCACTTTGAATTCAAACAGCATATGAATATTGCATAGTAGGAATTAGAACTGAGGCAAACCAGGACCCGAAAATTCTGTGTCCAATGTTACATCATTAATTTTCTTTTTGACAATTAATTTCCCTAAAAACTGCAAATGTAACACAAATATCACCTTTTAATGAAATATCTAAACAACATGTGTAGGCTATATCACTTTCAATAGACTATAAATTTGATAGAACGCTGCAATTTTGTGTCAAATTACATCTTCTGTTAGACACCATGGGTTGATGATGTAACAAAAAAGTGCAGGACGGAAAAAACATGCTCATATTAGGTCCGAGTTCTTCGTAGAGAAATATATTTAAAATTGAAAATGACGCGTTCCTCTGAAATGTTTGTAGGCCTAAATGAATTTGCACATGATATTCTCCCACTAGATATATTATGTTTAGAGCAATCTTGATCAAAACTACAGTATTTCTAAAAGAAGACAAATATTGTGCGTTTAGTTTATAATATTTACGTAAGGGGGCTTAATTTCTCGGTGAATTTTAGCGTTGTTCTTTTATTCCCAAAGAACTTACTATGAATGTCCGCATCGTGTAATCGTAACACGTGTCCCCATTAATCTTTTCCCAAACGACATAATTCTAGACAATTCCAAATTCAAAGATGTTACGACGACATCTTCAAGGAAATGTTCAAAAAAGGTGTTTCCGTGCCAAAAAAAAAAAAAATATATTAAAAAAAATATGGAAAATAAAGGAAATGCTCGATGGGTTGACGAACTCTATTATGTACAAAAAGTTCTGATTATGTTCCTTTAGAATGAATGAAATCATTTATTCGTGTTTTATTCATTTATTTCGTTATTCTATTTCATTATTTTTACCTTTGCATTAAATATATATCATTTCTGTAAAATCGTACAATACGTGGCATTACTTGTACGTAAAGTATTGGTACAAAATATAAGAAGGAACGAAACTGTATGGGGCGAATCGTTGTTACCTAATCTACATGTACACAGCAAAAATGTTGGCAGCTTCTCGGTGAAATTTTAATTTTTAGATTTATTTTGATCATAGCCATCAGAAATGTATGCCATCGTGGCAAAATGAGACATTTATTATCGTAGAACAACAAAAGAGCATTGTCACATTTTATTTCATTCAACTTTCGTGTTTTTACGACTCTGAAACAGCAGAGGTCAAACAGTTTCTGAAGTTACACAACTTTGGTCAAAATGACACGTTGGTCGTGAGATCAGATTGATCAGATATGTGTCTTCAAAATCTACTTGGCTTTTATAGAAAGGAACAGAAAAAAAGCAAAATTGAAGCAGAAATCTGATTTGAAAGATAACATTGTCAGAGACATAAGAGAAAATAACCTAATGACATAACTTTAACCCTTTCCCAAATAACAAAATTTTAGGGTGATCCACTTCAAAACTGCCAAAAATGACGAAATGGATCTTGGGTTCTATTGATTTGTGTTTTCTACTGTACAGCTCAGGGAGTAGCAATTAGCCTACAAAAATGAGGTTTGAACAAATCTATGTTAATACTCACATTTATTTGTTAATGTTAATGTATAGTAGACCGCTTCGGTACCGCGTCTTTTACGGTACCGCGGTATTCAAAACAGTGTTCATTTGCGAACGAAGTATCACCTACCAACTGCACGCATTAACAAAATTAAAAGCAAAATCATTGACTCTGATCATTGGTGATTACTTTTAATATAATGTCGGTTGCATTTGATTTACTTTGGAAAGAGAAATCATGGAATGTTTTCATGCCCCCATTTATTATTGATTTTTCTGGACGCCATTAAGTACCGTGGTACCCAAGAGGACCATCCTAGTGCTTGTCCTTGTCTTTGCAGGGTACAGGGGAGTCTGTTGTATATTCTGTAATCCTTTAGGCTTTAAGGTTCTGAAGGTATCCTAAAGTCCTTGTAGGTATCTTGGTAGACTTGATATAATCTCAAATTGCGCATGGATAAAGACATAGCAGTAACACAGTTCCAGTGTGTTAATAGCTTCAATCAAATAGTTTGTTTAAACTACGATTCAGGATCAGATAGGCTCATCATGCTCTTTCCAGATCCTGACTAATACATGCGCATATCCAGGGGATTGAGACCCCACCCCCCTCTTCATTGTAAAGGGTAAAAGGGAAAAAAGGCTGATTGAAGTAATATTTTGAAAATATTCAAAATTATTTGTTTAATTCATGTCTCCCAAATGAATGTATTTTTTTAAGTGTTTATAAAAATGTTTATAATTTATTTTTTCTTTGTAGAATCTCGTGTCTCCGACTATCACCCAGATGGATGGCCTCTACACAGTGCTGGTAGGTTCACGGTGTATAATCACATAACTCATAATTTCCGATAATATTCAATATCTTTTTTAATACTTGACCAATTTGATTTCGGTTTGAAGCAGAGAAGGTGGGAAAATGCCAGGAATAACCTGGACATGTTTGTTTTTTGAAAAATCAACTGATAAAAAAGTTATTGAAGATAAACTAAAATTTTGGTTTATCTTCAATAACTTTTTTATCAGTTGATTTTTCAAAAATCAAACACATCCATCTAGTGCCTGACATCTGTCCACATTCTCTGCTTCAAACCGAATTAAAATCGGTCCAGTATTTAAAAAATCATCCAAGATTTTCTGAAAATATTGTTTCACATGATTATCCACTGTGAGGTTTATGATTAAATTAATAGCAGAGGTGTAGACAAGATTAACCCAGGGCCATTACCAATGGCTAAAAACTAGACTGATCCAAATTCAAAGATCTGTCAGTGTGGCAGAGGAGATTGACCCATTACCATACAGTGACACTATTTGGCGCTCTACAAGATAATGGCTTTGGAAAACATTGTGGAAAATGAAGAAATTGCTTGCAACAAGCAATTCCATGTTTTCCACCCAAAAAGATAAAGAAATTAAAAATTCCATCCACCATTCACAGTTAATCAACTTATGTTAAGTGTATTTACAGGTATGTGTAATTTGATGCATTTCGTATGTCTAGAAAGTGGTGTTTACATTCTCAGTTCGTAAACCTTAAGAGTGTTTTGTTCATCAAGATAATTGATACACAATTCACATGCCCTGTACAAGTGGTAGAACATTCCGTAGCTGAATGTTTATGTCACCCGAGTAGGTTCCGATATATTACAAATGAGCCGAGATCTGGAAAAACGCCCCTTATAGCATTTTTCAAAATTGAGTTTCAAGATCAGCCTGTTGCCAAATGGAGTCCAATATGCATCAATGCTGCTCTCTGTAAGTTACTACAGGTCAAGAAGGAGCTATTAGAGAACAATATGGATCCTGATCAGACTGTGCATATGCACAGGCTGATCTGGATCAATGTTGGGCTCAAAAGCCTTAAACCTTTCCCAAACAAGACCTGGTTTTGACGTCCCTAATATAAAAGGCTTGTGAAAACATTGAAACAAAAGAAGAAACTGCTGATAACCAGCAGTTTCTCCTTTTGTCTCAATGTTTTCTATGCCATATTTTACACAAATTCTGTCTTTAATAACTTCCTTTTGTCATTTGTAACAGTTTTTGAAATGGATCATTCTAAAATTTTGCTGTTTGGGAAAGGGTTAATGGACGTTTTCCAGATCCTTGCTCAAATGTTAACGACATCGCAAGAACAATTCTTGCTTTACATGAATCTCACTAGGGGTACAGATAAAGAGACTGTAGGAAATACTCGTTGCCAGCATTGCCTTTCTAATTTGAGCAGTCTTATACCGGTATTTGTCATTTTGGGGGGGTCATATTGTCACTTCTGTGCAAAAACCTTTTAACTTCTGCTTGTTGAAAAGCAGCGATATTTAGCCCGTCTCATCTATTACAGTATGTCATCGACGACTAGGCCTGCAGATAAAGCAGCTGTAGGAATGAAGGATTTCTGGGAGAAGAACAGAAAACTGAATCGTCCACTCTCCCCCCATCTGACAGTCTACAAATTTCCTCTACCACCAGTAATGTCAATCACACACAGAATAACAGGGGCAGTTCTCACAGTTGGTGAGTTACAGAGTAGTGTATTCATTTACCCTTTCCCAAACGACAAATTTCAGTGTGGTCCAATTTGAAAGTTGTTGAAGACGACAAACTAGGTATTATTAGGTATAAGATTTATGCGCAATATACCACAGAAAATATTGAGGCAAAAGGAGAAAATGCTGGTTACCAGCATTTTCTTCTTTCGTCTCAATGTTTTCTCAAGCATTTTCTATTAGTGACGTCAAAACTAGGCACTGGTTTCTCGAAAAAACTTAAATACCTTCTCAGACTCAAATCTGAGCACCGTGCTCAAATCGCATGAAATCCATGTGAACATCAATTGTATACCCTTCAATGTTGGAGAGTATTCCTTTGAAGTTGAGCATTTGCTTGTGAGTATGTACTTAAGTTTTTATACGCCGCCGGAGGCGGACGTATATTGGCGTCATCTTCTCCGTCTGTCCGTCCGTCCGTCCATCCGTCCATCCGTCCATCCGTCCATCCGTCCATCCGTCCATCCGTCCGTCCGTCCGTACGTACGTCCACTTTTCTTGTCAACGCAACTCCTCCTAAGTTTCTGGCTGGATCTTCTTGAAACTTGGTCAATGTTATCACCTCAATTGGTAGATGTGCATGAAGGAAGGATTTTATGGTTCGTTGATTTTTGCCTGAGTTATGCCCCTTAAAAACTTAGTCTCTGGGGCTTATTGAAATTGCAGCCTTGTCAACGCAACTCCTCCTAAGTTTCTGGCTGGATCTTCTTGAAACTTGGTCAATGTTATCACCTCAATTGGTAGATGTGCATGAAGGAAGGATTTTATGGTTCGTCGATTTTTGCCTGAGTTACGCCCCTTAAAAACTTAGTCTCTGGGGCTTATTGAAATTGCAGGCTTGTCAACGCAACTCCTCCTAAGTTTCTGGCTGGATCTTCTTGAAACTTGGTCAATGTTATCACCTCAATTGGTAGATGTGCATGAAGGAAGGATTTTATGGTTCGTCGATTTTTGCCTGAGTTACGCCCCTTAAAAACTTAGTCTCTGGGGCTTATTGAAATTGCAGGCTTGTCAACACAACTCCTCCTAAGTTTCTGACTGGATCTTAATGAAACTTGGTCAATGTAATCACCTCAATTGGTAGATGTGCATGAAGGAAGGATTTTATGGTTCGTTGATTTTTGCCTGAGTTATGCCCCTTAAAAACTTAGTCTCTGGGGCTTATTGAAATTGCAGGCTTGTCAACACAACTCCTCCTAAGTTTCTGGCTGAATCTTAATGAAACTTGGTGGATGTTATCACCTCAATTGGTAGATGTGCATGAAGGAAGGATTTCATGGTTCATTGATTTTTGCCAGAATTATGCCCCCTTCAATCTTAGTCTCTGGGGCTTAATGATATTTCAGCCTCGTGAATGCAATTCCTTCCAGGTTTTTCACTGGATATTTATAAAAACCTTTTTGTGAACACAATTTTTTAAAGGTTTTTCAGTGAATATTTATAAATCCTTGTCAATGTCATTTTTTTGTCTCAAATTTTATAAGTGGCGGCGTATATTGTGACGATGGCACTCTTGTTTCAAGAAATCAGGGCCAGGTCTTGGGAAAGGGTTAAATAAAGAACAGAAAACAATCTACAAGTTTCCCCTTCCACCAGTCAGGCCCAATTACAGGGGTCTCGTTTGCCAAAATCTGGGGCCGTTATTGGGCCCCATTCCCAATGACAAAAAGTATCTTTTTTCCCCAATTCCCTGGTGAAAATTCCCAATGAGGACCCAGAATGCCCCATGTTAAGACCTCATCTTCATTTACAAACATTTTGAAGACAGTTTTAGAGAAGATTCTTAAACAAGAGTATGCACAAATGCATTTTACATGACTACAGTCTAATTTGCAGCTGAAACTGAGTACGAAAAAAAAGAGGCGGATTCCGCTTGGAAAACAGGCGTAAATGAGGCGTAAATGAGGCGTAAATGGCAATTTACGCTTGTAACCAGGGTTGCCACGGTCAGGGAAAAAAGTCTGGAAAATGATATTTTTTCCAGGTCAGGGAAAATTCAGGGAATTTTTATTTGAGTCAGGGAAAATCAGAAAAATGGGGAAAGTCATGGAAAAGTCAGGGAATATCAAAATTTTTATGGCTTAGGTAGCATCCTATTCTAAAATCATATTATTGATGGTTTTCAAGTATGATCTTTTTGAGTAAAATTTTGAAAAACAGACACCCAGATGCCATCAAATCTCACCATATTTTCACAATTTTCTCGGGGGAGACCCCCGAACCTCCCTTAATTGAGAGAACAATGTCCACTCTTGCCTCCACTGGCATTCCATGCTCAAAAGGCACTCAAACATGAATGCATTGGCTCAAAAGTTACAAAAATCCTGAGTTAGAGTATGCCCTTGACAATTATACTTTAGGTTTAACATGCTTATACTTGAAGGCATTAACTCGTCTTTGAAGAAAAAGTAGCTGATTTTAGAACAAAATATTTGAACTTTTCCAAGCCAAGCAACTTACATAAGTTTGCTAGTGATGCCAGCTGAAGTTTATTTTGTAGGAAAAGACTTTCCCCCTAAAAATGTCAAAATTGAATCTATCCAAACTTATTTAGATGTATTGAAATAATATATAAGTTTTTGTGGGTGAGGACCTCTGTATTGGGTCCCAGTTGGGAGGCGGTTAGAACCATTTTAGTTTAACGATTATTGCAAAAAAAAGCAAGAAAAAGTGTATCAAAACTCTGATTGTAGGTATGGAAAATGGTCTTTAGTCAGGGAAAAATCAGGGAAAAGTCAGGGAATTTTGAAATGAAAGTTGAGTGGCAACCCTGGTAACAGTGGCGGATTTATACTTTACGCCTTAGTCACTGTGTATAGTAGTGACGGAAATTAAAGGCGTAAAATGAAATGGAGGCGAAATTTTATCACAACAGGCGTAATTTAAAACTTTAATTTTTGAGCAGGCGTAATTTTTGGACTTAGCCATTTTAACAAGGCGGAATAGCTGTTTCTTAAAGCGGAAAATAACTTAAACTTTGCAGGGAGGCGGATTTTTTGGACTTAGCAATTTCATAATGACGCTATTCCAATATACTAGTCATTTTCATTTTTGCACTGCATAAGATAAAGGCAAAGAAAAGGCTTTTGGTAAGAAGGTCAAACTCCAAATTCAAGGTCACAAGGTCAAGTTCCAAGATTGATGGTCTTGGTAGGAGGTATGCAAGAGTAAAATATCAAGACTGCATCTGTAATAGTGATAAGAATTTAGGCCAAGCTAAAGTTCTTGTAAAGTATATGCCTTAAGGTAAAGGTCCTAATGCCAAAGGTCATGATCCCAAATGAAAGGTCTTAACAAGTTCTATCCTTATGTGAAATATCAAAACTCTATATCTTACAGTGTATGAGATGTAGGCCAGGTTAAACAGTAGGTCAAACTTCAAGGTCAAGGTCACAAGGTCTTAATTCCTGAATGAAAGTAAATGTCAGGTAGTATCTTTGTGTGAAATATCAAGGCTCTATCTAAACAAGAAGTGTTTGTAAAACATAATATGCCCCCTCAAGGGCCTACCTTTAATGTAGGTCAAAGTTGAGGTCAAGGTCACAAGGTCCAAGGTCATGATCACATGTAAAAGGTCTTGGTAGGAGGTTTTTCAAGTGTGAAATATCAAGTCTGTATGTGTAAAAGCACATGAAATATAGGCCAGGTTAAAGTTCTTTAAAGTAGGTCAAACACCAAGGTCATGGCCAAATGCAAAAGGTCTTGGTAGGAGGTGTCCATGTGTGAGTTATCAAGGCTGTACATGTAAAAGGACATGTGATAGATGCCAGATTAAAGTTTTTAAAAAGTAGGCCAAAGTCCAAGGTTAGGGTCACAAGGTCCAAGGTCATGGTCAAATGTGAACAGTCTTGGTGGAAGGTGTCCATGTGTGCAATATCAAGAATGTATATGTAAAAGGACATGAGATAGAAGCTGGGTTAAAATTTTAAAAAAGTAGGTCAAATGCCAAGGTCAAGGTCACAAGGTCATGGTTAAATGTGAAAGGTGTTGGTAGGAGGTGTCTATGTGAGAAATTTCAAGGCTGTATGTGTAAAAGGGCATGATATATCGGCCAGGTTAAAAAAAACTTAGAAGTAAGTCAAATTTCAAAGTCAAGGTCACAAGGTCCAAGGTTATGATTCCAAATGAAAGGTCTTGGCAGGAGGTATCCATGTGTGAAAAATCAAGGCTCTATCAATAATAGTGCATGAGATATAGGCCAGGTTAAAGTTTTTTAAAAGTAGATCAAACTCCAAGGTCAAGGTCACTAGGCCAAAGGTCATGGTCCCAAATAAAAGGTATTGGCAGGAAGTATCAATGTGTGAAATATTATGGCTGTATCTCAAATAGTGCCTGAGATATATAGTTCACAAGATACAGAATTAACTTTGTGAAAATAAGGCCTCCCAGTCTATTTTCTCCCAGTCTATGACCATTTCCTACTTCCTGTTTAGAAAATTGGAGGGAATTTTGCTTCTCTGACTTTTTGCAAAGTTAATGTTTGAGATACGAATTCAAACATTGATATTGATGAATCCAGGACATTAAGGGGCTGACTAAATGGTAGGACCAAGTGAGGCAACATTGGTGAGTCTTTTTTTGACTAAATTAAACAAATTCAAATGTTCATTTTTACCATTCCCCACCCACATATTATGTAGTAAATATCTAGGAGGCGTAATTATGAGGCGGATTCCGCCTGTGATTTCTTAAAAATTCCAAGCGGAATCCGCCTCATAATTTTATCTAGTTACGCCTCCTAGCAATTACACCTGTAAAAAAATCCGCTTCATTTGCATATTCCGTCTCTAAAAATTCCGGTTAATTAACATTTTACGCCTCTAAATTACGCTTGGTTTACGCTTGGTTTCCGTCTCATTCTTATATTTCTTTAAACAAGCTTACTAGCGGAAAATGAGACGGATTCCGTCTCATAATTCCGTCTCATTTACACCTCTGTTACGGGCGTAGTTTTTCGTACAGGAGTATGAATACAAACTTGTTTTAGATTTTCCCAATTTAGGTAAAAACGTCGCTATTTTTCCCAAGTTCACTGGCCCCTGGCCAATAACAAAAATTGGTAGCAAGACCCCTGAATTATATGTATATTGTGGGCTGGTTGCAGTTTGCTGGTTATATATCAATGATACAGAGTTGGTTATATGCTTAGTTGCACCAGGTGTCAAAAATGACAATAAATCTTAGTGATACAGATAAAGGGGATTTGGCTTTTTCAAAGTGTAATACTTCATTTATTGTTAATCATACACTATGTTGTAGATACTCATTTGAATCATCTCATAAACTCATTCTGTTACAGCGATGTATGCAGGCCCGATTATATATCTCGCCGGCTCGATGGACTTTGCTGGTTATATCTCAATGATACAGAGTTGGGGCATGTTGGGTACCGGCCTCGTTCAGACAACAAAGTTTAGTCTCGCATTCAGCTTCGCGTACCATTTTGTGAACGGTGTAAGACATTTGGTAAGTACATATAATTTAAACTATCACTACATGGCAAAATTTTAGACTGGTCCAAATTCAAATCGATTTAAACCCATTCCAAAACATGACCTTGTTTTGACACCCCTAATAAAAATATTTGGGCAAAGATTGAGGCAAAAGGAGAAAATGCTGATAACCAGCATTTTCTCCTTTTGCCTCAATGTTTTCTGGGTTACCTTGTAAGCAATCCTGTCTTCATCAACATCCATATTGTTGTCTGTAGCAGCTTTCAATGTGGAAGTCCACAAATCTTTGCTTAACCCTTTCCCAAAGACAAAATTTTAGGGTGATCCACTTCAAAAAACTTCCATGGATAAATGACAAAGTGGATGTTATAAAAGATAGAATTTGTGTAAAATATGACACAGAAAATATTGAGACAAAAGGAGACACTGCTGGTCATTAGCAGTTTCTTCTTTTGTCTCAATGTTTTTCCAAGCCATTTCTATTAGGGACGTCAAAACCAGGTCTTGTTTGGGAAAGGGTTAAAAGGCTTTAAATCCTTTCCAAAGAAAGCCTTGAATTTCATGTTCCAATTACAGGAAGCTTCAGACAATATTGAAGTAAGAAATTCCTTTGCGAGGGCTTATAATATTTGCTTATCCCTTTTTTCTGTCCCAATGACATTGGCCATTGCATTTTAATACTAGTACTGGTATGCTGTTGTAAGGACCTATGTTTCTCAAATATTTCTTCTGAATCGAATTTTACTTGAAATTGCAAATTGTTTCAATATTCTGCAATGAATTCTGCATCTGAAATCTCGGGAAAAAAAGCTTAGACAACATGGGCCAGAGTTTGTGTTTCATGGATCTTGATTTTACCACAATGTTACTACAGTCCAGTCAAGATGTTATGGCACATGTTTACAAAATTTACATATGTAAACAACACAATAATATACCCAAAACTACTTTAATTTTGCATGTGATGGTTCGAATCTTGCAGGTGTCTCACACCTGCAAGATTCAAACCAACAAATGCAAAACTGCATTAAAAATTAGCTGGCTTATCCGGCTTGTTTACATAGGTAAAAATTGTAAACACTCGCCATAATATCTTGACCAGACTATAGTAGTTTAAATGTCATTTTTACATGTCCAAAATTTTTGTTATTGATGTTTGTAGTGGAAAAAGTATGGGGTATAAGGAATTGCTGTTCATAAATGTCTATTTTTCCTTTTCCCTCATAATTAACATTATACTGTGTTTGTACTTTTCCCATCATTCCTTTTGTAATCGGAAATAGAAGGCCAAGACTCTGCCATTTTGGAACGAGAATCAAATGTTACCAGAGCTACAGTTAATCCATTACCAAACGATAAAATTTTAGGGTTGTCCAAATTGAAAGATCCTGCAGATCAATTTCAAGTGAATTGAATTTTTAATTCTCAGGTCTTTTTGGATGGAAAACATTGTGGAAAATGAAGAAATTGCTTGTCACAAGCAATTTCTTCATTTTCCACGATAATTTCCATGGCCATTATTTTGAGGGGAGTCAAAAGAGTAATTGTGTGGTAATGGGTTAAGATGGGTGGGATGGCTTGTTGGTCCTCATTTGAATTGTCGATAGATGATTCAAAATGAGTACAGACAACAATGACAACATAGGGTTTGGAATTGAAATAGCAAA
Organism: Fragum sueziense; assembly: GCA_963680895.1. Taxonomy (NCBI): domain Eukaryota; kingdom Metazoa; phylum Mollusca; class Bivalvia; order Cardiida; family Cardiidae; genus Fragum; species Fragum sueziense. Next base: position 7,189,412 of record OY804606.1, on the reverse strand, counting down.
GTTAGAATGGCTCTACCATTTATCTGTAGCTATAACATTACCATTTGGAAAAGGGAATCAAAAGTTAACACAGAGCTACATATAAGAGGGGGTCAACACATTCTAAATTTGTTATTTCTATTCCAAACTTTATGTTGTGGGTACTCATTTGAATTGCCTCAATGAGACAATTCCATTGAGTACACACAACATAGGATTTGATGAACTATAAAAGAATTATTGCATTTTAAAACCAAAAATCCCTCTTATTTGTAGCTTACTTCCAAACTTGTCTATTTCAGATCTGGGATTACGCTGCCAAACTAAAACTTGACCAGGTCTACAAGTCAGGATACATCGTCATGGCAACCACCTTGTTGATGACCTTGGGGCTCATGATGTTGTAGAGCATGACCTTTGGATGACCTTCAGGGGACTCATGTTGAAGTTACATTGTTCATTGTCATGGCAATGACCTTCATGTTGACCTTCGGAATCAAAACGTTCAGATCTCAAACAATGTGATACAATATTGACCATGGCTGTTTTTGTTATTTTACAAAATATTTATATCCTCATGGCTCAACAGATATTGTCATTTATCCTTTCACAAATGTTGAACTTGTGTAGATTCTTTCGAGACTTGTGAGATTTGTTTGCAAAGTAAGAGGAAGAAGAAAATACTGCTTATCTGCATAAGTATGTTTACATAAATACATTAAAACAAAATATGAAAATGCTTATCGACACCAGCATTTTCTTCTTTCCCTTTAATTATATTCACAATATTAGTCTTTATTAGATACTAAATCATTAATGAATTGGAAGTTTTCTTTCATAACAAATATTTACTTTTCCATAGGGAAGTCAATAGATACATGTAGTTCTATGTGCATTTGCAAAAGTTGGATTGTTCAAAATAGATGATAATAATTGGATTTATAAATGAGCAGTAAAGAACAGAAACATTGGGGAAAAGGATAAAATGTTGGTTATCAGATTTTTCCTGTTTTGTATTGATTTCTTTTTCTAGTATTTCCTTTAAGGGATGTCAAAACTATGTCTTGACAACAAATTCTAATCTCATTCATATATAAATTTTGTGGTCTTCAACAGCATTGAATTTTGTTGTCTTCAACAGCATTGAATCATAGCAGTCCCAAATTTCACTGTTTTTAAAAATAGATTATCTTGATGCTCAGCTAGTCATTGTGATTATATGTATCTGTCTTTCAATACTTAAATTGTATTTTGTTTCATTTCATACTTTTTAGAAATCTACTGATTTAACCCTCTCCAGCATGACAATTAGCTAATTACCTGTAAAAATACTTAAAGATAGGTCAAAATCAAGCCTTTCCATTCAAAAAGCCTGTTTTTTTACATCCCTAACGCAAAGATTGGGAATACTATTAGGCAAAATAAGAAAATGCTAATAACCAGTATTTTATTTGCGTTGATACTTTCTGTACTGCAATACAGATGTATGTACAAAATGGTTCTTGTCATTGCCCATTTTTTTGTCTGCAGCAACTTTCAAATTTGACCACCCTAAAAACTTTTGTCTTTTGGAAAGGGTTAAATCAAATTGTAACAGCATTTTTGTATAATTTGAATTTTTTTTTTTTTTGTTCAGGGTTGGGTAGATTTTGACAGATTGACCAAAATTAAATGATATTAATTGGTATTCAATATTTTGTTTGTTATTCTTCTTGAAAAACTAAGTCTGTTATGGTCTGTCTAGTCATATGCTACAGTACCAGTCTATATTTAGATTTGACTATTGCCCAATTGCGACCCTCGAGACTGTTTGCAACCTTTTGCAGTTTGGAACGTGGTTCCAACGTGATCTCGAGCCTAATACAGTGACCGCCATATTGAACGTGAAAGTAGACGCGCATAAATGACGTCATCAAAACAAATCAATCCTTTAGCTAACATTATAATTTAAGTGAAATATACTGTCAATAATCGGTAAATCACATCAATTATTTTATCTGGTAAAATTTTGTCACATTTATGAGGATACAATCGACTTTTGAACGCTGTTTGTTTCAAATATTTTTCTGGCGTAGATTTAAATAGTTGTTTGGTCTGCTTTCGTTGTTATAGACCAGACTACCGTTGTTATGCTTGCGGAGTGATATGGGCAGGATCGGCCCATGCCGGCAACTGTAATACGTTCGAGTCGAACTTGAGTAACAATAAGATCCGAGAATATTCGAATGGACTATCGCCTTGTCCAAATATAGACTAGTTCTGCAGTGTACTCATGTGGTAGAATTCAGTATTGTACAAAGACATGTAAAATAACCTCATAATAGATGTTTTTAAACAAGACTTGGGTCCCATTATGTGCAGTCCCATAGGAAGGACTTTCATATTGGGGTGGCCTAAGCCCCTGTGTCTGAATATTGGGGGGTTACCGGGTAAACTAGATTTCCCTAAATTTTCAGTGTGAAATGGGGAAAATTTCGCATTTTTGGCCAACTTTGAGGGGGGGGGGGCGGGGCTTATAACCCCCTGCCCCTGATCCTAGGGGCCTGATGAATAATCCTACACCAAAATTCTACTGTAGGATTGTTGTACGACTGAGGTAAATTGGAAAATTATAATGCTAAACTTGTAACTGTTGACAATGTGGGCCCCTGGTTTTGACATCCTAGGACAGTGTGTGCAAGGGCTAAGATTAAAAGCCATTGTTGAAGCTATTTAATTAATAGCAATGAATTTTGTGGTAAAAATAGACTGGATTAATTCACCGTCATGTATTCGGTGTTGTTATAAAATCTCGTATCTACAGCTTCAATGAAGCTGTAGTTGTGAGGTATTAGAATAACACCGATGAAATACTATTGTATGTCCAAAATTACGCCATGGGTAACTGGATAAAATCATTCCCTATCATGTGATTTGTGTCTTCAGTAAAAATCCTATCGTCTAAAAATTCTATAGCAGAGAAAAGGTTGAGTGGAAAGACAATTAATGGAAATGGTTACAAGGATTTTTTCTTTGCAAACCTTTAACCCATTACCAAACGACAACATTTTAGACCTGTTTGAATTCATAGAAGTTGTAGACGACAATATCCAGTGAAAGGAGGTTAACATTTTTTTGTCTTTCTGGATAGAAAATGTTGTGGGAAATAAAGAAATTGCTTGTCACAAGCAAATTCTTCATTTTCCACAATGTTTTCTAAATCCCTTTTCTTATGGGGAGGCAAAAAAAGTCATTGTGTTAATTGGCTTAATCGATTTTATTTGGCCATCATACCCAAGTATTGATTTAAGGGTTGATAAAATGAAACAAATGTAGAAATATATTCGTTTTCTAAAAATTTAATGTACAGTACAAAATGAATATGAAGGTTCTAGGATAATCCCTTCCAAACAAAATTGGTCCTAATGGCAAATAATTTTTTACTAAAAATAGAATTGGTTTACCGTAATGTTTTGATAAACTGTCAATGTTGTTACAAAATCTCGTAACTACGGCTTGAATCAAGCCGTAGTTACGAGATTTTATAACAACATCCACGTAATAGTATTTGTTTGTCCGAAATTATGTCACAGTTAACTGGATAAAATCATTCCCTATTGTAAACAAATGCAAACAGCAAAGTAGTTAACGTAATAAGAACCAAGAAAATATTGATGAAAAAGAGAAAACAGCAGATTTTTTCCCTTTCTCTTCCATATTTTCTATCATTTATGTCAACAAGTTGGTAAATTCATGGTACTGTATTGATGGGTTAAAATATGAAAATATCAATGCAAATGTAGAAAAGTAAAATGTTTTCTATAAATATATTTTACATGTATGTACAATGTATTATAATAAATATGAAAACAAGAGGCCCAGAGGGCCTTATCGGTCACCTGAATCAAATGAGCAGACACAGTTAAGGAAAATGTTAAAAGTTAACTAATAGCGCACCCCCCAGCACCACCATTTCTTGACAGTTTTTTTTTTCTCTTGTACAAACTTATTTAAAGACTCAAATACCAAATGTGAATTCAATCCAACAATAGAACATTTCTTAATATGTACCCTATTTGCCCCCTTTTGGCCCCTTTTGGGGCCTCAAAGGGAGATAACTCCATGATTTGTATAAATCTGAAGCGGCTTCCCAATGGGATGCTTCCTGCCAAGTTTGGTAGAAATCTGTCTCAAAAAAATGTAGAAAATGTTCAAAGTTTAGTAATAATGCGAACCCCTCCCATCCCCGATCCCCAGCACGACCATTTATTGACAGATTTTTTCTCTTGTACAAACTTTGTAGTCCTTGCCAGACTTTAACTTCCAAATGTGTATTCAATGCAACAGCCGGTTCATGAGAAGAAGAAGTTTTTAAGATGTACCCTATTAACCCCCTTTTTGGCCCTTTATCGGACCTCAAAGGGAGATAACTCCATGATTTGTACAAAATCTGAAGCGGCTTTCTATTTCAGGATGCTTCCTGCCAAGTTTGGTTGAAATCCGTCCAATGGTTCTTAATAAGAAGTCGAAAATGTTAAGTTAACTAATAACGCGACCCCCCTCACATCCCCTATCCCCAGCACGGCCATTTCTGGACGGATTTTTTTCTCTTGTACAAACTTTGTTGTCCTTACCCTAAAGACTCTAAATACCAAATGTGAATCCAATCCAACAGCCGGTTCATGAGAAGAAGATTTTTTAAGATGTACCCTATTTACAGACATGGCGAAATCCGTCAGACAATCAGACAAATCTGATAAAATTTCCCTTGGTCTGATGATTTTTTTGCTACTGTCAGTCCAAAAGTCTGACACACCTATTGATCTGTCAAGATAGTGAATGAGAGTTCTGTCTGACAAAATTTTATTCAGTCTGACAGATTATTTGGTACTGTCAGACCAATTGTCTGACAAAGATTTTGGGTGTTTCGCCAAGTCTGTATTTAACCTCTTTTAGGCCCCTTATGGGGCCCCAAAGGGAGATAACTCCACAATTTGTACAAATCTGAAGCGGCTTCCCATGGGGATGCTCCCTGCCAAGTTTGGTTGTAATCCGTCCAATGGTTCTCAAGAAGAAGTCAAAAATGTTAAGTTAACAAATAACGCGACCCCCCCTCACATCCCCCATCCCCAGCACGGCCATTTCTGGACGGATTTTTTTCTCTTGTACAAACTTTGTTGTCCTTGCCCTAAAGACTCTAAATTCCAAATGTGAATCCAATCCAACAGCCGGTTCATGAGAAGAAGATTTTTTAAGATGTACCCTATTTAACCCCTTTTAGGCCCCTTATGGGGCCCCAAAGGGAGATAACTCCATGATTCATACAAATCTGAAGCGGCTTCCCATGGGGATGCTCCCTGCCAAATTTGGTTGTAATCCGTCCAGTGGTTCTCAAGAAGAAGTCGAAAATGTTAAAAGTTAACGCACGACGGACGACGCACGACGCACGACGCACGACGACAGACAAAACACGGTCGCAATAGGTCACCATGACCTTCGGTCAGGTGACCTAAAAAGATATTCAACCCTTTCCCAAACAACAAAATGTTCGAGTGGTTTTATTCTAGAGCTGTTCCAAATGTGATAGTAATAAGTAGAGAATGTGTGCACATTACTGGCCAGAAAATATTGAGGCAAAAGGAAATTACACATTTTTATCTTTTGTCTCAATGCTTTACCTAACCTTTTCTTTAATCCATTACCAAACGACAAAATTTCCTCTTTTCCAAATTCAAAGATGTTGCAGATGACAACTAGAATGGAATGAAAATGTACATTTTTAATTATTTTGTACGGAAAATATTGTGGGAAAAGAAGAAATTGCTTGTCACAAGCAATTTCTTCATTTTCTACAATGTTTTCTATAGCTAGTTTCTTGTGGGGAGTCAAAAAGAGTCACTGTGTAGTAATGGGTTAAGGGACATCAAAACCATGTCTTGTTTGAGAAAGTGTTTACCCTATTCCAAAACATGGCTGGTTTTTTATTCATTGTTGTAACATTTACGTAACAAAATCACAGTGACCTTTGAAAACAGGATATGTTTTATTGATTGAATGACTTGGGTTGAACCCTTTCCAAAACGACAACGCTGGTCTTATTCAAAAGCTGCTGCATATAACAAAACGCAGGTTAAAAAGGAAGGGATTTGTGTACAAAATAGCACAGAAAACTTTGAGACAAAAGGAGAAACTGCTGGTTATCAGCAGTTTCTTCTTTTGCCTCAATGTTTTCCCAAGCCTTTTCCATAACGGACGTCAAAACCAGGTGGGAAAGGATTTAGGCCTCTTTCACCCGCTATGGCCATATATCAGTGGCTAGAGCTAACCATGGATTTCTGTCATTTTTCATACCAACACTATCACAACGTCCTTACAAAGCCTCCAGCCGGTCGCTCACATAGGTTAACGTTTCTCAAACCAATGATGGTAGACCATTTTGTTCAGAAAGATGTTTGCAACAGCCGGGTATCGAACCTGAGATCTCAAGTGAGTGTCTGGTGTGCTGCCAACCAAATCACAATGGCTTTTGAAAACAGAATATGTTTGCGACACCCAATGGTCTCATAATAATTTCATATTTTATTGCCTGCAGTAGCTCTCAACTCATTTTTCGAAGCTAGAAGTAAAATCTGCTATGCAACATCATGTCTATCGATGGCATACCAATGAATAAACGAAATACCCTCAAATCCTACAACCTGTCCTATTGAGGGTCACTCTTCCGTAGCAAAAATGCTTTCAACTTTGACCAAAGTAAAATTTTGCCATTTAAAGGTTTAAATAAACATAAAACAATCAATATCTAAATGTATCTAAAATCAAACACATTATGTATATCTCATAACACCGGTACAGTTTAGAATGACACATAAAATATGTATAACCGAGATATAGCAGTATACTTTTTCATTCTTACATAAGCAATTAATTGGTTTTGAAAATGATAAAATAGAAAGTTTAAGAAAACATCACAAGATATTATATGGTTGTGTACACAAATCATACTTATTTTTATGTCTGCAACCTCTTCAAATCTTTAACAGTCTAAAATATTTGTGTTGGCAACAGAGAAAATTTGTGTTCCTACTAATCTGATAAAAATCTTAACAATCAATGATATATTTTGAGTATACAATAAAATCAAAGCGCTGAAAGCGCTGAAGGCCTTGAAGAATTTGAACACATGCAGATTATTGGTATGAGAAAGTTTAAATATTCTTTAACTTCAGCAATAATCAAAGTGCTGAAAGTGCTGAAGGCATGGAAAGTGTACGAAAAATAACAAGAGTAATATTTTAATCTTTTATTTTTTTTTGAAGAAGTTTCGAACAAATTTGAACACATGCAGATTTTTGGTATAAAACAAAAGTAAGATGAACAGAAATCATCTGTATGGTATGAAACAAAAGTAAAATGAACAGAAATCATCTGTACTGGATGGCCACTAGAATCATGGGGGCCAAATTATCAAGGATCAGGTAAGAAGGATTTCGATTATTAAATGAAGTTAAATCATTGCCGACAAATCGTGATGTTATTTCTATATATCTTCACAATATATCATTTAGAACCTTATTAAATCATGAATCTGCCTATTAAAACATAACTATCTTACACATGTATACAAATACATAGATATATAAATAACAAAGTTTTAAAACAGATTAAAGAATAACAAATCGTTACTATTACCTACGGTATTGGAAAACCAAATATTTCAAGTGTGTATCGGTAATCACTGACGCGTTCCGTGTGTTCCGGTAATTACTATGCGTTCCATGGTGTTCCGGTATTTCTATGGACCCAATAGTTCTTTCGCGGTGGAAAAAAACGAACATTTACGTAAAATTTTGCAATGAACAAGTTTCTTTAAATATTAGAGGAACGTCGGGTACTTTCGGACAGTTAAGCGATCGTCAGCCATTATTTAGATAGGTGAAGACAAAAACTGTATCTTATGTCACAATCAGAAAATTCTAAGCCTTTTCCCCGGCATCGGTAATGAGAAGTATGTATTAAGCGTATAAAACCGGGTACCATAAGGAAAACAAAATGAGTCATCAACGACAGGTTATTTCGGACACATCGGGTCTGATCGGACAGGCCGATAATCGAGCTAGATTTAATTCAAATAATTATGTTTGCACTTTTACGTAATTAATTTGGAACAATCTAAAATTTTGTTTGGAAAGGTTTTAGGTAAGATAAAATACAAATGAACGATCTAAGATATTTATTTGCATCGAGTATTTCATTTAAAAAAATAAAAATTTTACGCTGATAGCTGGAATTGAACGTCGGTTCCCCGAGTTCTGAGACTTCGACATTACCACTCGACCACTGAACTTGCTGTGTCAGGAGCGACATAATTATTATATAAAATCATTATTTGTCCGGTTAGACCCGACGTATCAATTTTCCTTCGGGTCAGATCGGACACCATTTTATTTCCGAAAATAACTAAAATTTCTATCATCGACAGGTAAAAACCTCTCGAAAACCTTTTAATCTTCTTTTTAAACCAGACTAAAAAAGATTTAATCGCAATAATACATCGTCATAATCTTGCGTCTGCAGGGTATCTATATTTAGATATTGCTTACGATATTGATTCGGGGGAAAACCCACTAAACGTTGAGTATTGGCGGCGAATGGATCCGCGCATAATATATGTTGCAATCGATTTCTTGATTGTAAATATTTTACGATTTTAAATGCCTTTACTACTATCAACGTATGTATTTACTTCTATTGTAATGTACATGGGTCAAAAATCTGCATAAAGTAGTATAGATCTAATCCAGTTCCGATTTACTTTTCATCGCGCAAGAACACTATCTATCTGCGTTCAACGTTTTCACAAGATAACGATTCAGCACGCCCTGGGAAAAATGACATGCTAAATTTGGCCTCTTCAAGGCCAAAAACTTATCACACTATGCAACAATCACTTAACTTTTTTCCAAAACAACTAGATGCCGAAGGGCAACATGTCGAGCCCGCTCATTTTGAAGAAAGAAGACCATACCTATGTCTACAGCTGTCATTACAATGGCGTTGTAAAAGTGGGGACAAAATAAGTTGGAATGATGGGGATCATGGTGAGACAGTTTATTGTTCACAAAATATTACATGTCTATGTATTTATAACGAGATACCAGAATGGATTAATTTGAGTATACATATGTGACCCGTCACGCTAAAAGGGACGTTATGCTAAGTCCATAAAACCAAATTCCGAGAAATATACCAGACCAAGCAGAAGTCCATCCGATGTCGTATTTGGAAAACGAAAATATTGTAAGGTAGAGAAAACATTCTAGATTCAGAAAATACTTAGCGACACTCCGCCTTACTGAGCTTGACATTTGTGCCAAGTTAAGGAATGGCCCGGACAAGCAAAAATCAACTCATTTTTTACATTTGACCTCAAAGTTTGACCTTGACCTTTCATCTTGGAATCTGGTTCTTGCACGCGACACTCCATCTTACTGAGCTTGACATTTGTGCCAAGTTATTTCTGAATCCCTCCATCCATGGTGAAGTTATGGCCCGGACAAGCAAAAATCATCTCATTTTTGACATTTGACCTCCAAGTTTGACCTTGACCTTTGAGCTTGGAATCTGGTTTTTGCACGCGACACTCCGCCTTACTGAGCTTGACATTTGTGCCAAGTTATTTCTGAATCCCTCCATCCATGGTGAAGTTATGGCCCGGACAAGCAAAAATCATCTCATTTTTGACATTTGACCTCCAAGTTTGACCTTGACCTTTGAGCTTGGAATCTGGTTCTTGCACGCGACACTCTGCCTTACTGAGCTTGACATTTGTGCCAAGTTATTTCTGAATCCCTCCATCCATGGTGAAGTTATGGCCCGGACAAGCTCCATCCGGACGGACGCACGCACTAACGCACGCACGCACGCACTAACGCACTAACGCACATACACCGAACCGCCATTGTGACAACTATGTCGAGCTCACCGCAAGCGGGCTCGACAACAATATTATTGTCCAAATTAAAAGATGTTGCAGACAATAAAGTAACCACCTCTGCTAGAATGAATAATTTCCCTGACAGGGTAGTAAATATTGAGGAAAACTAGAAATCTATCACTAAAAGAATATCCCTGTCACTACATTTGTTCCAGTTCTTCTGAACAGCACCTCTCCATAATGACATCTATTTACCTTTGCATTTTTATGATTTAATACATTGTACTTTTTGAGTAATGCTCCGGACAAGATTTGTACATGGATGGACAGGCTGATTCCAGTATACCCCCGAAAACATTCATTTTGAGAGACATAATAAGCAGGGTGGCTAATCACGTGATACACATGTGGTAATCTCACACTGTTTGTTTACGAATTCCGTACGATAGAAGGTTTGTTTCATTGTTTTTTCTTGGTTTTTGGTCGATTTTAGAAATGACGTGTAGTGCAGAGTACCCGCATTTTGGTGCGCTTCAGTCTCCCTTTTAAATAATTGATCAAATACGCATAGTTTTCGTGAAATATCCTTCAAATGTGTGTTTGAGTGATATGGTAGGAATCACACTTTTGATATGTAATATTCAAAAATAAGCTTTCCAGTGAATTTATTCAATCTAAGTCTGAGTTTTGCAGTATTATGAATACATTTTGTTAAAAGAAGGAAGTTTTTCACGCAAAGGGGTTGTTTAAGTTTCGTTTTCGAGAGAAAATGATCTCGGAGCAAAATGATAGGAATCACACTCACGTCACTGTGTGATAGGAGTCACACTGGAAACTGAGATGGGAACCTGAGTTGCCTTTAATATATAGTTTTTAGATATATTAAAGGTCGTGGATAATGTTATAAAATCTTTTAACACTTAATCATGTATTTTGAAACAATAAATACACCACAAAAACAATGAAAAACTTTGACCAGATAAGTTAGTAAATTGAATAAATAAATAAATCTTTGAATGAATGAACAATAAAAACACACTTGTTAGAACTCTAAATTCAATATTTTCAACAAAGGATGAGTGTCAATAAGACCCTTTCTGTGACCCAGCCGAATTTTTCTTCATTTTCGCTGTAGACATTTGACCAATAATATACTAACATTATGTTGGCAAAGTACTTGAACGGAGCCCTGGTTTGGAAGACACATTAAATAAAGGTGGGTGGGGTAACTCGCCCTCAAAACCATCAGGTGTTAATTGATTTCTTATACAGTTTAACTAACAATTATTACTTTTAAAACAAATGATGCATTGAAATACTCTAATGCATATGTCGCTTTGAACACATGTAGTTTTTATTCAATTGGGGGTCATGTACAGGAGAAAAGGGGCAATAAACGTGGTTATGTATTTTTTATGATTTTTGAAAGGACTAACTTAACGAAAAAAAAAAAACCCAAAAAACACAACAGAATTCATTTCTCATTTTATTCAATTCATCTTTCTAATGGTGAATGAGGATAATATTACCACAATTTGTAATATAATTTTCAAAATGGCTTCAGTAGATTCTGGATTACTTGCCCTTGACTTCTTGATAAAAATGCCAAAAAGTACAAAAAACAAAGTCCTGAATCATCTGTCTTTGGGCGTCAAAAATAGCTGGTTTGACATTGTTTGCTCTCTATCATCTATATTTATTCACCATTCATGATGTAAATTAGATGTTGAAAAAATATGATGTTGGTTACCATAAGATATCGGATGATTTTAATAATTTTCCGTCTGATCGGGTAGAGAAGAGCTATCATCGACTTTGTCACTCTTTTTTTTTTTATCAAATTCCAGGGCAGATAACTAAGCAAGTAATATCCTGAATAATATTGAAATTCAAACTTCTCCAAGATCTTATGGCCACTAACATTATGTCTATGTTACCTCTAGATTGGTCAATATCAATTTTGTGGCTGTTTGGGTGAAAAAGTCGAAAACGACAAAGGATGAGTTGCAACAAGGGTTCAAAAAATAGATTTTCTTTAAATTCTGTGAATTGATAGGGTAACATAATGGCTTTAATTTGTATGTGTAAACATTCTGATGAGGGCTTACTTTGGGAGATAATGGCTTTCAAAGTGGGTGGGGTAAATTGACATAAGGAGCAAATTTTTACTTTGAAGTTGAATAACTTTTTCTGTATAGATCATATCGAATTGAAATTTTGCATGTCCTTTCAATGTACTAAGGACAGAAGATTTGTGGAATCATTGACCATGTATATTAGTTTGATGTTTTGCTGTATTTGTCCTTCTGTCAATCTCAGATTTTGCTTATTTTTGATATACTAACTTTACGAAACTTTACGAAACTATCTCTACAGCTTTTACTTTTGTATGAAACGACATGATATTTTGTGAACATGATTCTATATAATGTAACTAAATATGTGCTAACTTAAATCCATGACAAAGAACCAAAGTCATTTGACCTTGACCTTCAAAGGTTATTCTAAAATATGAAATTTTAAGATTTTGAGCTAAAATTTATCATAAAAATTGGTATATGAAGTGAATTTAACCAAAAAAAATTATTTTCATAATAATCTAGTTGTAATTACTTAGTTCAGTGGAAAATTCATGATTGATTCTGACTTTTACGCAAATAAAAAATGACTTTTGAAGGGACAAGAGGACAATTTCCTTTTCAATAGTCATTATTGTTCTGTATGTCAAGGTCAAGGTTTTCTGTGAATTTGCATTAAACAAACTTAGAACAGCAAGAATATTATACCAGTGACTTTATTTATTGAAATATACTTTATAAGCCCATTTTTATATCAAGATATAGCTGAAAATTATAACAAGTGATTTTTTAGAATGACCTTTGAAGGTCAAGGTCAAATAACTTGGGTTCTATGCAATGCATTTAATCCAAAGTTTACACATATTTAGTTACATTATATAGAATCATGTTCACAAAATATCATTCTCTTTCATACAAGAGTAAAAGCTGTAGAGATAGTTTCATAAAGTTGGTACATCAAAAATAAGCAAAATTTGAGATTGACAGAAATTCGAATACAGAAAAACATCAAACCAATATACATAGTCAATGATTCCACAAATCTTCTGTCCTTAGTACATTGAAAGTACATGTAAAATTTCAATTCGATATGATCTATACAGAAAATGTTATTTAACTTCAAAGTAAAAATTTGCTCCTCTTGTCAATTTACCCCACCCACTTTGATAGCCATTATCTCCAAAAGTAAGCCCTCATCAGAATTATTACACATACAAATTAAAGATATTATGTGACCCTATCAATTCACAGAATTTAAAGAAAATCTATTTTTTGAACCCTTGTTGCAACCCATCCTTTCTCAAAATGAAGGACATATAGGTCCACAAATTCTGTTCCGATTAAGATAAACTTTAAGTTATTAAAGATCTATTTTATACAAGATTGTATTCAAAATTTGTCTCGATTGGTCAATATTTCAACATAAGATGAAAACAGTGATATTGTCAAATTCAAGGTCAAATAACGCCCAACCTTCTTATCCAATCGAACTGAAAATCAAAGTAATTCGTGGTCTTATAGAAGCCTACACCATGTTGAATTTTTATCTTCATCAATTAACAAATGTAGGCGCTAGAGTGTAACCAATGTCAAAAATAGCTATTTGTGATATTCAAAGGCAGGTACAGGACTTCCTAGTGCGATCCGACCCATAATCTCATTTGAGAACGTATGATAATACTTGTTTTGACAAAGCTTGATAAAGATTGGCTCATATTTGCGGATGCTATAGTGTAAACACAAAATGGACGAACAGACGACGTACAAAAATCGACCAAAATAGCTCACATTGAGTACTCCATGCTCAGGTGCACGTATAAAAGCGTTGCTTTGCTTTTTCTACTTCTATTTGGTATTTTCATGTGGTTTCGAAAATGAAAACAGTGACAACATTTAACGTATAATCTCCCTTATTTAGATAAACTTTTATATACCAACTACCAATCCAGATTTAAATAAATTCATGGTCATTTTTCAGTGATCATACCATCCAACACAGATCCATGACGACTCTTCCTGTTTCAAATAGAAGCCTAGTACACCAAGCTATATTGTATATTATACAATGTAGCTTGGTATTAATACGGTGTTTGAGTATTGAAGTCGGTCCATTACGAAACGAGTGTGATTCCTATCAGTGTTGGAACATGCAGTGTGACTCTTATCATACCGTGTGACGCCTATCTCTAACTTTCTTTTCCAGTTTTACTACCAATATCAACTTTGCTGCTTTTAATATTTTACGATCATTATTTCTGTATTGCATTTTGCATTTGTCACTATTATACGCGTGCTTTAGCATGTTTTGAAACAACAAAATCACTCAAAACCAGCTTGGCTACACAAAAGTGTGACTCCAACCATACAACAAATGAAAACTCTTTTTCGAATTTCAAGAAAATTGCACATCCCTACCTTAAAAGTCCAGCATCATAAACAAGAGCAATGTTGCCCGGGTACTCTGCACTTATTGTCATTTCTAAAATCGGCCAAAATCCACGGGAAAACAATAAAATATACCTTCTATCGTACGGAATCGGTAAACAAACAGTGTGAGATTACCACATGTGTATCACGTGATTAGCCACCCTGATAAGGTTAGTTTTGCGGTGGTATAATGATGGTAATAAGTATTTTCTTATTTGCCTAGATATTTTCCAAAGCTTTGTTTTCAAAAGGGACTACAAAGCCAGGTTATGTTGGGAAAGCTAAGATTTTCTCAATTATGACTGCTGTGTGAGCAGATATTGAAACTCACAAGTAAATCCCTTTTCCAATAAATTTCGAAAACAACACCTGGTTTTGATGCTTACAGGGAAGACTTTGGAAAGCATTCGGAGACAATAAGAATTGCAGACAACCAGCATTTTCTCCCTTCATTTCAATATTTCCAATATCGATTCTATATTTATTGATGAAAAGTCCATCTAAAAACAACATATCAATCCAGCCTTAACAGATACAACACTAATCACTCAAACTGGTACTCTTCAATATTCAGCAGTTTTCCTGCCAGTATACAGTCATAGAGGTACATCTCTGGTACAATTGGAACCTAGAAAATACACAGAGAAGATCAGATCAGTAGAGAGTGATTTAACCCCTTCCCAAACAAGACATGCTTCTGACATCCCTAAAAGAAAAGACATGAGAAAACATTGAGACAAAAGAAGAAAATGCTGATTAATCAGCATTTTCTCCTTTTGCCTCAATGTATTCTGTGCTATATTGTACACAAATACTATCAGTGTTTGTATCAACATCGTCTGCATCAACTTTCAAATAGGGGCAGTCAAAAATTTCACCATTTGGAAAAGGGTTAATCAAAAGGGTTCATATGGCGGCTGGAGCACCTATCCATGGATTCCTGCAGTTTGATAACCGGTACTATGTTACAACATCCTTTCCAGGCCTCAAGCTGATCATCCCACTATAAAGGGTTTAGGATTATCTACAAATTGTTGGGTGACAAATGTCAAATATGTAGTTACAATAGTTTTGCACTGACCCCTTGAATGTGTTTACCCCCACTTATCTATAGATCTGTTCTAACAACCGCACTAAGGCTGAGGTCTAGAAGATTGAGATTGAGAAGAGGTCTAGAAACTTGAGCATAATTATGTTACTACATACTAGAGACCTGTCTAATAGCCTTAGCATGTGAATGAGATGGCTAGGCCTTGAGGGATGCAATACTGGCTGGTTGTTCAAGGTTCAATTCATGAATGTACAGGAAAACACAGTACCGGTATAATAGACTGAAGCTGACATGGCAAGAATTGTTTAACCAATTCCTACACAATGACTCTTTTTGACTCCCCACAGGATAATTGCTTTGGAAAACATGATGGGAAATGAAGAAATTGCTTGTCACAAGCAATTTCTTCATTTCCCACAATGTTTTCTACACAAAAAGACCAAAACAATTGAAATTTCATGAACTTGAAATTGTTGTCTGCTAGATCTATATCTTTGAATTTTGGACCAGTCTAAATTTTTGCTATTTGGTAATGGGTTAAGGCAGTCCACCCCTAATGAGATTCAGGCAATATTTTGTTGTAAACATTTGGCTGTGAAAAGTATCAATTCATTCTAACTCGTAAGATGTCCTATTTGATTGGGTACATTATGAACATTATGGGTATATTGCACAGAAACGTCCGACATTACATAAATCTTGTTAGGGTTGGACAACCTTAACCAGACATTCCATAACGTCCGGGACAGTCCCAGAAATCGATATGCCGTCCCAGTGTCCCGTACATAAAGCAAATGTCCCGGAAATCTTCCATTCCCGATTATGCACTATATAAGTGTAGAGAAATTTCAAGTAAAGGGTTAAGTTTCAAAAGTTAGGCTAATCGAGTGTAAAGTTGACAGCAGCTGTGTTAATAACATACACGCTGACCCTTAATTGATAGACAACAAGAGTTGTCCGCGGACAACGTAGCTCGCCTATACGGGAGCTTGTCACAAAAACAGCAAAATTTTTAAAAGTAGGTCAAACTCCAAGGTCAAGGTCACAAGGTCAAGGGTAATGGCCCCAAATGGAAGGTCTTGTCGAGATGTATCTCTGTATTAAATATCAAGGCTGTATGTCTAATAGTGCCTGAGATATAGGCCAGGTTAAAGTTTTTCAAAAGTAGGTCAAACTCCAAGGTCAAGGTCACAAGGTCAAAGGTCATGGTCCCAAATGAAAGGTCTTGTCGAGATGTATCTATGTATGAAATATCAAGGCTGTATGTCTAATTGTGCCTGAGATATAGGCCAGGTTAAAGTTTTTCAAAAGTAGGTCAAACTCCAAGGTCAAGGTCACTAGGTCAAAGGTCATGGTCCCAAATGAAAGGTCTTGTCAAGATGTATCTATGTATGAAATATCAAGGCTGTATCTCTAATAGTGCCTGAGATATAGATCAGGTTAAAGTTTTTCAAAAGTAGGTCAAACTCCAAGGTCAAGGTCACTAGGTCAAAGGTCATGGTCCCAAATGAAAGGTCTTGTCGAGATGTATCTATGTATGAAATATCAAGGCTGTATCTCTAATAGTGCCTGAGATATAGACCAGGTTAAAGTTTTTCAAGTGAAGACGGGACGGGACGGGACGGTACGGGACGCGACGCGACGCCGACACTAGGGCTGTGACATTAGCTCCCCGGACATAAAGTCCTGGCTCGCTAAAAATCGATAATCGGACTTTTAATTGCCCAGTTAACAGTGTGGTTGAAAGATTATAACACCTTGTGTAACGATTTATTTGGCGTGGCTGAGAAGACAGTCAGTGACAGTTTGTTGTATATTGTTAATAATTGTAATATCTGTACGAATTGCATTAAAATATGTATTTGGTTACGCGTGAATTAACAAGTAAAGTTCAGGATCATTAGGATGCATAGCGATCGCGATCCCTTCCGATCTTATGTACTTCCAGAAAATTTCAAAAGTAATGTAAGCATACTAGGCATCATTTTGAATAAAAGAGGCTTTGACTGAATATTTTAATAACTCATGCATACGAAAATGAAACTGATAACAAGTAGATCTACCTTCTTTGGAAGCGAAATAGTAAATTCCATTATCTATTTTGATATTCAAACTATGTCTGAAGCCGTCGCGATATGACCCTGGCATTTGAAAACGGCGTAAAACCCCAATTTTGTCGTCTGCAGCTTTTAAAATGGAGAACCCTAAAATTGTGCCATTCAGGGATGGGCTAATGTATAATAAGATTACTTACACTTTTCGATGAAGCTGTCATTACTTTGTTAGTCTTCAGCTCATACTCATTTTGAGATGCAAACAGGATGTTAAATACAGCTTTGGTCCCTGAAACAAAGGCATGGACAGATATCCAATAATTCCTTTATCATTCATCAAACCCTATGTTGCGGGCACTCATCGAGACGATTCAAACAAGTACACACTGCATGCATTTTGGATCTTAAATTTTAAAATAGGTGTATCCCCTTTTATCTGTTGTTTGGGCGTTGATACTGTGAAGAGGGGGTAATGTCTTCAAAATGCAATATAGCATAAGTTGTTCATCAAGCACTATGATGTGATACTCATTTGAACCCTCTCAGCCAGACAATTCAAAATAGTACTCACAGCATGTGATTTTAATTTGTAATTAATGAAAAATTATAATGTCTTTACTCCTCTCTGTTGATCTGATAGTTAAAAAAATGTCAATTATATCTATCCTAATACATTGGCTTAGACACAGGTGCGGCAGATGCTGCATTAATCACACCAATAATTGCCATAAATGTGGCGTGCAGCACCAATAATTGACATAGATGCATTAATTCACCGCACCAATACAAAAAACAAGGCTATGTCTGTGTAATATATTGATATAGGTGTCTGTGGTTGACAGAGCGTTGGCTTCACAATCAAGAGGTTCCGAGTGTGATCCATGATAGCAATGGTTGTTTTTAGCTTCCGATTGACCAACAGAAGTAGCATAAGTACTGGTGTCTTGCCCAGGAAGCAGAATCAAGAGGGAATAAAATAAGCTTCTAGCTTTCGTCCCAATCAATGTAAAAGATACTGTAAACCAGGAAATTATTTCGCGCTTTTTAAGTTAGCGTCTTTCGCGGCTGGGTGTGATCCGCGAACTTAAAACGCCGCGAACAGACTACTTTCAATAAAAACATGAACTTTAATCGCTTTGATAGTTTTCGTTTCGGGAAAACCTATGGGGAGATGTTTTATTTACACTAGACATAATTGTTATATGTAAACAAGGGACACAGCTTTTTCACAACAGGTTGTAAGTGAACTTTTTTCTTTATTTCAGACTACTTTCACTGTTATCCAAAATACATAGATATTGAGACCTATTGAACAAGAGTGCCATGGTCACAATATACGCCGCCACTTATAAAACTTGAGACAAAAAAAATGACATTGACAAGGATTTATAAATATTCACACAAAAAACCTATAAAAAGTTGTGTTCACAAAAAGGTTTTAATAAATATCCAGTCAAAAACCTGGAAGGAATTGCGTTCACGAGGCTGAAATATCATTAAGCCCCAGAGACTAAGATTGAAGGGGGCATAACTCAGGCAAAAATCAATGAACCATAAAATCCTGACTTCATGCACTTCTACCAATTAAGGTAATAACATCCACCAAGTTTCATTAGGGTCCAGTCAGAATCTTAGAAGAAGTTGTGTTGACAAGGCTGCAATTTCAATCAGCCCCAGAGACTAAGTTTTAAGGGGCATAACTCTAGAAAAAATCAATGAACCATGAAATCTTTCCTACATGCACATCTTCTAATTGAGGTGATAACATTGACCAAGTATCATTAATATCCAGCCATAAACTTAGGAGGAGTTGCATTGACAAGGCTGCAATTTCAATATGCCCCATAAACTAAGTTTTAATGGGGCATAACTCTGGCAAAAATCAATGAACCATAAAATCCTTCCTTCATGCACATCTAGCAATTGAGGTGATAACATTGACCAAGTTTCATTAAGGTCTAGCCAGAAACTTAGGAGGAGTTGCGTTGACAAGGCTGCAATTTCAATAAGCCCCAGAGACTAAGTTTTAAAGGGGCATAACTCTGGCAAAAATCAAAGAAC